>BCHH01000001.1:2993560-3149750 GCA_001599595.1 Beverwykella pulmonaria
ACGAGGCGGCTGAGGAGATGAACCGGCGAGCGCTGGATGGAAGAGAGAAGGCGCTGGGGAAAGAGCACCCGGACACGTTGACCAGCGTGAGCAACCTAGCAGGCGTGCTGCAAAATCAGGGGAAGTACGAGGCAACCAAGGAGATGAACCAGCGAGCGCTAGAGGGAAGAGAGAAGGCGCTGGGGAAAGAGCACCCCGACACGCTGACCAGCGTAAGCAACCTGGCGTTGGTGCTGCAAGATCAGCGGAAGTACGAGGCGGCCGAGGAGATGAACCGGCGAGCGCTGGAGGGAAGAGAGAAGGCGCTGGGGGAAGAGCACCCGGACACACTGACCAGCGTGAGCAACCTAGCAGGTGTGCTGCAAAATCAGGGGAAGTACGAGGCAGCCGAGGCGATGAACCGGCGAGCGCTAGAAGGAAGAGAGAAGGCGCTGGGGAAAGAGCACCCCGACACGCTGACCAGTGTAAGCAACCTGGTGTTGGTGCTGCAAGATCAAGGGAAGTACGAAGCGGCCGAGGAGATGAACCGGCGAGCGCTGGAGGGAAGAGAGAAGGCGCTGGGAAATAGCACCCCGACACGCTGACCAGCGTATACTGTCTGGCTTTTCTTCATCATCAACAGATACAGTATGAAGCTGCTTCAGCACTCTATAAAAGGGCAAGCAGCGGATACAAGCGTACACTCAGTCTAGGGCATCCCACTACAGTTACATATTCAAACCACTATCTGTCGCTAAAGGAAATGTAGGGAGTGTAGGATAGATTATAGCTATAAGTATACATAACTTGTGTAAATACAAAGGACCTTTTTCTCCCATTCGGAATCCCATAGGGCATATTTTTGAGTTGTTCCATTTGTAGGTAGTATCTACAGGATAGCGTAGAAATCTTACCGTATTTCCCCACGTGACGCACGATTTTTGGTGTTTCAACCTACAGCTTTTGAGGCTCACAGCTGTGATGGGATAGATCCCATGCATGTGCCCACGTGTGGGCTTGAGAGTGGCGCAATGGCGCAAGTACGTTTTCCATGCATAAATACCGACTACGCAAGCTGAATCGTGTTGATTCAACTTGTGCATGCCGTTTGGCTCAGTGGTTTAGCGCATGTAGTCGTGCCTATGATCCGGTGGATCGAAACCCTTACACCGATCGTCGTAGCGACGTTACATGAATCATTCTTAAACGCCTGTCACGGGGCTGATAAGGACTTATCAGCGTGCTAGTCAGGCTACAAGGTACCGATACTGCATTATTATAACTCTAAGAGTGATGAGGACCTAGTATTAGAGCTGTGGTGGAGAGTCGTGCCACGCGATTAAAAAAGGCCCCTACTTTTAAGGCGCAAAGGCGACGACAAGATTAGTAATTTTACTAGAAGCGGCGCTGGAGAGGTAGAAGAAGACCCCTAGCGTACACCTTAAACAGTATAGCACAGAGATCTAGATGTGGATAAAAGTCTACTACTTTGAAGTCTAAGTACCTGTAAGTAGTGCCTCCATTAGTTTTTCCCCTAGTTTTCGTCAACCACATATTGCTGCGCTACCAGCAATGTCCTAATCGGGCTTGATATAACGTACTCAAGAATATTTCAGGTGAGCAATAAATCCTAATGTCTGCCTTCTAGGTTCCAAATCGTAACGAGGGCATGCATACGAGGATAATAGCAACGTCTTTGTACCGCCCTTGTGGCACGCATGGTCCGGAGTTCGGAATTCACCAGGCGTTATGTTCAGCATCATAAGCACCGGCGCACCAGCGCACCGGTATGGTTTACAGGTTCGTTCGAGATGCGCTGCGTGCGCGCTGTAGAATGCCGGTTTCTAGACCCAAGGATGCAATGGGCGGATGGTATCAGGAGGAGGCTGCCGTGGCTGTGTCTGGTTCCGGGTTCTAATTGGTGCCGATGATGTAGGATGCGGTGCCTGGACGTTTGCGCTTGACACATAGTTTCGATGCTCGACTTTGCATCTTCGAAGAGAATGTTGCGGGAGACAAAAAGAAGAAGGAAGATCGGGGTTGTGATGAGGCGTTGAGGTGTTGCAATGGGTTGGGTTGTGGGGAAATGGTAGGAAAGAACGATCGACTTCGCGAGATGCAGAGCATCGATACCACCTTCAACCTCCAGACGTCTGCAACCTGTCGAGCTTCACACCTACCCCTCATCTCACTGTGAGTGCAACACCGGAATTGTACGCTCACGGGAAGCTTCACGATGCACCGACAAGGCGAAGCCACATAGGATCCCAGCGCCTATGCTATGAGAAGGATTGCCACTCAGGATGAGCCCCCGGCCCCAGCGCAGAAGAGCCGCAGCCGCAAACACTACCATGCATTTCCGTATAGCACGCCTAATCTTACTTGAGCCTAGCACTCCCCATTTACAGCATGCTCATCACGAAACGAGAATGCTCAGCCCGACGGCGAGTGACAGAATTAGGCACGCCATAACCGTATGCGTGCTCGAAACCTGGGCGCTGGACAAACTTGTTCGACACCCAGGTAGAGCATGCGGCAAACGATCTGCAGATATTGTCCTTAAGCTTGGTTTAAGGCGCGCGGGGTTCCTTGAAATCTTCCTTCCTTTCTCGTTCGTTTGGGCTCCTTACATTGCGACAACTACACCGACCGCCTATCTCTCTCCCACCATCCGCCATCTGGCTCGGTGCCATGAACAATCGACTTCCTCCACCTCCACCTCCCCGGGTTAAGATTGTTGTAAATAGGAGGACAGTAGAACACTACCCGCAACCGGAACAGACACCGCAACCGCATTCGCAATTAGAACTTAGGACTTACAGTTTCCACCAAGGCGATACAGGCAAAGAGGTTGTCTACGAATCGACAAAAGAGGTGTACACAGATCCACAATGCGGACTCGAAGTTAATCCCTTCCAGTCGCCACACGACGAAGCCTCGGAAAGGCAGCTAGCAGGCGACGATGCGCCTGGAATGTCAAGGAGAAAAAGACTTGTGTTACTTTCAATAGGCGGAATCTTGATCGTGTTGATCGCGATAATCATTGCAGCGGTGCTGGCCACAACGCTGCGGAAGCAAAATGGAAGAGCAAGTGATCCTGCCATCAGTGATGCACCAAAGGCGCAAACCACTGAAGCCAGCAAGGTGGGAGCAATAGCAATGGCTTCCAATTCCTCACTAGCAGCTACAGCATGGGTGAGTATATAATGTCACGATAGATGATACATAAACACTAACCTCAACAGATCATCGACCAGACCTCTGGCGACTTCGTAGTGAGAGTAATATACCAGGATCCTAAAGGATTGTTACAGGCCTCTACGTTCAACACTGTTACGGGCAAGTGGACAGAATTGAGTGACTTCATGAGGGCGTCGCTCGGGTCAGGGCTAGGGTTTACACACTTTAATAAAAGTATTTATATAGAAGACTCGGTGAGCAATTTTGGCATATGCAAATTGACGAGCATGACAGCTGACATATGATTAGGACGTTCAAAGTGAACTTTTCTTTCTGAGTGGTGAAACCAAGACTGGAGTACGCGAGTGGAACTGGGGGAACCAGGAGTTGTCACTGATGGGCGCGCGCGGAGATTTGTCTGCGAAGAACTTCCAGGCCCATCCTTCCTCCCAGATCAGCACATACTGGCCCTTCGTCCTATTCCAGGACTCGAATAACAACCTTCGAGAAATCGTCTACGAGGCCGAAGCGCACTGGAACGTGCAGCTCAAGAACACGAGTATTTGGACAACGCGTATGCTCGAGGGTGGCGCTATATCGATTGTACCTTCGGCACAGAATCTTACGAAAACGCATGTTTTTTATCAGCAAGAGGACCGGACGATAGTCGCGTATGAGAGAGACGGTGGCGCAGCGGGGGAGTATACGAAAGATGGTGAGTTTATACCTGGTGTGCTTTCGGGTCGATCTGGTATGTTCGGAAATATTCACATACTGATTTTGCAACAGAAACGTATCCCTCGCCGTCTATTCCCGCCAAACACGCCTTAACCGCCTTCTCCATGGCCGCCCCTAAAGATACTGCCATCGCCCCCTTGGACGTCTACTCGCTGTACCAAGACACAGACAATAAGATCCAGATGGTATGGCGAAATGACACAATTTCTGGATGGCATGGCCCCAAGACCTTTTCAGCTTTCGATGACGCGGATGAAGGCACGCCGATTGCTTGTGTGACCATGTTCTCGTATCTTTCGTTGCCGATCGAGAAGTGGAGGGTGCCACGATGTTTCTTTGTGGTTGGTGGGAAGATAAGACAAGTCAAGATGGTGGATGAGGATTGGGAGGTTGTGGGGTTTGTGGGGGAGGATGAGGGGTGAGGAAGATGATGATTTTGCGTTTCGATCGCAGACCGACCATTCAAACAAGCGTGGAGATGAAAGCGGCGATGGGTGGAAAATCGAACATGACGCGCGCGGCTTCTCTTGATAGACTAGCCCAAACGCCTCACCAACTTAATGTCGACAACGAGGCGTGAGACCTGAAACGGTCTTTTCGAAGCCTTCGGAGCCGGAAGCACGAGGGTGGACAACAATACTCTTGTTCTATATGGACATGTTCGACTTGACCTTTTCCATTCGGAAATCCAACCAACATAATAAACAGTCGAACTGCTTACCCCAATGTTCACTCCGGCAAGACTCTCCATACCCTACCAAACCATCAAACGATCAACCTCGTTACCCCAACATTGGCTCCAGAAGGTTTCCCAACTGCTAACTACCCTATCAACCGACTGGCCAACCTGCCTCTTACCCCAACATCCGTCCCGGAAATTTTTTCGGAGAAGGAAGACGCAGACCTCAAAGACTACAAACAGAAGTGGGGCACTCATGGTGTAGAGCACAAGAATGTGCACACTCGAATAATAAAAGATATCAGAGCATGAAGATGGAGGTAGTTGAAAGGACTGTGTATATTAATTCCCGGTAGATTACGACTTTAGAATCCTAGATACCCAACATAGAAGAATGTAACAATGGTTGTATAACACATAAATCTTTCTTTCTTTCTTCTTCCAACGCAAGATACTTGAAACGCCATAGCTTCACAATTCTGCCTCAAGTTAATGTACATATATATACTTACTGACAACCTACTAACCTCCCTACGTACCTATAAATCCAATATTAGTTCCACAAGCTAACCTCCTTCCCTCTTGCTCACTATCCGTCCACCCTACACTTCCCCACGAGATCCACCCCCTACCTATCCACTCATGCACTACCATCTCACTTCAAACTTCTCCTCACGAAACGTGGCGCCTCGAATTAGTGCAAGAAGGCAGCCAAACTATCTGTTGCAATTCACATATATATGCACAGAACCTTCTACTCGTCATGTAATTCAAGTCATTCATGTTCATTCATTACTAAATATACAACTCCATTCGTATTCTATCATACAATCTTTCATTCTCTACGCCGGCCGCCGATGAGACATTACCTACCTCCTCCCCAATTTCCACCTCGCAATCCTGCCTTGTATATCCTCCCAGGTAAACTCCTTCCTCCTCAGGCCCTCCTGCTCACCCTCCTGCAACACAACTGTGGGCGCCCCACTTCCGCCCCCTACATTCCGCACCTCGCCGCCAAAAACCATTCTCGCAACCCTCCTCAAGTCTTGTATGGTCACCTCCTCGATCTTGCGGCACATTTCTTTGACCCCGATTTTGCGCCCATGGACTTGGACTTGCCGGCCCAAATCTTCGAGCTCTACCATTCTGCTTTCTAGATTCATGAGGAGTGAGGATCGAAGTTGGTTTTTCGCGCGCTGCACCTCGCCTTCTTTGAGGGCCGAGAAGCCAGTTTCTTGGCCTAGCGCGTCGAGCTCCCGACACATGACTTCGAGCATCTGCGCGACTTGTGCGGGGGCGCAGGATGCTGCGATGCCGAAGAGGCCGGAGTCTGTGTACGAGTGGTTGAACGCGAAGCAAGACTCAATCCAGCCGTGCTGGTTCAGCACGTTGGTGTAGGACCGAGAGTACATGCCTTTTCCGGGCCCGCCGGCGGAAAAGGAGCCTCCTCCGCCGAGGAGAGTTTGGAGTGTTGCGAGGGCGTAGATGTCGGGAGAGGAGATGGGGAGGGCTTCAAAGGCGAGGTGGATGTGTGAGAGGCGGGGGAGCGCGGGGTTCGCGGGCGGTGGGATCGGAGGGAGCGTGAGGAAACCGCCGGTGTAGTGGGACGCGATGGAGGTGTCGACTGGAGGGAAGTTGAGGTCCAGGGATGTGTTTACTGAGGCGTTGGAGGTTGCGGATGTGGAGAGGTTCTTGAAGAAGGGGATTTTGGAGAGGAGTTTCGAGGTTTGAGGGGGCGCGCCGGTGGGTGTTGGGTGCGAGGCTGTGAAGACCTGTTCGGTGGGCGTAGCACTTGTGATTGTGCTGTCGTCTGCTGCACCAATAAGGGAGGGCCCTGTGCCCTTCTCCATGTCGCCGAAATACTGCTCTGCTAGCCGGACGGCTTCGTTGTGCTGGACGCCAGCGAAGGCGACCACGATTCGGTCCGGCTTGTAAAACTCTTTCCGATACGCTTCCACTACGGCCCGATTGATGAATGGCAGTCTCTCCTTTGGACACAGCAGCGGATTTCCCAATGTATTGTCCTTGTACGCCGCCATGTGCACCAACTCTGGCAATATCAGCTCCGGCTTCGACCATATCTCCCCAATCTCGTAGTCTGCCGTCTCGAGCTGCTGCTGCACCTCGTCTTCGGTCACAAGCGGGTCGCGGATCGTCTCGGCGAGAATGCCCACGGTGGCGGGGACAGCCGAGTTGAAGGTCGCGGATTGGTACATGAGGGATTCTCGTGAGGAGGCGCATTGTATGTTCCCGCCCAGAGACTCGAGCTTTTCTATCATTTGGTCTCCGGTTGTCGACTTTGTGGACTTGAACGCTAGTCGGTCTATGATATGGCTGACGCCCCGCAGTGCCTCGTTCTCATATCGCGAGCCTGCATCGACGTACACTCCTATGCCAGAAAAATGCCCAGGAAGGGCTTCGGTCGCTACGCGGACGCCATTGGAGAGAGTGGTGATCTGGTCGAGCTCGACAGGATCCTACGTATCAATGGTCAGACTCTGACGGTGAATTGTCATGTTGCCGGAGGCAAACCTTTTGCTCGGCAACAACGCTTGCCAATCCTCTTCTACCTGAACATGTTGCGGGCTTTGGGAGTGAAACAGAGGCCTGAGTGAGTCTCCGCGACAGTGGTCGGATGGATTGCGGCCTCAACATGTCCGGACTGAGCGCTTGGGTGCAGGCGAGGGTGATTGGAGGTCATCTTCCTTTCCGAAGCTCGGATGGAAATTTCACAAGATGACATAATCGCACGCTTGGCATTCCTTGAGATGCGGCCAGCACGCATCAAGTTAGCCCACTATCCTGAAAACATCTAATATTCGAAGTCAAAAGGTAATTTCAACTTCATCGTGTTTCGAACGCCTAAGTTAATGCATGTGGAATATTCATATATGGTTCCTCTCCCTGTCTAAGAGCTGTTAGACATGTGCTCAAGTCTAGCAACACTCCCACTCACATCTATCTGGTTCGCATGCTGGTATGAGAGAGCACCCTTCCTCAAAGACCGCTTTGGATCCTGCTCAATCGAGATATGAAAAGATTGTCCGGTACTATTTTTACGAGAGATGCACACCATGTTGATTCCATAGCGTCCAATTGCTACATTGTCCATTCCAAAAGGGATGGCTGGATCGACTGAAGAAACAAATCTAGGAACTTTGGGAGAGACTAGTAAGGCATACTCTGAAGATTGGCGGTAGTGTCTCTACCTCGACGGTAACGATATGGGGCATACATTGGGATACGCAATGTTATTCATTGGCTTCAGGAGTTGGAGAGTAAACCTATGTGGAAGGTCGAGGAAACCGCTTGAGACGATTTAGCAAGCAAGACAGAGGTTATACGAAAAGATCATGTTGAAAGTCAAATAGGTGGTTATTGGTGCGTGGTACCCCGGAGTTTCCAGGGTTGTCGACTCTAGACTTAGCATCACGTGAGGGAACTAAACTGATCGCCCAGCCTTGAAGCTTCTTAAGGTGGGCTCTTGGACAGCACGCATGAAATTTGCTTGCGGAGCTGGAAACAAGTGGTTGGCCCCTTCAAACGATCGCAAGGAATTGCCAACAGAAGGGCAAGGTGCCACGATGCATGGCATTTGTGTTGTGGTCGATGGTACGGCGATATGCGGTTGTGGTTCCGATGATAAAATTAGGGACGTGCATCTCATGGCGGCTAGAGAGTGCAGCAGAGCAGAGAAGCACGAAGATCCAATTCATCGTCTCTGGCTGTCGATAGAACTGCTACTGTATGTCTAGCTGCGTAGAGTGAAGAATGAAGTGGTTTGGTCGGGTGATGAAGGCGGTGCCATGCCCACTGCACGCAGCGTGGACGAACGCAAGCCCTGGTGATCGCTGACTCGTCTCATGTGCTAAGGTTGTGGGCTCGCCCACTGATTCGGCCCTTATCCTCGCAGACGCAGACGCATACTGCCGCAGACAGAACCTCGACTCTCTGCTCCAAACAAGCCTCAACCTAGGCAGTCAAACGCGCACTTTTTCACCGCACTCACAGCCAACGGAGCCTTGGAGCCTGTGACCGCTTCACCGGTTCCCGCTATTGACCTTTACACATGTTCACCACCCCAGCCCCAGCCGCCCCAGCACTCACGACTGTCTCTCCGACCTCACCCACTCGCCCCAGCGGACTACGAGGCGGACTCAGTTTCCTGAGAAACTACACCCACAGCCTACACAGCCCACACTCTCCACAAGTCGCAGCCACCTCCTCACGTGCTGACGCTCGTGCCCGAAGCACGACCCCGCCGCCCAGTTCACCCTCATCGTCCAACTCGATTCAAAACGCGCCTCCCAGCAACCCAGCCGGCCTGTCAAGAACACGCACCCCCCCCGAGGCCACCACCCTTTCGCGCCCGAGCGAGGCACCCGCACCGCTCCCTTCCCATACAATGACTAGAACCCGTGCAGAAACCGCCGCTGTGCAGCTCACGGTGCGGTCACAATCCGGTCCAACTCCAGCATCCGTATCGTCGACACCCGCCAACATGGACGGCGCCGAGGCCGCCCAAGCAGAGGGTGCCGCTGCCTCTAAGCATCTACCATCGATACGCTTCATCCCACACCAAGATCCCCGCGCGGGCAGACCATCGCTGCAATTCCCTACCATCACGCGAACCCTACCCGACGAGTCCAACATTATCCGCGTGGGAAGATATTCAGAGCGGGATAACATACCTGACATTCCCGCCAATGTCCCCTCTGCGGCTGCGGTGGGCTTCAAGTCCAAGGTCGTCAGCAGGAAGCACTGCGAGCTATGGTGTCAGGACTCGCAGTGGTACATCAAGGACGTGAAGAGCTCCTCGGGCACGTTTCTGAACCACATTCGGCTGAGCCAGCCCAATGTGGAATCCAAGCCATTCAAACTCAAGGACGGCGATATCATTCAGCTGGGCATTGATTTCCGCGGAGGCGAAGAAATGATCTTCCGATGTGTGAAGATTCGGATTGAGTGCAATCGCGGTTGGCAACAGGCGTTAAATACGTTTAAGTGAGTTGGGCTTTCCCATGGCACCCGTCACGTCCTAATCGCCGTTTTAGTAAACAAACGCATCAACGACTCCGGAATTTAGCGAATCGCAAGAAGGAAAGCGACAGCGCATCGACACATACGTCCGAGTGTTCCATCTGTCTCATGTCTATCGCGGTAAGCGCTCGCATTGGACCTTCCTCGACCTTCAACTAATTCGAATCTTTAGCCCTGTCAATCATTATTTGTAGCACCATGTTCACATGTCTGGCATTACAAGTGCATTCGGCCCATCCTCAATGGCCCCACATGGCCGAACTTCCTATGTCCGAATTGTAGAGCAGTGGCCGATTTAGAAGCCGATGTCGAAGACCCGGGCGAATTTGAAGAGTGGGACGACGATGCAGCGCGAGACGAGAGCGAATCGAAAGAAATTGGCGAGGAAAAACAAGCGGACCGCCACATTACACCACGCTCCTCAACACAGCCTCTAAACGGCAATACTGCTGCTGGTGCGCAGCCGAACGACCCAATGCTCTTTGCTGACTTGGAAGCCGCAATCTCGAATATCAGTCTGGCCGATTCCCTCAACGGCATCACCAGTCAGTCTACCCCCGCCCCCTCGACTCCTCAGAGAAACAACGCTCCCTTGCCTTCATCCTCTGTCACGCAGCCAGTCGCCATCAGCATCACTGGTGCAAACGAGCGCTCAGGACTATCTCCCCTCTACCCAGCCGCCGCGAACGCCCTAAACCCTCATGGAGCCCCCGAAGGTCCCATGACTCCAAGAAACGATGTCGGACCCTTTGTCTTAGATGGAAGCGCTGGTCGATCTGCGAGTCAATCAAGGGAAGAAGCTTCACCGGCCTCTGGAGCGCCCACGCTCCCTCCATTGCGTATGGATTAGGCGCACCATTGATGTGTATTGCAAGAGTGAGAATCATAATTGTGGGAGGCTGGCTTGTGTAAAATCTAGGTCCGATTTGGCATTTTCAGGAGTAACCGGGCATAGGCGTCTTGCTCTTTTTTTTTCTTTTCTATTACTGTTACGCTGCAACGGAACGTCACGGTCTGTCTTTACCCACTGAATGTATGCATATGAGCAGAACAACATGAAGAGGGAACGTAATTCTAATTGTCATTTTGATTCACATTGCTTGAAACGTCTTTGGTGGTGGTCTAGACGCTGGCGTCTGGAGGCTCGATGGTGCTGCCTTTTCAACTGTTACTATTTGCACTCGCTTCATCTACCTTGACAAAGTTTATTTCTAGTCTGACGAGCATCTCTCTATCAGTATCCAAGAGCTATTTGTGGAACACATCGCATACATATAAGTCAGATACTGTAATGCAAGGCTGACGAGAGACGAGAGACGAGTCCCTCACTTGCATCTGAGAAGAATTGTTCTCATTATTTTTAGAAGCCCTCACTTCTCAAATCCAAGAGTTTCTGGCCTGAAATCGAACTGTGAGTTCCGATATCGCACATGGCGCATCACAGTAGGTGGATTGTTCGGCGTGGATGCCCCTGGTAAACCTTAGTCAGCCGGGTTATCTCCCTCTCCAACCTCCGACCTTCACCACAATTTCTCTATTGTCCAAATCAGTCAAACATGCTACTCATGCCGTTAGCGCCCGCTTTCCACTCCTCCAGCAACACCATGACTTCCTGTCTCGTGTCCTCGATGATGCCATCCATCTTGATGTCGTTCTTGTCGTAGCCAAATGGGTCCTCGAGTTGCATTCCGATGCCCTCAATGCCGTACAGTGTGAAGGCGACGATGGCGACGGTCGGGATGGCCCACCAGCCGTAGCCGTCTACGATGGCGAAGGGGAGGACGCAGGTGAAGAGGGCGAGGACTTGCTTTTGGTGGATACTTGCAACCAAGTCAGTTGAGGGGCGGGGTAAGCTGAGAACTAGTGGGGGCACTCACAGGTGCGCAACGGGGATTGGGGTGGTCCGTATTGTTTCCATGCGCCCGTACGCGTCAACCAGACTGTTTATTTGCACCGTCATTTGAGACGCTTGCGGGCCGTGGAACCACCCTCTTTCGAAGCCACGCCGGACGTATCCTTCCACCAGCACCGTTAATTGCAGCGGCAGACTCAGCCCCTGGTCTTCGTACCCCATCAAGCCGTCCGGCAGCAGCGAGATGTACTCGGCTTTGGCTGTGTGTATACCATTCTCTATCGAATTCGCGCGCGACGTTCCAGGCCGAGACGAGATGGGCGAGTCTGCAGCGATAGACGCGGGTGGAATATTGAACTCCGCGCGCAGATTGTGCTTGATGGCATATAGCACCGCAATCAACACGCGTATAGTCTTCTCCGTATCTCTCTTCTCACTATCTTGCAGCGCCATTCCATCCTTCCCCCGTGCACTAACCAGAAACGCCCGCGCCAGATTCCGCACACTCGTCCCTATTGTCGTCAGACAATTCCGGCCTGTCCAGAACCTGTCGTAGGAAGTCGAATTGCGGAACACGAGCATCAGGCCGACAACGATGGACAACGATGGGATGATGGTAGAGGGCAGGCTGATGCTACCTGTTACATGCCGGTTGAGGAATACGACCAGCGCTGCGAAGATGGAGTGCAGGACCACCGGGAGGAGAATTATGTTGTGAATGGCTCCTTTGTAGAAGCGTAGGACAAGGGGCATGCGCCGGGGTTTTTGGCGCGCGGCGTGCGCGAGGGGGTACGTTGGGCGGCGGACGGGGGGCTCGCGTGTCGGCATTGTAAACGTGTGTGTGGAGGAGGAGGAGAGAATTGAAGGCGCGGAATGAATGGTAAGTTGGAGGTTGGAAGTTGGAAGTTGGAGGGGCGTGGGGTGAGGCTCAAGTGGCGCAGGGGTGCAAATCAGGGACCAGGGGAGGTCTGAGCTTCATGTTGATTGATGTCACTTGTTAACTGTTGCTTTTTGTCTTAACGCAGAGCTAGAATGAATACTTTTCTGCTTCTCTTTAGATCATCCAATAGTTACCCATGTGAATTTCTCAATAATAGAGCTTCCACGTGCGTCACGTGCGGAACCCTTCCGCATGTGAAAACCGATATCCCATCCCACCTCGGTCAATCCAAGCATGTGGGTCAAGCTATCGCCAACGCAACACAAGCAGCAAACTCCATAACCACAACACCATGTCTTCCAGCAGCAGCTCCAGATAGCTTTCCTCTCCATCCCTCCAACTAACTGTCGATTCCTTAATTACACATCTGCGAAATATGTCCTCCTCCGACCACCCACCGTCAACAACAACAGTCCCCTCCGACCCCACCATCAAGACCAACACCTCAACCTCTCCACCCATCCCTTCACGCCCACCGCCACCCACCACACCGCTCCGCCGTCTCTACACCCTCCTCGGCCGATGGATTGCGACGCTCGCCCACTCGACCGACCGTAATATCCTCCGACTCTCAAAACTGCTCTCCACGCCCGCAGGCATTGACGCGCTCCTCTGCACTGTGGGGTACACACTCGACCTGCTCTCCGCACTGCTTTCCAAACTCCTAGCACGAGGCGTAGCAGCAGCCGTAGTGTCCAAATCCGTGTCACCGGCAGCACTGAAGAATGCGCAGAAAGTGGAGAGCGTGAGGAAAGGAAGCAAGGCTCTTGCGTCCACCATCTCCGACTACCGCATCTTCCTTCGCCTCTGGGGACTCGTGGGGATATATACCTGGGCGCGGGGGACATACCATCTCCCTGCGTCTGCAACGCGGTCGGAAAAGGTGTTGAGGGCTGTGACGTGGACGCAGGTCGCCGCCGGCGTTGCCTTCCAGGTCCTGGAGAATGGTGCATATCTCGCCTCCAAAGGCGTGCTGTGGGCGCACGAAGGCGAAGTAGGGAAAAGGAGGGAAGTGCGCTGGTGGGTGTGGAGTTCTCGGTTTTGGGCTGCACATGTGGGGTTGGAGTTCTTGCGGCTCTACATCCAATCCCGGGCCCAGGTGCAGAGTAGTGAGGGGGATGGTGAAAAGGAGGACAAACTCATGCGGGAGGAGAAGAGAAAGGCGGACTGGGGATGGTGGAGAGATGTATTGAGTAATGCAGCGTATGCGCCTATGACGCTGCACTGGAGCGTGGAAGAGGGACTTTTGAGCGAGGTAGGTGTGGGGATGTTGGGGGTTGTGGCTGGGGGGACGCTGTTGGTTGATAAATGGAGGGAGACGAGGTTATAGAGCGACTCAAATCGTTAATAGATATACTTTGGGACGTGGTGGCATCCACGCTAGGAATAGAGCTGGTTGTTAGTAGGGAATGTATACAGTTGGATAAATGAAGAGTTGGATGCATCCAGAAGATTACATGATTTGCTAGGCTTGCTCAAAAGAGAGGAAGCCTTCCTCAAGAGCCGTACCACTCGCTCAGTGGCCTATACATGCGTGGAAGGAAAATGCTGCAGAGATATAGGACGAGACCAAACCCCGCTGGATGCCCGCAAACACCATCCATGCATGATCGTGCTGATGTCGATTCGCCATGCACTTGGGGGGTATATTGATAAATGGGAGAACACCAAACCACAGATGAAAACCACAATGACTTCCCGTACGCCGAAGACTTTGTCGAGGCGCAGTATTGTCAGACATCCCTCCTTAGGCTATATCCTGCTCGGCCTTATAATGGACTACCACGTCCTGGAAAGACATATAGGAGACTAGACCTGCGCTATGATACACCCATCACCTTCCTCAAGAGCTGCAACCATCTCTTCTGGCGTCTGCATAATGTCCGACGTGAGGACATTAGGGATATCTGCATCCATGGAATTTTCGAGAACCCCAGGTGTGAGAATGTCGGGGATATGCGTCTCGACAGCCTCTTCGGTCAACGCCACACCGCCATCGACCTCGACCTCGCTTCCCTCGGACGCGCATGAGTATATCGTGAAGTCTGAGTCTGAGTCTAAGTCTGAGTCCTCTTCTTCGTATTCGTATTCGTCTTCGCCCTCGCCGTCGGTATAGGCCGGAGCCTCGTTGTATTTCAAAGCCGAGGCGGCCACACCCTCAAATCCGCCTACGTAGGTCCCATCACGCAGATCATTACGCTCTTTCTGGCGACGTACGCGGCGTAGAGTGCCGATGTCGAATTCGCGGACTGCGTTGCCCTCGGATAGTTGCCGTGCAGTCCCAGTGCGGCGCACTGGGAGCGTGATATTGGATTTGGACGAAGAGGATTCTCGAAACGGGCGGAAGATGCCTTGGATCGCGGACTTTAGCCCCTGGCGCGTGAACAGAGGCAAATTGGTAAGGTCGTGCGCGATGTCGAGCGAGGAGCGGTGGCCAAGATTGTAGAAACGACGTCGGGGTCGCCGCATGGCGGAGAGGACATCTATGTCGGACTGTGTGGTCTTGAAGGTCACGATGCTAGCTTGAGACGGGTTGACGTTGGTGGAAGTGGGAAGAGTAGAAGGGCTGGTTATGTCGTTGCATGGGGGTATGGGGTTCGGCAGCAGCCCTATGAAGCGGAGTTTCGAAGCGGGCATGTAGGGGAGGATGGCGGCGTCTAAGGGGGTGACAGGCTCGAATTCATTGCGGAGAACAGCCTGGAAGGACATGTAGACTCGGTCTTTGTAGTAGGGACGACAGGCGTGGCAGGCTTTGTAATGGCAGATTGGCGGGCTCTGTATCAGATACCATTAGCATGATGTGGGAAAGCGACGGGGCTTGATACCGAAATGTGGAAGACTGAGCAAACACTTTAGGGATTCGGCGCAAAGGTACTTCGAGCAGGTGCATCAGGGTGTTTTCCCTTATTGCAATTGCTTGCCTGACCTGCTAGTTACATAAAATGTTCGCTCACAAGTCTACTTGATTCGGTGTGGAAGTATAGGACCCTCCAGGGTGTAGCACATTAGAATGAGGGTAACATACCAAGTCTCTCTGTAAAGAACTGCACGCCCCATCGTTATTCCATGCCCCCTTTCGAAATACCAACTTGGCGTACATCGCACTGCTCATCTGTCCTTGAATGGCATCCTCTATAGCTTGCTTCAAATCGATCTTCTGCGCCTTGAGCTTCGCCAGCTGGGTAGGGGTGTACTCGCCTCGCTCCGCGGTAAGAATGACGCCCTCGCTCAGCCCAATCTCTTCCAGCTCCAAGCGCAATTCTGACTTGAGGCCTCCGGGATTCACGGCACTTTCTTGATCTTGACGTCTCAGAGAGTCGGGCATAGGCAAGCAGTCTTGGCGGCAGAGGTAGAGAAAGCCAATCGACGGCGCACGGCCGCAAACGAAGCAATGCTGGTCTCGACCGTAGACGCGGTCCATGTTCATGTGAGTACAATTAGGCGTCTTGATGCGCTTCGCGGCAGGGCGGGCCTTAATGCGATTAGCCAGGCCAAAGACGCTCGTGGCTACCGAACCTACTCTCATTGTGGGCGATTATTCTGGTGACGGGGTAGATGTGGGTTGTCCACGCGCTGCTTTTCTCAGATTAACGTGGCAAACGCATGTGAGAGCCGGGCCACAGTACCTGGGAAGGGGGGAGAAAGGACGGTGGACGGCGGAGTAGTAGTGTGAAGGGAGACGGGGGGAGCAGTGGCGGGGGAAGCTAGAAGTTATGCTGCCATGAGATGGAGGGAAAGGATAGAGAGGAAGGGGGAGGGGGAGGATGTGCCGTGGTCCTGTAGTGCAAATGTGGTTCCGTTTGTGGTGTTATGACGCGAACAAGTGCGAATATATTTACCTTCACGTGTGGTGATTCGAGTGCGAAAACGCTCTTGGCATCATGTTTGTCGCGCCACGGTCTATATTTCACTGCCATTGCTTTGTATGAAAAAGTGCTGAGGAAAGCGAAAAATGAAGTATTTTGGGGGTTGAATGCAGAGGAATGAGAGTGAGGTCATCCGCACAAGCAACATGGGAACAGAGAGCCTGACCAGAAAATCGTACGAGCCAAAGCAGAATGATACCCACCATGCACGTTACCAAAACTTTAGGGAAGTTTGCCGGCGATCTACAACATCTTGAAACATACATGTAGGGTTCTACAGCAAACGGGCCAGGCGTTGTTAAGTAGTCGCCTGCCCGTCCTGTGCTACGATGAGGACGGGGTTTCCTTGGCCATGGGGCATTCCGAAGTACACGTTCCTCATGCACATCAATTTCCTTTTCTTCTCCCATGGCATTCCAGCAAGGCTTCGGCCTCACGCAGCCAGTCAACGGCGGATACCGACGTCGCCCAAGCCGCGTCGAGCCTGCGGGTGGTTGCGTTCTTCGGTTGAACACTGATCTTTCTCCACAGCGAGATCGAGTTCGGGATTGAACGCATGGCAGCTACCGCCTTGGAGACGATAAAGCATACAGACGATGATAGCAGCTGCACGCAGGTGTTGAGGTGTCGTCGCATGTCTCCGCTCGCCGCAAAAGCCTCACCTGGGCAATTGCCGCCCGGGCTAGCCGCTTTGGTCAGCCCGAGTCCCTCGGGACAACAACACAACCCAGCCATCCCAAGACTCCCTCTCACTCTCCTTCCAGCCCCCCATCGCGCTCCAAACAACCCCCCTAGATTGATATCACGCCCCGCCTCACGCGCCCGCTCGACGCCCGCGCCTGCCGCCACCAGACTGAAGCGCGACCGCCATGTCGGTCAAGTTCGAGAAGGAGACGATCAAGACGACCGAAGCGGTAGCCAGCGCTGCCGCTGGCGGTGTCGCAGGAGGAAAGCATGATATTGCGCACGACATTGGCCAGGCCCTGACCAAGGGCGGTGGTGTGGGCGGGTACCTTGCAGTAAGTGACGCGCAATTGACGCTGCGACAGCGAGCTGTACTGACCGGCGTTCTGTGTAGGTCTATCTCAAGCATCTGCAGGAGAACCCACTCCGCACCAAGATGCTTACGTCCGGAACACTCTCGGGCCTCCAGGAGTTTCTTGCTTCGTGGATTGCGCACGACCAGAGCAAGCACGGCCACTACTTCACCTCCCGAGTGCCCAAGATGGCCCTCTATGGCGCATTCATCAGCGCTCCGCTTGGCCACGTCCTCATCACCATTCTGCAGAAGATCTTCCGCGGCAGGACGAGCCTCAAGGCTAAGATTCTCCAGATTCTCGTCAGCAATCTGATTGTAAGCTCAATTGCGATAGCGGCGCGGTCGCGCAGGTTGGACATTTTGGCTGACAGGCTCACCAGGTCTCACCCATCCAGAACACCATTTACCTCATTTCCATGGCCGTCATTGCGGGCGCACGCACCTTCCACCAAGTGCGCGCGACTGTCAAAGCAGGCTTCATGCCGGTAATGAAGGTTAGCTGGATTGTCTCGCCAATATCCCTGGCCTTTGCCCAGAAGTTCCTTCCCGAGCACACCTGGGTGCCCTTCTTCAACATTATCGGATTCGTCATCGGAACATATATCAACTCGCACACCAAGAAGAAGAGGCTCGCAGCCTTGAGGCGGAAGCACTACGGCGACGGGAGCGGAAGGGGCCCAGGTCCGGTAGGCCCGGGAAGGCCAGGTGATGATTATGACCGACGTGGTAATTATTAAACGTGGAGTGCGGTCTCCAGCAATGGGAACTTGGGATTCGCAGTCAGTGTCAAGCGCCAGGAACCACGTCTCCCGCCAATGGTAGAAGACAACAAACTTGTGAGACGGGAGCGAGCATATGATTTCGGCACGCGTTCGGGTCCAGAACGCGCATCGTCACTTACACACCGAAATTTAGGCGTGTCACCGGTGACATTGTATATTTTGGCGTTTCTACTCAGATATATTCTTGGAGGTTGGGATGGATGTTCATCTTGGCTATTATGCAAATTACATGTCTTATCCTGCATGCTTCTCAATTCCATTCTCTCTGGCCCTCCTCTTACGTGCGTACGTTTCCCTAACCTGTCCGACCTATACTATGGTAACAATTATCCTTCATTATGCTTGTGCATTGGCCGTTGACAGCGCCGCCTGCTGCCAATGGCAGTAATTCCTCTATTGGCTTGCGTGACGTTTGCGTTCATCTGTGCGACGAGTACCACGAGGTTGCCTACGTTTTTTAGTTGGTCTTCTCGTATGATATTCGCAGGCGTCCCTGGCAGTAGTGTAGGTCACGTCGTCTGTTTCAGTTATCATTCAATATGGGCACCAATGACGCTAGATCCCCTAATTCGGCTCATCGTGGACGCATGACAAAGAGCCGACCGACATTCTGTAGTGCTAAACTCAGTGCAAACCGCCTGAGTGAACAATGAAGACATCAAGAAGTAAACGCTGAGCTATCGTTAGCGCCATAATTGTCCCATCTATATAATTATCGTTCCATCGCCGATGCGAGACCTACTACCCACCACACATTCCTCGTCCACTCCTCAACGTCGTGCAGAGGCTGCAGGACGAGCGTTTTAGATGCGATAGTATCTTACGTTGGAAACTCGGCTAGGCTGTTGCTTTCATCGTCAATCATCTCAATCCTGCTGATAACCTTCGTCGAATTCGTATTCTCGGAGAGAACTCATCAAAGGATAATCGTTCGCGGAATATCGTGTCTTCAATGAACGTGACCAGTTTCTGTTCGCGGGACCTTTTAGCAATGCCGTCTTCCTCGACTATGCAAATTTGGTACTAGAAGTGTCTAGGACTACCTTTAAGCATGGTCATGGAGCCAACCCGAGGATAAAGAGGATATCAATTCTCCTCAACGCGATTTTGCATCAGCACGTCAAGTCAAGCCTCGAGACATCATCGCCTCTATCTTCCACCAAATGATCCATATGTTCTTCCTAATAGCGTGCGGAACCCCAGGATGAGACTGGGCAGATTGGGACGAGGGTCTGTTTGAATGCGTTGAGAAAGTTTATAATGGTGTCAAAGGGCTAATGGGTGGACAGACTCATAATATTCACTGTTATGTTCTGTGTTAGAAAGAGCGCGGGGGGAGCGTCGCACGGCTAGATGGCGGGAAAGTTGACTCGACGGCTCGATTTAATTGCTCCGAAGTGAGAAGGGGTTGGCAGGGCCCATGTTGTTATTTCCTTGTCTGAAGATCGCAAAATCATACATTCCATATCGTGTTCCATTCAAGGTGTTGGTTTCACAGGGCTATTGCAATAGCAATGGGGTTTCTCAAAGGTGGTAATAAATCGTTGTGTCTGTCTATCTTGAAGCGGTGCAGCAGAGGGAATACCATCCACCTCACCGCCGCGTGCACTAGCCTAGTATGGCTAGTGCCCCACGTGTCTACACGTGATTGGTACCTCCACACGTGATCCATACATCCCACGTGATCCACACGTGATCTACACATCAACACGTGATTCCCACATTCTATATACTCCCGACACAAGGGTTCCGAATCCGAATTTGGAGGTACCTATGCACAAGTCAGCATCATAATGACACTGGAAGATACATCATGCTATAGGGAGTGAAATGTAATAGAACGCTATCAAGGGTATAAGTATAAACTCATGAGCCCCGCCCCTTCTTTCCATTACTCCAAGTCCCCAAGTCATTCGAACATATCTCGTAAACGGCCAGACGCTATGCAGCCAATGTCCATCCATTCCAAGCCCCAAATACAACCTCATTATATTACTGCCCTCTACTGGTGCTCTTTCTTTGACCCAGGTAGACCTCAGTGAACAATCACGCTCTTCCTTCCCTGGTCCCCCCATCCATTATCCTCCTCCTCCCCCTCAAAATCCACAATTATCCTCTCCGGCTTATGTATCCTCACCAGCAGCAAAAAATAATCCTCCAGTGGCAGAAGATTCAACAAAACCCTATTACTCGTCCACGCAATCCCGCAAACCATGGCGCCAGCGACAGCATCGAGGACAAAATGATTCGCCGTCGCGATGATAGCCACCAGGATGATAGCCGGGTATGCGAAGCCAAGGATTAAGCACAGAAGCCGGCGCGGGGACGGGAGGCGTAGTCTCATGGATTTGTTGCGTGTGAATGGGACGCGGAAAGAGAGGGTGCGTGACCGGCGATGTTGGGCGCCGAGTGGGATGGAGGCAATTGTCAATCCAATGAGGAGCGAGTAACCAAAGTGTAGACTCGGCATTGCAGCGTATTGGTTGCACCATTTGTTCTGGGTCCAGACGCTACTTTCCCCCTCGGCTCCATGGACGGTGTCTACGAAGCCGTAGGATCGTGCTTCTTCGCCGACCTTGCCGGGGACGTCGGGATCAGAGAGGAGGCGGGGGGGCATGCATGGCCAGAGCGTGAATACGATGAAGGCGAGGAGATTGCAGACGGCCATTGTACGACGACGTGCGGCGTATAGCTTCGGACCGGCTGGTGAGCCGTCTGATTCTCCGAGAGCCCTGTTAGGAAGTGGGAGGTCGAGCCGGTTGCGAGTCGTGGTGTAGTAGTACAGCCAGACGAGGAAAAGGATGGTGCCTGGGATGTGGATGAAGGAGTATATGCGATTAGTCCAGTGCATGAGCAAGGGGTGTTTGAGGAACCAGTGCTGGATGGGTAGCTCGAAGAAGAGATGAAGCGATTGCTCGATGTGAATCAATTGGAGGGCGTGTCGTCGGGCGACATTAACAGTGCCTTCAACGAGATGTACGGCTGTGAAGGCGCGGCCAAGTTGGTATACCTAGCTCGTGTTAGCTTAGACGTTGAACAAGACTGTGAGGCGGAGCTACCCAATATATCAACGCCCAATACCAAGCCTCAACCAAGAACGGGAACTTGTTTAGGAGTCTACTCAGGAAGTAGCCTTGAAACCTCCTTGTATTTGGCGACACAACTTCCTTCCTGAATCCTAGCAACCGTATCTCTCGTTTCCGCCATTTTGGCTCTTGTAGTGCGAGGAGCGAGGGTGATGTGGCGCGGTGATCGTCAAGTAACGACGAGCTTGCGCGAGGACTAGATTGGCCAGATTCGACGGAATCGGGAGACGAAGACCGAGGTGACTGGGAACGACTTCTTTGTCGATCAAACAGGCGGTATCTTGTGTTCCTGTTCACCCATGTCCCACCAAAGAGGAGAGTCACCACGACGAGTGGCTCCATAAAAGTGCCAACGCCCATGGTGATGGATTAGAAGAGCGCGAAGGATGGGAGGAGTGAAGGCGTGAGCCACGCAGAAGCGACGAGCGGCCGCGCAGATCTCTTAAGTTACTGAGACCTGGCAGGCAGAATCAATCCTTCCTAGGTGTGGGAATTCCAGTGGGGTTGACAAGGATAGCTCCTATCCTGGTCAAATGATAGGCAATATGTGCAGTGATGTTGTAGGGCCCCGCACACCGAGAGACAGTGAGGGCGAATTTCAGCTAGAGAACGAGAGAGGAGATGGAGCGAAGAGATAGAGGGAGAGACAAGTACTAAAGAGAGGCGATTACTGAGGTCGGAAGGATATAGGGCCGCAGCGAGAGAAACGGAATGCTCGGGGGTTAGAGAATTGATGACGCTCGGGATTGGCTAGCCGCTGCCCCCATGGAGCCTTGTTTTGGCCTACTAGCTGCTTCGCTGTTCGCTGTTGCTGTCTGTCCGTGATCCGGGTGGAATCAAAAGGGAGATGGCAGACGCCTGTGTCACGTCTCGTTGCTTGCAATGAGAGAAGCCGCCACAGCGGCCGAGGCGACAAGCTCGCTATATACCTGCCGACGGCCATCGTGGTCTGCTTCTCCTGATGCTGGTATTCTCTCTCCACTAGGTTTTGGCACAGCTTCAGCCGCGCTGCTGCAGAGGCGATTGGGTTTACGCCGCACGAGACAGCATCAATGAGGTGTGAATGGTGGGCACGGAGCACGCGACCACCAAGGCAAAATATCTTGGTGCGGCTCTAACTAGGTTTAGCGTCCGAGTTTCCCGCTGCAATCCTAGGGCAAGGCTGCTGGTGTATGTCGGGGATTCGGGGATTCGTGAATCCGTTTCTCAAGCTTTTCTCTACGCAAGATGTAACGATGTAGCAATTAAACTATGCCCTCTTGCATCTGGTAGGAAGCTTTACATACTCCAGTATGAAGGGCCCTTGGAAGCATTGTTTCGAGCACCAACATGTCTGACAATTGACAACGCCAGGAGCGAGTGACGCTGTGGCTTTTCCGAGCCACCAGATCTGGCCGTTATGCACACTCGGCACTGCGAAGCTTCCGCGCTTCCGGGGCGGCGTCAACACCAAACACCAATCATATTTATTTTTCACCAGGACAAATTCTCTCGGACGGCGTAAGCGAGAAAGGTCTGTCATCCAAAGTCGCCGTTGGTAAGATGCTTATTCGTGGGTGGGGTCGGTAGCAAGAAGCTACAACTGGCTAGCGAATGACACCGGTATTTGCCGACGTATACTGGACGCGCTGTTTCTTCCTCCAAGTTCGGGTCATCTTCGTACCTTTTCAGAGCCTGAGTCTCGTAACTCAAGTCCAGCGACGAGAGAAAAGCTTCGTGAATTATACACATGTCTTGGAGGTAAGCTCGCCTCTTGAATCAAGGTGCAGTACGCCCCTCCCTGACATGACCAAGCTAGCTATCATTGATAAACATCCTTGCAGCACTAGATGTGCTGTCAAGCCCGTAGCTTAGAAAATGTATTCAAGATGAATTGATTGTACAAGAGAGGGCCCCTGCGGGCAGGGCAGTGGTATCCCTGTCTAACTAACAAGCAAACTCCTTCAGGAACATGATATTACAGCTGCCAACCCCCTACGCTATGCTTTGGTGTCATGGAAACAGACCGGAAAGAGACGAGGTATCCAAAAGAGAAGGCACCAGCCATGATGTTCGAGAAATGACCCAATTATCCCAGTTTTCCAAGCCCCTCAGGGTAAACGCCATACTGACACAGAACTAAGGAAAGTGGATAATGATGGTAGCGCTGAGAAATATCAACATTGAAAAGCAAAGACAAGATAACACAAGGAAACGATGAGAGGGGTCTTCTAATGAACGAGAAGATTCGGATATCGTCTTTCTTTCTCGGCTTCCCGATTTCGATATCAACACACCACGCTCGTAAAGGGTGCAGTTTCTTGTAGATCCTGTACGAGGGCATCTACGTTGTTCAGGTATCTCGCTAGCATGTGTTGCTTTTCTTCCTGGCTCCGGATGCTCTTCTTCGGCGCTCCTCCGCCGTCTTCTCCGCTGATGGTGCTGCTCCGCCTATCAAAGGCGCCGACCAGTTTGCTTGGACTCCGGTGCACTCCAGTATTTGGGGCGCTGGCTGCTGGAACAGGAGCTTCAGGCATCAGGTAAAAATACAAAAACTCGAGCACTTTTAACTTGACGCTCTGCGTCGTCTCGTCATCCTTGAACAAGCTCGTCACTGTCAGGAGCCCATCCATGTGCTCGAATGTGCGCGTGTTCTGTGGCGTGGCGAGAAGAGCTGTGACGAGGACGAGTAGGGCGGCTGATTGAATCGCGGGGCAGTTGTAGGGATCAAGAAGATCCAGGAGGAGGTTCATGTATACTTCGCGGCCGAAGATGGTGCGGGACGGAGGATGGAGGAGGAGCAGGCCTTGAAGGTTCGAGAGGGCAGACAGTATGAGGAGGTCGTTCTGGCCGTCTGATTCGTATTTGGTCAGCCATTGTTCGTATTGAGGCGATGGAGGAGCATTACCCTTACTGCTTGACATGCCCAAAAGTCGCTCAAGGCAGTCAGCTACTCGTGTGGACACTGCAACAGTCCAAGTCAGCTCGTGTTCGCGCGCTCCACTACTGTTGCGAGACGTACCATTCCACTCGAAGCCCTCTTGCAGCCTGAAGAACTCTCTAAAGGCGGGATCCTCACCCAATGCGCCCAGTTTCTTCGGTGTTTGTTGCTGCTGCTGCTCACCCAGATTTATTGCGGACGCGTTTCGTCGGTGCGAAGGTGTAGATGGCTTTGATTTCCCGCCGGAAAGGCATATCTGCGCGAGCAAGCCCTCGATCTGGCGGAGCCCCTTGCGGATCTTCTGCGTGTCCTTGGACGCAATGTTGTCGAAAGCGAGGGTGAGCAGCGCCTCCATCTCGGGACCAGCGAAGATGGGAGCACAGTAGAGAGTGTTTGGCGTTCAATGGATGCAGTTTAGATAGAGGTGAAGAGAGGGCGATCAGGAGAGGTTGAGTACGGCGGGTAAAGATGCAGGAGGAGGCAAGGGGAGAAGGAGTTGCATGCAGCTAAGCGTTGGAAATCGCGGAGAAGATGGCCAATTTTGCGATTTGTGGGCCTCATGAGGGGTCTTGGGCCTTCTGGAACCGATGTCGAGGGAAATGAGCTGGTGACGACGGTAAACAGCGCTGTTGCCATGGTGAGCGCTCGGACCACATCCAACTCGAGCTAGCTTGGCGACGAGTACTTGGGAAATTCTTTCTTCAACGTCACCTCACCTCAACTGAGAATTTAAACAGTTTCCCGAGCCAATCGTGGTAGAGTACAGTCTGTTTCCACGTCAGAGGAGAATTGCAGGGGTGGTATTCAGATTCAGGCAGGGAACCATAAGATCAGCTTTACCCTACTAAATATTCTCCTCGGACGTGAAAACAGACAGCCCAGGATACAGATGCATATCCCTTTGCCTCCATCAAAGGTGGCGCATGGCTCGTATTGACTGGGAATCAACATAGGGGGGCGAGCGCGAAAGATACCTCGAATCCCAGCTCGTTCGACCTGGCTGTGGCTGTTCACCGGATCTTGGCGCAGCCTCGTATCATCCCCAGTTGACCTCACACCTGACATCACCCACTCCCTCACTGCGCACCTTCAACATCACGAACAAGGCCGCAGTGCCAAAATCGAAGTGACGTGCTCTGTCTTCTCCGGGGCGAAGTAACAACTAGGCTGAAGATTCGGAAACGTTGACTGGCCAGCGGTGACTGCCTGTGTGCAAGCGTGGGAGCTGAGCCTCTGAGGCTACCCTTTAGGAGACGAGCCACCAATTTCCCTGAGCCGCGGCCTTGCTCCCATAACCTTCATATTTCAATCTGGTTGTATTAATCCCATGTCGCACACGCATCTCTCGCTTCCATCATTCTTATTAGTATTCGACATTTTGTGTAACTCCACGCTTCGTTGCCGCCCACGAGGCACCATAATCCTCAACCATGCAAAGGGTCAAAAAGATGCTCAAGGGTAAACTCGTCCGAACGTAGCATTACCAAAAGTTTTGGCCTCGAGCCGCTAACAAATACAGATCATGGTGAAGGCATACCGGTTGGCATTCTTCGCTTCATTGTATTGGTGCCTTTTGGCATCTACAGCGCCATCGCCAACAACCATTGGAATGTCATCAAGAACCATCCAGAGCTTCACTCTGGTTTCTACGGCTTCGCAGTAGTCAATGGAGAAAAATTCGCTAACAAATGGGTGAGTTGGTGTACTTTGTTTTTTATTGCCAAGCTTCGGCCATGTCCGTACATCTTCCCAGTTCCTGAATTTCACGTTCTTAGATCGCCAGTCTGTAACGTGGAATATTTTCAATGACTTGCTTGTCTATACCTCCGGAATAGTGCGTGAAGCAAGATGGTCGATCTTGTCCTACGCTGCTCCCTTACCCCTTCCAGAACGCAATATTAGCGGCGGCATTGTGATAGCGTCCGCAATATTTCTCTTTATACCAACTTGACCCATCCCTTAGAGTTTTCTACGAATACCGCAAGACTAATTCCTCCAGGCTAAATTCGGCGTCTACTGGACCGTCGCCGTCTGGTTCCCCGCGATAGTTGTCCCTGCTCCCTTCTCTCTCATTTTCGGAATAGTCGACACTGCAATGGCGGTCCTTCTGTCTCTCTCCACCCACATGCAAACGCAATACAGCCCGCATAACATCGACAAGTGCGGCGGCACGGGAGCCCACGACTGGATGCTGCCCCCAGGCGCCAACGAATCCTTCTTCGATGCCTCCGCCCGTCTCAACGCCACGGCCACTAACTCCTTCCAAATGTGCAAGAGCTATGTCGTGGAATGGCAGTACGGGATTGTGATCTCATTCTTTTACTGCCTCATCGCTCTCACCAACTTCCTGGTTTGTTTATATGCGCTTGTATATCAGTATGGGGAGACGAAGAGACGGAATAAGAGTTTTGGGAAGTGGTTGCTTAATGCGGCGATTGTATTTCCGAAACTCATATGCGTTGCTTTTGTTGCATCCCTATACTACATCCCCGTTATTTTATTCCGCTGTCTCCCTCAGAGCGTCAAGGCCCGGACGCGGTACGCGCGGCGGTACACAGTTAAGACTGGATTGGCTGCCACGCATAGGGGTGAAGTCCAGTTACAAAAACTGAAAAAGATGACGATGAAGAAGAACAATACAGGGAAGAGATACCAAGGAGGCGTAGAAGGAGAACCAGCAAGCCTTGCAGACTTTTTAGGCATCTACGACATGCTCATGCTTGTTGTGTCAAACCTACACTACGCCGACATCGTCAACCTGAGCCTCGCTTCCAAGAGCGTCCGAGAATCCGTGCTCCCCGCAGAAGACTACAATCGCCGTCTAACCCACTTTCGGATGTACACATGCGACGGCGATTCAAAAGCGCAGTGCTGGGTATGCTCGAATCAGATCTGCAGCGTAAGTACTACCGATGCCCCCCCCTCCCCGCGAGTGCTTCACTTCCTTCTGTTCTCTCTTCACAAACCTCCATTCACCTCACAAGAAAATACAAAGTAACAAAGGCCGATTGGTTAGTCATGTACACACAAGCAGACGATCCGCCGAACAACGCCGTACCACCACCTCGACAAATGCACTCCATACTGCACGCCCTGCTACAAGACATGGACACGCACGCAACCCGCCAGCCGCACCGACCCGCCAATCTGCACCTGCGCGCCCGTCACAGCAAGCCCGAATATCTTCCAGCGGCTCTGGAATAGCAGTGAATTTTACTCTAGTAGACAAGATCGGCTGTTAGGTGTGTCAAGGTCGGTGTGTAGACAGTGCGCATTTTTAACGGAGAAGGAGGTGTTGGAGGTGAGGAGGAAGAGGACGGAGGTGGAGTTGAGGAGGGAAAAAGAAGACGGATGTGGCAAGTGTAGGGGACAGTTGGGCCGAGGACCGCGGTGGTGGGTTTGCGAGTCTTGCAAACTTGAATGTACGGCGTTTTGTCACAGGGCCTGGGGGAAGAAGGGGAAGGAGATGGAGAGTCCGGTTATTGGAGAGGAGGCGGTCTGAGGGAGGGGATTTAGGACGGCGAAGGATTAGGAGTCTTGCATAGGCGGCGTTTTTGATTTGGGTTGTGAGGCGGTGGTTGCATAGCGTGTCTCTTACGAATCGTCCGGCGTTCCTAGCATTGGCGTACATAGCTTCGGATTCAAGTTGATATTTTTAGAGCAGTATATAAGGGAGTTGGTACACCTGGGCAAAACAGGCCAACTAAATAGGATACGTTGTTAAGGTCTGTAAGCTGATACATGGGCCTTGTCCTGCCACCGCAGCTGTCATCCTCGTAGCTTTCTATCGCTGCAAGTAAATGTCAGGATCTTCCTCGTGGATGAACCCACGCAAATCATGGCAAACATGCCTCTTCTCATACAAGAGTGTACATGCTCCCAACTCAGCTCGCAAGTCAGAAACCGGCACAAAGGCCGTCAACGCCGAACTCCTCCCCCATTTTTACCAGTAAAACGACCTCACCCGTCCGCGCAAACAGAAACTGCAGCCTCCCGACCTTCCCTCTCACTTCTTCACACCCTTACTCGCCTTTCCCACCAGCTTGACTAACTCCCCAAACGCCTCCTCAAACTCCTTGACATCCTCCTCCTTGACCTCTTTCGCTTTCTTGCTGATCCTCTCCCTGCTGACCATGACGACGCTAGTAGGTCTCTTGGTCGCGCTCGCCTCGCCCAGCTCCGCCCGAGACCGCACGTAGATGTACGGGATGTTGTGGTCCTCGCAGAGAACAGGGATGTGCGAGATGACATCCATGGGCGAGATGTCGGCGGCGATGATGGTGATTGCGGAAGGGTTGGCGCTGCCGGAGGAGGAAGGACCAGTGATGGCGGATTTGCGCAAAGCTTTGACGACTTCTTTTACGCCGCGGCGGAGGGTCTTCGTTTTGGCGGCTGGGGAAATTCAATGTTAGCATCAAGTAGTGGTATGTGAAGGGCGTGCGCGGGGGCTTTCGAAAATCTGGACAATTGGAAGGGGAGGCATCAGACGGCATAATCAAACGCAGAAAATACTTACACCTCTTAACCGTCCTCAAAATCTTCTTAACATCCTTCTGGTCATCGGCAAGCGGAAACGCAAACGGCACCAGCGCGCCCAACGGAGCTACCTCCCCACCCTCCTCCACAACCACATTCCCGTCCACGACATTGACCAGGCTATCCTCAGGTGCCTTCTCGAGCTCCGCCTCCAGCGCCTCGGCAATCTTGCTCTTCTTCTCCTTCTTCTCCTTCTTCGTCTTCACAACGCCGTTGTCGGCTTCGGTACGTTTTTCCTTCTTCTCTTTCTTGTCCTTCTTCGCCTTCTTTTCGGTTGCGTCTTTGCCCATAGTGAATTAAATGGTAAGGATATGTGCTGGGGACTGATTTGAGGATAATTCAGTGGGTGCGTGTGGGAAAGGAGCTGTGGGTGTTCGCGAGCTTCTCAAAATCACCGGGGAAGCTCTGGACGAACTTTTCGAAATTTCGTTGCATTTTCGGGCCTTGGCAGGCTAGTCCGCTTTAGTCACAGCGCATCCCTGTCCTGGTACTTTGGGTGTGAGAACATTATGGGAAACACCTGGCCAGTCGTGATCAATCTCACGGTGTTTGGTATCAAAATAAAATCTTTGAGTCAAAATCTAGAAGAGCCAACTTAAAATGCTGCTCAGTCACTTACGATCCTTTCGTAATCCATCATCCTGAGGAAATCAAATTTTCACTTTCACAGCATTTAGATTCACAAGCACACCAATAGAGCAGATTTGTACCAGAAGACAAAGCCTATTTATACACAACTATTTTGGAAGCAACCTACGCCCACGCAATTTCTCCCATATTCTACCCCCCTCGGCACTAGCCATTTCTCCGTCGCTTCAAAGACAAATGAAACCAGATACTGTGGTATATGCAGAAGGAGATTAATCCAATATTCGACCGAGCCAACAAATGAAACAAAACAGGACAGAATCAAATATTAGGGAATGCGACAAGCTATTTGTTTGTCGCAGAACCGGGACAAAACAATGGGGCCAGCCACTACGAAACATTCCAGCAAAGCGTGAGGGTATGTGAGAGAGACGGAAGGATATTAGTGTGGCCCCAAGACCGGAGAGTAGACAGAGCCTGAGCCCACGTGTGTATAGAAATCAGACGATACCCACCCAGTTCGCCGTTATCTCGGTAGTACTAGGAAAGACAAGACAAATAGGAGAGGAATTACTGCACCCAAGATGCAACAACAAGGGTAATACCAAACTCCGAGCCACGCTCCCGCATGCAGAGAGATGACAAGAGAAGGAAAGGTTGGTCCAGTCTAGTTGTACGGCGAGTGAGAATGCGGGAGTAAGAAGATGTCATCAAAGTCGTTAAAAAGCATTAGTGCGGCAAAGTTTTAGTATGCCACTTGCATCTCCAATACTTGAACACCGCCAGTGGCCATTGAAGGAGTGGCGGAGCCTGAACGAGATGACATGGCATCTTCGTAACCGACGAGGGCCTGGGAATGAAGCTTGAAGGCTTCGCCCATGAGCTTGGTAATGCTGGAAATATATTAGCTTTGATCGATATCAGGACATAGAGCAACACATACCCCCATACCACGACCTCGTCAAGCATGCTTCCCCAAAGTCTCGCTACAGTGGAGCTCAGTTTCGCACCATAGATATCTACAGAGTCGTCGTCGAACAGGTTTCGCAATTTGTTGTACATGGCTAGCTCTTCCTCTGTGGCCGGTTCCTCGTCGTGTTCCAGTCTATAGAGCCAGAGCGTGAGAATGACCATCAAGTCCATGCCGCAGAGAGGATGCTCTATACTCCAGTTCGTAGCTGAAGTCCGTGCAACCCAACGAATGCCTTGCACTGCTGCCACTTCAATGCAATCAAAGCATTCCTGGATGACCTTGATCATTTCCTGTGATCGTTGGACCTTGTCCCGGGCATTGGTCATTGCGGCTGCAACCTCATAGGAGTCGTGGTAGCGAAGTGCTTCTTGGACTGACTTCAAATCCACCACAAGACGTGTTCTAGTATTCCGGTATAGGGCCATGGCGTTGAAAATGAGAGGGTGGCCTTTGTGTGGTGCACTGAGTTGCACCACGACTGTCTCAGGCTCACACAGCTCGAGTGACTTCTCCCAGGTCTCAAGCGCGAGCCTGAGTTTGTACTCAGTTACGACATCTTGGAGGGCCTCAGGGCTTCGCTTGTGATACCAGACCTCGAGGAATAGAGCATTGATCATGACGCGGGTTGCGAATGCGCTATAGCGTGCAGGATCGCCTTGGAAAAGGTTGTCGTGCGCTTGACGGAAGGTAATGATCTTGGACGCAGCGACGCTTTCACGCCATGTTTCATCATCAGACACCTCCATGGTCCAAAGAGACTCGGATGAGGGGAGTTCAAGCGTATCGAACTCGTTGAAACCCATTGCAGGTGTGTGGTTGTACGTTAATGTCAGGAGACCAAAGAAGATGTAAACAGCGTAGTAAGTTCGTCGACACTGCTCATCCAGGGCCCACTCCTCATGGCTTGGTTGTGCGCCTTCTCGGGCTTCTGAGCGAAGCTTGAGCTCGTAGCGGTTTCCCGCGACCATGTTAGCCAATAGACTCTTGATCGAGCATGCCCATTCAAGACCCTTGGGATCGCCGCTCCAGCTAGCGAAAACCATATTCAACAAGGTACTCTGCATTGTCCACAGCGGGCACTTTCGAGAGCTGAAGTTCTCCTTGTTCTGCAGAAACTGATTGACGAGAACCTTCGAGCCGATATGAAGCATGTAAGCCTGATCCTGGTCGAAGATATATAGAGCGCCAATCGAGAGGACAGCAAGTAGCAGCGGCGCCGCCACTTCAGTTGGTTGAAACGTGGCTGGGTGCAGGAACGGCAAGTGATGATGGAATAGATCGAAGTAGGTCTTCAACAGCCTATTTAATGTGTTCAAGCTAGGCAAGTGGAAGGTGTCGAGCAGTGCGTTCTCGGTGTCAGCGTGCCTAATGTTTTCGTAAATCTTAGCACACTCTTCCTCCGATTCGACCTGAGGTGCCTTGGTCATGGTCAAAGCCTGACTCGGACCAGGGGAACGGCGGTAGTCAACGGGTGATACAGGACCTAGCATGGAAGGGTAGGGTGAGAGGGCCCCAGGCGTTCCAAGACCGGATACAGGCACTGAGCTGTTCATCGATTGAAACGAGGGCGGAAGGGCTTCATTCCCTGACATGGTACGTTCCATAATTGGCGGCAACTGATGCGGATGAGAGCTCAGGGCACTAGCACTGTTGAAGCCAGGGTGTGATTCTTGCCCACCGACCATGGAGTGCGACTTGGACTCGTTGACCATGGAGTCGCCCCAGGGCATCTGCGGCAGCGACATTTGCCCAGGCGCTGTGTATGCCACCGATGGCTCCATGAGCGATGGCCCGTTGGATGACATGATGGTGTCCTGAGCCTCGGTGGCGATCTCGGGCTCCTGGCTCGCCATTGCCTTGTGGTGAAAGTCGGTCATCAGCATCGCGGCCGTCTCGATGTCGACCATTTCATCGTTGGCGGCCTCAATCTGCTCGAGCGTGGCTGTGTCGTTGGCCAGCGACGCCTTGGAGGGGCCGGGTAGCGCGACTTCAGGCGCCTTCGTAGCTGTGCGGCGCTTGACCTCGCTGTGCAGCGGGATGCCGCCATCCTTCGCGTGGACGGTGCGGTCGTGTCGCAGCAGGAGATCGCGGCGCACGAAGGTGCTGCGACATTTGAGACATTTGAAGGGACGTTCTTTGGTGTCTGTTGATGAGGGGTAGTTAGCAAAACTGTGTCTGTCTTCCCCGCAGCGCGCCTCGCGACGGCCGGCCGCCCGCATCAACAAAGCTCCATCACAGGGAGCTCCATCGCGGGGCAGCATAAACACTCGACTTACGTGATCTTTCGTGACGGCTGCGATGCTCGCTCCTGCTGAAGGCGCGGTTGCAGAACTGGCACTTGTACTTCTTCTCAGGTGCGGCGCCCGTTTTGCGTGTCGCAGCGGGCGTGGAGTTGGCGACGAGCGTCATGTCGGCAGAGGGCATGTGCGGTGTGTTGGTCTACTGTTGTCTCGGGCCTTGGAGGTAGAGGTGTCTTGCCGGCCGAGCGCGCGTGGGCGTTAAATTGGTGATGGTTGGGCGAGGTGTGTAGGTGTCTCTTTCATTCCGCGTAATCGAACGGTGCATACAGGAGAAACACCGGGAGGGCCGGTGAAAAGACGACTTGGGGCGGGCGACGAGGCCTGGGGGCGTATAAGCGCGATGGAAGTAATGGGGAGGTGGATAGAGGGGGGGTTGAGATGGATGAGAGAGAACGGCGGCGACGGAGACACTTTTGTTCGGCAGCGGATAGGAGAGAAGGGCGAGGGGCATTCACTGGCGGGTACCCACTGGCGGGCACCTACTGGCGGGCAAGTCATCTTGGCCCTAGCATCCCACTCGTGGCTGGGCCAACTATGGGCGGACCGCCGCCTGCGCCGCGCCTACAGCCCCTCCGAGCTGGTATTATTTATTGTTTCGGTGCTGACTGCGATGCCTCACTTCAATAATATCCAGTGCTCTCAGTTTTTGCGCAGCGTTTGCGGCTCTCATGCCAGGAGTCCCTGTGAACTGTATATGAGGGCACACACAACGCACAAAATTCCCGTTTCCGCGTCTGCTACAGCACCTGACTGCGATTGCAACATGGCAACGCCTCATCCAACCATTATTTCTTCTAGGCTATAGGTACTTACTGTACGTATTGCCCTTGTGGGGAGCTTCGAAGAGCACTACATGCTACCACGCCCAAGAAGAAGAATACAGTTGTTAAAAGGCGTACTGGTGGATACAAGAAGATTTAGTATCGCAAATGTAACCCTCTTACCCTCTGTCTGAATTCTGGCGATTCTGCTCAGATGTGGGAGCACGCAGAACGGCAGTGTCTCTTCCAAGGATTTTGTGCGCTTGGTGCGACCGTGCCGTCAAAGCAGCGCCTTTCCTCAACAGCCGTCGCACAGCGTCGAAGAAAGAGCGGTATGAGTTATCTTTCTGGTTTTCCCCTTGAAGGCGTAGTGTTATCTACTTTGCCAGCTCCCAGATGCAGAGACATTCACACCGCCTCCCGACGTCGTTGCATCCCGCCATAACTTAACTTACTGACGCAGCACGTCTTGAAAAAGAAAATGACCTCGGAGGAGTCTGGAGGGGTGGTGTGGCTCACGCTTTGTTCCCCCACCAGCCCACTTCATGACGCGGGACTTGAAAAGGGGCACACACACTCTCTCTCACACCATGACCCCAGGAGAAACCTTCAACAAATCTTACCAGCGACGATGCGACCATGTGTAATTAATTTTACGCCGCTGGGACGATCTCCGGCTTCATCACTCGTTCCTGGCACAGCGCATCCGCACTAGCGGGATCACTTCCCCGGACCCACCGACTGATTTAGTATCGTCGTCCACCGCCAGCTGCATGAGGCAGAGCAGCCTCGTCCGAATTGTTACCGTGCGAGGCCTGCCCAGTGCCAGAGCATGAGGGGCACGTTTCTCACTGTGTATTGCATCACGTCTCCAACGATGGTGGGACAACAACCACTAACACTGTTCACTCTTGAATGAATGCGCCGGCCAGCCTTGCTCGTGCGTGCCTAGTCAGCAATTTGGCGGGCCTGTTGTTATGCCCCGCCACTACTCCAGGGATAGATGGCGGAATGTCTTTTGATCCCTACGAATCGCATGGCAAGCGGGAAAACTACTGCAAGAGTAAACGACACCGGGCCAAGCGCTGTCAATGTCGGTAGAATCAATCATCCCTCGTCCTCTCTTCGCACACCGCTCGACGAGCAATTGGAACGACTGTTTTTTGCGACTCGCAACCCCTCCTCCAACTTGGCCACTATCAGGGAGGGGAGTTCCTTTTGCGTCAGACCCCCGCGCTAGGGCGCTTCTCGTAATGCTCTAGAAGAATGGGCCGTGTTTCAGATGAGGCCTGTTCGCTGGGGACGGATCGCTGCCGCATGCCGAGGATCTGGGAAGAAGCTCCTGAGATGGCAGGTGGTTAAGATACCACGGTTGCTGTAAAAGATTGGTCAGACATGCCAAACAGTAACCTATGATGCTCTTTGCAAGATGCGATAGAGGGTGTAGCGCTACATGAATCTTTTGGGTTTTGCCAGAATTGCGTCTGTGGGCCGAAGACTTGTCACTGAATCGCATCGCAGGCGGAAAAAACTGGGCATCTGTTTGACGCCACCGTCAGAGGAGTTACCCGTCCGCTTCCACGCGAGAGTTTATGCGGGTTTTGGTATAGTGTCACGGGCTCTTTCTTGTATTGTGTTTCTTTGCCTTGTCCACCAGCGCTTTGGAAAGTTAAACTTACGAAGGCCTTGCTGAATCGCAAGATATCGAACCACATCAGGTTCTAAGACTAGGGCTTCTGTATTATAACGTCTCCGCGCTGACATCGCAACGGCGGAGCTGATAGTTTCCGGTCGTACGACCTTTGCGAAGTGTCACAAGGGACCTGCATGGTTCCATAGAGTCGCGGAGTCCTCGAAGAAAGCCCTAGATCGCATTCAAGGAATTCCATTTGCAGAAATCACAGAGCCAAGCAGTTTCGGGAAGATAACGCAACTTTTGGATGTCTTGCGTCTTGGAAACGTGTCCCGTCTAAATGATGAACTGCAAGAGTGCTTTTTGAGCACACAATGGAATTTGGTAGGACTATACTTTCCTCCTATGGTCAGAACTCCTCAGATGTCTTCCTGGAGATGATGGAACGCTGGATCCTAGCGACGCTCGGCATCACACCTTTCACGAGTCGAGGCGCACAGTGAGGTGATGTGGGGTCGGGGTTGAAAGGTCAACCCAGCCCAGCTCCATCAGCCGCGTTTGTTGGTCTATGACATGCCCGGCATTCCTTTGACAGCCCAGGCACCTCAAACAGCAATCGGCGTCGGGAATGGCATGCGTTTACAAAGGTGACTATGGCAAACGCGGCAGTGCTTAGGAGGGCTTGGTTAGTGTCTTTGTCTGGCTGAATCTGCTTAACTGTCCACCCAGTTGGCCTCCTAAGCAGTCCGCTCGCAGGTGGCAGCTTGGAGTTGAATACCAAAATACACACAGCAGGCCTCACATAATATACAAGTACGAGCCAGTGTGTTACTCAAGACAGACGGACTCCGTTAATGCCACTCTCGATATTACGCAGGATGCTCCGGTCTTGACACACACTGCCCCGAGCGTCAAAGCCTGGGGCTGACTTTACCCAGGTCACGTGCGCCTCAGGCGGTTCTCCACGCGCAGCGGGCTTCCGGCCTGCGTCCTACAACCTCCATATCCCGTCTGCTCGCGAGTCCTCGTTGCCGCTCTCATTCACCCTCGCTTTTCATCACTCTTCCAGTTTCTGCTCTGCGACCCGATTCGTCGTCCTGCACCCCACAGGCGCGAATGTGAGAGTTCTAATTCGTATTCAGCGCCCCGGCGGTGCCACACCTCAGCCCAATTGCATCCCTCCTTCGCACCAAACCCAACCCTGACCATAATAAGCGGCCACATCCCAATACCGGGGGCCATAGCGTTGTAGGGTCAGCGATTACAGTCCGACTGCTTCTGCCTGCATCTCTCGGGGGCAGCTGCGGAGGGGAAGACCATAGTCAAAGACCCAGCCCGCTTCCCTCGATCTTTGCACCGCGCTGCGACGAGCGCGCCCTCCAACCTTCGAACCTTCATCATGAACGGCTTCAACGGGACTTCCGCTCCACCAGGCGGAATGTACGTGCGAGCCTTGTACGATTACGACGCAGACGACCGTACCAGCCTGAGCTTCCGCCAGGGCGACATCATCCAAGTCATAACACAACTAGAGAGCGGCTGGTGGGACGGGGTGATCAACGGCGTTCGCGGATGGTTCCCAAGCAATTACTGCGCTGTTGTGCCTCGCTCATCCGACGACGGTGAAGACGAGCGCAATGGCGGGGACATGGACGACGACAATGACACTCAGTCGCTCGGGGGAACTGACTACACCAACTCAGACACAGAATCGATAAATGGAAACGACACGTCTCTTCCCATCGAGAGGAACGAGAACAGTAAAGACGAAGAGGCGGCATTCTGGATACCCCAGGCAACCCCTGACGGCAGGCTGTTTTACTTCAACACTCTGACTGGAGTCAGTAGAATGGATCTGCCGCTCGAAACACCTACCGCGAATGATAGTGGTCCGGGAGATCGCATTAATGTGTACATACCGGAACTGACACGGCCCCCCGCGGAGCTTTTAGCCTCTGGGTACAACGTCGAAGATACAGATGACGAGAACTCAGCCTCAGACTACGAAGGTCCTGGCATGACCGGTTCCCAGAGCTCTTTAGTAGGTTCTATATTACCCGGCTTCATCGCAGCTTACTGATTTTGCGTGCGCAGCTGAGACGAAAGCGGATGTCGGATGGAATTTCCTCCGCAACGTCAATGGATTCCCTCAACGCCATCTCCCCATCCAACAGGTCCCATGATGCAAACGGTGCAAGCTTCTCGAGCGCTTCGATTCCCCCAATAGGTACTACCGCAACATCGTTCGCTAACAACCCACTTGGTGGTCCTCCAGTAAACGCGGCCATGTCACGCAGGTTCTACGACGATGCAAACCCCACTCAACTAACCTGGAGCCGAATGGTAGAAGACATGCAACGAGCTGTGGAACGATACCGAGAGGCCATCAACAACAGCAATCGCTCTGAATTCGTGAGACGAGCAGAAGATATATCTGATCACCTCCGTCTACTCCTAGCTGCAGGTTCTGGAACAACTGATAATCACTCTGGCAATCCTTCAATCATTTCAACTAACAAAGCCCTCTACCCTCACTTCCGGGAAACTATGTCAAGGTTTTCCAAGCTAGTGTTATCGTCGCATATTGCTGCCGCCGACTTTCCTCCTCCCGATTCTTACCCGAAGTGTTTGAAGGAAGCAGATGGTGTTCTCAACGGGGTATACGGATTTGTAGAGGTAGCACGTCAACAACGAGGCGAAGACATTCCCCGTCTCGTTCCTGGCTTTGTACTTGGCAGCAGTTCAGGCGGCAACTGGCACAACAATGGTATAGATACCCGCGATACTGGCACATCGATGTCCTTCATCGATCAAGAAGATTACGAACCTTTTGTTGAGCCTACCGCTAAACTGGATTCCCGCTTGCTGGAAAGATTGGAGGATCTGAAGAGACTGATCGTTTCGAGCATTCGCCGTTTGGACGGAGAGCTGGTTGTTCGAGAGAAGATCGTATCGCCTCATCGACATCAGATCATTGGTGACAACGTGTGCAATGCAGCTGGGAAAGTACTTGACGTGTGCCGACCCTGGATATCCACCGTGGAATCGATCAACCTCTCCTCGTTGAACTCCGCCGTACAAGGACAGCAGTTCAGCGAATTCAGCATCCAAAAGCAGAATATCTATGACCTAGTTTCTGAGCTTGTGATCGCCTGCCAGGCGGTCGCTGCGCCATTGGCGGATGAATGGGCAGAGACGCGGGGTGTCTCATTGGTGGATAGAATCAGTGTCGTGCAAGCTATATCGAGAGAACTCGAGTCGAGCATCGCACAACAATATGGACTGCTTCAAGACCTGTCAGAGGCGGTGCCGTTGGCAGACGTGGCCCCGCGAAATGATTCTCGAAGGAACACTGAGACCGAAGTGCCGCAATTCCGTTCAAGAGGACTGTCAGTAAACAACAGGCCACTATTGAAAGATGTGCCTCAGGCGCATGCATACAGTGAAAGCGCAATGTTAGAGGACAACAAAGCAGAACCAATGAGATCCGTCACCAGCTCAAAGAAGCTCAAGGACTTCTTTGGTGAGGTTCCTGTTATCCCTCAAACAACTGTCGAAGAAGTTCCCGCATTCCTTAGGCTTGATCACGAAGGCGAGATATCTTATGATAGCAAAAATCCAAGTGCGCCAGCTCTTCGCGGTGGAACTCTCACCGGGCTTGTGGAACAGCTCACGCGGCATGATCGTCTTGATCCAGCGTTTAACAACACATTCCTCCTCACTTATCGGTCTTTCACCACCGCCTCGGAACTGTTTGAAATGCTTGTGAAGAGGTGGAGCATCCAACCTCCATATGGACTGGACAAGGATGATTATCAAACTTGGGTGGAGAAGAAGCAGAAACCAATCAGATTCCGGGTTGTAAACATTTTGAAGAGTTGGTTCGACAATTACTGGATGGAGGGCAATGATGAAGATGCCAGGATACTCATCCAGAGAGTGTATAACTTTGCAAAGGATCACGTCGCGACGACGAGCACTCCTGGCGCTGCTCCGTTAATGACATCCGTGGAACAACGCTCTAGAGGCCCGGATATGCCGACGAAGCGTCTTGTCCTTACCATCAGCGCCCAAACCCCACAATCTATTCTTCCAAAGCATATGAAGAAGTTGAAGTTCCTCGATATCGACCCCACAGAGTTCGCCCGACAGCTTACCATCATCGAGTCTCGGCTTTATGGCAAGATCAGGCCGACTGAATGCTTAAACAAGACGTGGCAAAAGAAGCTGGCGCCGGGCGAGCCCGACCCAGCTGCCAATGTCAAGGCGCTCATCCTTCATTCCAACCAATTGACAAACTGGGTGGCGCAGATGATTTTGACACAACAAGATGTGAAGCGAAGGGTTATCGTCATCAAGCATTTTGTGAATGTGGCCGATGTAAGTGTGCTTGGCATCGAATAGAATCCTGTGAGCTAATTGAATGCAGAAATGCCGTCTTCTGAACAACTTCTCAACACTCACATCAATCATCTCGGCTCTGGGAACGGCGCCTATCCATCGTCTCAATAGAACGTGGGCTGCAGTAAACGCACGATCGATGGCGGTATTGGAGAACATGCGAACGCTCATGGGAAGCACCAAGAACTTCGCCGAGTACCGAGATACACTGCACAAGGCCAATCCCCCATGCATCCCATTTTTTGGTAGGCGAGATGGCCATTCTACTCTGGACTATTACTGACCTGATTAGGCGTGTACTTGACCGATCTAACCTTCATTGAGGATGGTATCCCATCACTCATCAAGAAGACTAACCTGATCAACTTCGCGAAGCGCGCGAAGACGGCCGAGGTCATTCGCGACATCCAGCAGTATCAGAACGTTCCGTATCCGCTAGCGCCGGTTACTGAATTGCAGGACTACATGCTCACGAACATGCAATCGGCAGGCGACGTACACGAGATGTACGAGACGAGTTTGGCGGTGGAGCCGCGAGAGCGTGAAGACGAGAAGATTGCGAGGTACGCGTTGACGTCCAATATGTTTAATAGCATACGTAAGGATTACTAACGGGGATGATAGACTTCTCTCTGAGTCTGGATTCTTGTGATGATACCCCAAGAAGCAAGCAAGCAAGCACTTGATCTATGGAACTGAAATTCTTGTCTGGCGTTGGTTTGGGGCCTAGCTATGCCACTGTTGTCACCTACAGCGAGGTTGGACGCGGCGCACAGTTTTTTATTCGGGGGGTGAGCGATATCTGGCGATGCATTTCAAATCTTGGTACGTATCGATGACGGCGGGGGTGCAGGCGATCGGCCGGTTGTTTTGGAGCCGGGGAACTTTGTTGGATAAATAGGACCACACTTTGGCGTGTGAGGCGGATGTCGGTTGCGCGGTGCTGCGGGAACGAATGTTCTGGTTCCTAGGGTCTTCGAATCTCTCTTCTCGTGTTGGCAAACTTGGCATGTTATGAATTCAGATGAGGCAAATGATACTTGAAACTGGATGAATGGCGATGCAATTTCAATCCCTTCCCTTTCTAGCCCAGCGCTCTTGGACTTTGCACGTGCGCGGATACCCCGAGTTTCTACTGAGCAGCAGCGTGGACGGTGTGATGAGTTGCCCGTTTGGGCGAGGCCGTGACTTGAGACGACTGAGACATTCGGAGCGCGGGGCTCTCATTCGCTGCCCAGCTATTGCGATTAGATTTGGATGGTATATCGGCCTTGGTCCCGGCAAGGTATTGGCTCGCACGTAACATGGGCATGGTGATAGTGTCAACTGGTGTTCTCCACGGTTGCGGCGTGCAGAGGCGTGCCTGCCTGTCGTACAGGTGCTCGCGGCACAGCACAAGAACTCAATTTCTCGCACATCCTGCTTTCTTTTTGCAGTCCCGAGGTGCGCAAGCTGCCCACTCAGCAGCCACCACGGCTCCAGTCAAATCTTGTTTTTCTCGCTTCGCTAGCTGACAGACATGGTAACCCTTGCAGAGCACGGAAATGCTAGAAGCCAGGGAAGAGGTCGTGCGACACTGCCGCTTGCCGTCAATGCAGAGGCCAGGGCATCAGTCGATACAGCGAACAGAGTGCCTGCAGAGATGCAGTCCACGCCCGCAAATTGGGGAGAGCGTGTTGATGTGACGGATAGTGGCCAGCATCTTTATCAGGGCTTCTCTGCTCTGTATCTTATCCACTCCCCAGGGCTCTCCCAGCCGGCGCCTGCAATGCTCGCGCCACCCGCGTTGGTGTCAGATGAAGTGACCTGCCCTGCCATCTGACGGGTGCACTTCCCCTGCCGCGCCATACCCAACTGGCTCGGCTTTCCACAAGAATGCTCTCCCGTTATTTCGCTAGTCTACCAATGCTGGCCGCGCCCTGCCACGGACCCCTCAGAGCAGCGTTCTTGCACATCCTCGACGAACGGCTACCGGCCAAGGATGAATGGTCAACGTAAATTACTACTTTCGACCGTTGCATCCGGCTTTTCCTGACCCCTGGGAGAACCTCCGTGCTGGCCTCCCCAGACTCCACCTACGCCGCCCTTGGTTCTTAACTACCGTCCCTCCCTTAAACTTTCCGCCGCCCGTCACTCGTTGCCACTAATCTGACCTTCTAGTCGTTCACTACAGTCTCTACAGTCTCTATAATCATGTTCTCAATGTTACGCGATGCCGTCGGTGCCATGCCATGGCTCATCTTGGCCATGTCTCAGTTGAGTGAGTGTGCTCATGCGTCAACACCGCGACGGCTTATGCTTGCATCTATGGTATTCTAACATCCGCTTCTAGCAAATGCTGCCTGCGAATGCGGTTACTCCGTCAACTCGTCGACCAGTAGTCAGTTTGCGTCTTATACCGATTTAATGGAGAACGATTTCCTGCACACCGTCGTCGACAACATTACCGAGGCCGGATGGAGAGTACAGCAATACAATGTCTCAGCCACGGATGCGCGCGGGCCATACGGAAAACAGTTTGTCCTCAACAACGTAGAATCAAACCCCCTCAAGGACAAATACTCGTGGTCCGGCGACTCGGAAAACGGCGGTGATCCTGGATTGAGGTTGTGGGTGCGAGGCGACCATTCCAAGGGATATGTTAGTGGTGCTGAGATGGCATCGGTACGGGACGACATGCTGTACGGAAGCTTTCGCGTTGCGATGAAGCTGTCGAGCTCTTCTGGGACCTGCGGAGCGTTCTTCTGGGTACGAAATTACCTATCGCGGCCATTTCATCGCACGAACGGACTAGGTTAACATTGTACAGTTCTACAACAACTCTCAAGAAATCGACATGGAATTTCTCTCCAAGCAGTTCAACAACTCCCAAGGCACAGTCAACCTCGTCATGCAAACACCCATGTCTGTGATTCACGGCTACGACGCATCCAACACATCTGAATTCAAAGTCCAGCCGCTCAACTTCCGACCTGACGAAATGGTCCACGAGTACCGATTCGATTGGGCCCCAGGCAGCGTCATCTTTTTCGTAGACGGATTACCTGTCTACACCATGACCGACAACATTCCTGTGGACGCCGGACGCATGTTTTTGAACCACTGGAGCAATGGAGACCCACTGTGGTCTGCCGGTCCTCCCGGCTCAGACACAGCTATGACGGTGACATACGTGAAATCATATTTCAACACCACGAATTCGGCCCGGAATGATGCCTACAAAAAGAGATGCGCAAACTGGAATGCCACGCAAGTCTGCCAAATTCCCGATCAGAAAGTCGCTCCGGACACATCCGGATCAGCCGGCAACGCGACGGCGAACACGTACTTCTTCACCCTCGATGGCGGCGACCACGCGCCCGGACAAGATGTATACAAGACAACGAACGGCGCATCGAGTCTCTTCGCCTCATCGTCGCTGTCAATATACATTCCCGTAATCGTCGCACTATTTAGCTGGGCATTCGCGATATAAGCGATCTCGCACCGATCGGCACATTGGGCCCCCCTTCTCTCGCTTTCTTTTGTCGACACAGGACCGTGTCACAACCACCACCGCGTCGTCTCACATATTTCCTTTTGATTCCAAGTCGCTCGCGTCGAAAAGACGAGCGCATTAACGAAGCTACGGCGTTAGCAGGAGCATATTTTCCAACCTCCTCTACTTCCGACTTGATTCCGGACTCGCGCGCCGATCCCCCTGCTGGACGTCCCCCTTTCGCGCGCAAACTTTTTTTCGGCACATACGTTGCCACGTATTGTCTACTTTTTCTCTTCGGATAGTGTATATACACGTTTTTATTCCTGTACCGGGGTCGGCTTTATAGGACCGCGATCCATCTGGACTCTCAATATCCATCGATCGACACATGAAATATCCGGCCACCCCGTTTTTACCACTTCGCTTCTCCGTCCAGCCTGCTTTGTTCCAACGATACATAGATCCACTCTTTTTGTATTGCCGCCGGGTCCATGATACCCCTATGTTTATCGCTGTTGTTTATTTCTGAAGGGGAAGAGCCTGTTGTTTCACGGCCTTGTCATTGTATGCTTTCTTGACATAGTATCCCAGGGTTGGGAGTTAAGTAGTTGGATATTGAGCCAGAGGAAGGTAGCCACCAGAGCGTAGCGTAGCGCCGGGGTTGAAGAGGGCGACGAACAGCCGAATCAAAATTAAATATTAAAATCTATTCTACAGCTCTTCCGGCATGACCAACGGATGGAACTTTGATGTGCGAGAGTATGTCTTCACTCGCATGACGTGTTTCAAGTGTATTGAATTGATACTTCAGCTTTTTTACTTTCGCCTGGGCGTGTGGTGGTGGTGGCGCCGCTGAGTGAGATGGCTCAACTAGCGAATGATTCGCCTTGATCTAATCGTACTATTGCGTCTTTGGAGTGTGGCTCTGGCCTGATCATCTATTGAATTTTATTTTTCTGGGAGGCGAAGCTGGAGCGCAAGCTTCTCAGCGCTGACTTGAATGCGACTTTGAGGTCGCAACGACGATGACGAATAGATAGACTATCGATGCTCGTGCGCGGTGGGGAAACTACCTATTTTTACAGCACAGCACGAGGCAATTGTGGGCTGGGAATAGAGAGCGTCCAAACGTCCGCTAGTTGTACAATGCTGACTCGGGCAAGCTTGTCACGGATTTGATCCGAGTGACAGGTTCTTGCGCCGGCCGGGACAGGAGAAGAGGTCACTGCTCAGATAGTGACAGCGGGATGCAAGCTAAGGTGCGCTTGCGCTGCGCTACAGAGGCTGAAAATACGTAATTATATCCGGCCCATCCACGCTCTGTTCCCTCGGACTCGCACCAACGAATCTACGCGCGCGGCATCTCGAATTGCATTGCTGACGCTGAGTGTGCGGTTTGCGCAAATTGCTTTTTGGTATCCCTGTGTAGATCGTCAAGGGGGGGTAAAACGAGATGAAGCGAACGGAGGGAGGGCATTTTGGGCTTGGCGTGTGTGTGTTGGTAGAGGGTTGATTTCCTCATCGAGTTGAGTGGGCGGGGGTGTGCGTGTGCTGTGGATCTGATTACACGGGGCGTGTGAAGGATGCGTGGAAGGATGCGTGAGGCGAAGGAATAGGGGCAGACATTTCTCCATGTCGCTATTGATGAAGATATATATTAAAGAAATGTTGAGGTGAGGCGAGGTGAAGTGAGATGCAAAGGTGGAACATGCGACCGTTGGGCACAGAGTGGGTCTGCAGCACATCAGCGTGCAGCTTGGTCTAAGGCCCGCCCGTTGGAGGGAATATTTAGGGAGGTGGCGGCATGTACGTCAATGGGCGCAGGAGTGGAGAATACGGAGTATGGGCTAGCTGGATTGGGTGGGCCAATTAGAAGAGGAGAGCGGTAGTTCGCGTAGTTTGCTCGAGATCGCAAGGTGGGGCTGAGTGTGAGGACTGGAGGAACGAGTCGGGAAGATGCAGATGGCAATACACGTGTCGCACACGTGAGCAGTAAAGAGGCTTCTGGCACCGTTCATTCATGTCGTGTCCAGCAGATCATCAAAAGCTTGGCCAACTTCAAGCATACGCTCCATCACAACAACACAGTATTATACTACCCAATTAATACAAACTGTACTCTACTATACTCTCTTCATACGTGAAAATTTCGTGATAAATTATATGCGCATTGCGGAGATATCATCTCTTAAAAGGAAGTGACTTTTTAATGTGGCTTTGTGGCTTACCTCATCCGACACGAATCAATGCTCCGCCTGGTGCTGGCTTAGGAAGACTTACACAAGAGCCGCATGGTGGATACAAAACGGTGTTGTACAGAGTACACAATCTGATCGGTTATCACGAAGATCAGAACAGCTCATTCGTTGGCAAGTTTAGAGAGAGTCTGTCAGTCTGTATCTTTCTTTCTGTCCTATTCCACTTCCTCATCCATCATTCACATCGCCTCATTACTGTCTCCTGTCAACAATATCCACAACAAGCCTCACAATCACTACCGCCATCTCCACGAGGCCCTCGATGTCTTCCTTTCCGCGCTCGGTCATGCAAGATTCCTCTTCTCTACACAAGTTTATTCAGCACACTTGATCTAGCACGCATACGCATCGCACATGCTAGGTATTCATACCTACTACTGCTCATCCACATTCACTTCCTCTTCTCTGGTATGAAAGAATCTCCTTCGCACGCCCGCTTGGTGCGGAACGGCTTTGGCGATTAGTGGACACTCTTTCGACACACAAGCACAAACCGATCTCACGAGCATTTGTACGACTCCAGAGTCCGCAGCATATCAGCATGACAGCATGGCATTTGCAGACGGATTATATTAGGTGCCTCAAATTCTAGGCAGAAGAAATCATCGAGCTGTGTATACCGCCTTTCCAGCGACACTGCGAGAAATCAACATCGTCGAGCATACCCGTCTGTCTCAGACTTTGATCCAATATCACGCTCTTTGATACCGAGTCTCACCACATAAATACAATGCCGAAGGTTGCTCTATTGACGCTTCTCCTACCCGTGCTTGCTATTCTCCCGTCCTCTGCCATGCTTGCAGCTGTCCCTCTAGCCGTCGTGAGTTCTTCCACCAGCGCTAGTACTCTCCGAATCCGTAGCTGTGCAGTGGGTCGCGACGTGGCTTGGCAACACCAGTCGGACTGCGGAAACGAGGAGCCCCGAGTTGTTTAAGAGGGTTGTGATCGCAGCGGGGTTGGGGATTGTGGAAATGGTCGTGTGAGGGGTTGGCTATGCGGAAAATGGCAGCGAAAGAGGAAGGGTCAATTGATAGATGTTAGTCCATGAGGTACAGAATTGTGTCAGGTATAGACCTTGAAGGAGAGGATCAAAGGTGGTGAACTTATGTTGCTGCATGCAGACTCTATCCCCTTCACAGGGACCCATTAGAAGAACGAAAATGAACTGGGCATTTTCATGTTTTGATGACGATATGGTATGCTAGATTCATAACATGGCTATGTGTATGGCTTTAGAAAATAAAATTCGGAGTTCATGATAGAACATGCCTCTTTTCCATGATCACCGCTCACCAGTCCCAGGGTTGCCTGAGTTTCATGACTTACTTTTAATTAGATTTATTTCCCCAAATCTTGAGTGCTCGTGAGTTGTTGTGAGAGAGTGCATTTAGGGAAAGATCAGACCTCTCCCGGTAGAGACGATGAGAAGAAAGTAGAGTTGAGTTAATTCTTGTTACTTTTGCAGGTATTCACTGTCGTGTCGGAGCATGGGCGGAATGTCAACAGCGTGGTCATTGGTATCCAAGGGGTTCCCTCGAAGCGGAGTTGCTGCACGGTTACGAGGTGGGGAGTCTAAGAGAGGATAGATTGTCAAGTTCGATCCAGAGACTGGTCGCATTCACCTGGCCGATGGAACCTACTTGGAGAAGATCGACCATGTCATTTTCGGCACCGGGTACACACCCAACTTTCCCTTTCTCCCCGAGAAGCAGAAAGCAGTCAAAGAAGGGTATCGAAGACTCCCGGGAGTGTGGCAGCATACCTTCAACATTGAAGATCCGACGTTGACTAATAGTATGTCGAGTTTTGGTGTTCAGTCATTCTCAAATTGTGTTCAGATGCTAATAAAACAACAGCTCGGTGGTGGATTCACTTTCCGCGTCTATGAATAACAAGCTGTAGCTATAGCTCGACATCTAGCAGGTCGAGCCAAAGCACTGCCGCCAGTTGCCGAGCAGCTAGAGTGAAAACATTGACGTGTCAACGAAAATAAATGAGGTAAAAACTACTACTCTATTGCACCAAATTAAGGAGACTTTTTCGAACTTCTACGAGATATTGTGGGAGAGCCTGCACCTGGTACTACGGGACGGAAACTGCCACCTTTTGATTCCAAGTGGTTGAGCATTTGGACCGGTATGGTAGCTTCGAAGATTGCCGGGTTTCAGAGGAGGAGAAAGAGGGCTGAGGAGGCCGAGCGAGGAGAAGTTAGGGCGAAGTTGTGATTGTACTGGGAGGCTTGCGAGGGAGAGAATACGGGGAGTACCTAGAGTTATAAACTAATTCTTGAGGAATAAGACTCCATTGCTGAAATTTAACGGTAGACATTTCGGATAACGACTGTGCTTTTACACAAACTGAACGGTTGCTTATGCCAGACATATGTTACCCGGAAAATTTCGGGACGGCTCTCGATTGCAAGTTTTTTTCCACTCTGAGCTGCATTTAAACCATGAGTAGAGATGCTCAGATTCCCATAGACCATACAATCTCCCGGACGTTGGCGGCAAACAAGTTCACAACACAGCCGCGAAGTCTTCCCTAGAACATTGCCGCAAAAAATAGATTACAAAGATACGTCCCAATTCCTTTCTTTCTTTCCTAACTATATCAATTTAAATTCGTAAATACCTCAAATGCCTCTTGGAATGAGCGCTGGAGTTCACAGACTTAGTCACAACTGTCGTTTAAATCGTCAGAAATAAATTTCAACGAAGGAAGAAGTTGGTTTTTGTTGTAACGAGGGTATATAGGCATGGATCCAAGATGTTTAATGAATGACTATCCCAAAGCCACATCGTGTAACCCGCTTTCCAGGCAAATACCCCGCCCCGACTCTCTCACAAATCCTCTTCCCATCGCGACCAACAATTCTCGTCGCCTTAACAACAATCAGATAATGCAGCTTATCTCGTGTAGCCTTCGTGCCTTTCTCAATCCCCAGCACGACGCTCATGAGTTTCAGCTGGTCCGAGCCCCCAGGGCTGTCAAAGAACAGCTGTCCTTCGACCTGTATCTCGGCATGTGGGTTGTACTTGGTTGGATCGTAGTCATACGACCACGCTTCTGCCGTAAGCGCCATACTGGGCCCGCGGTCGTCAGTGCAAGAGATGATTTCGGCGGAGCGGGACCAAGGTGATCCTAGGTCTTCCCAGTCGAAACGACCAAATTTCAGATCGATATAGTCTATGCTACCTGTGTATGCCATCCAAGACCACGAGGGAACGGCCAAGATGGCACGGTCGATGGGAAACTTGATGCGAGTTAGACTTTTGGATCCCATATCGGCTCCGCGACGCCATAGCAAGCTTCGGCGAAGAAGTCCTTTCGGCTCGACTTCATCAATGACCCCTAGGCCACCCTTGCATTTCATTGTTCGGAGAAGGCGGCGCTGTAAGCCGTCGATGGCCACTGGGCGGTCATAAGGGTTTGAGAGGCCTAGTCTGGAGTATGTCTGATATAACTGTTGATATCGTAGGATTCGCTCTCCTTGAGGAGCGTTAATGAGGATTTGTGGGAAGTTAGGGTCTCCGAGAAATGCAGCGACATTGCTGTGTTTTATTAGTGCCCGATATGACTACTTTGCGTCAAAGTAAAGGTACTCACTTGTTCATCCTTGTCATTGTTTCGCATCGCACACCCTCACCACATTCCCAGTATGTTTGATGCTCTGTGAAGAAGATTGTTCTCCGTGCTAGAGCATGTTCTTGCATTACCCAGCCACGCGAACTCAGTGCGCCATCCAACACGTGTGTTTTAAAGTCATCAATCATCTCGCAGATATAGAATGGCGCACTGTTCTTGTTTTGACTCAGAGTGACAAAGTCTCTTGCTCTTCTTGGGCTCAGAAAGCCTGCAAAATGGCTGGCAGCGCGGGTGGCGGCAAGGACGCAATAAGCCCCGCTATAAACGTCTTCCATGCGCTTGGCTTCTTGATTGAAGTCACCATCTTTCCCCTGAATAACGCATATTGAGTCGATCCAAAGGTACTTAAGTCCTAGAGCACGAGTGACAATCACAGCGTCTCGAAAAGTTGCGGGTAATGCTGATAACCGTATACCGATAAGATGTGCCTTAAGATTGCTTCGGTTGGTAGAGAAATGCGGTTCAGGTCCCCATTGATGAGACAAGGCAACCCATTCGCCGGTGTCGCTATCAGCTGTTTGAAAGAGGCGAACGTTGTCGTCTCCAACCACCCCGACATCAATAAGCCTTGTAGGTAGCCTCTTCTTTCTCTCGCTTTCACGTTCCGTGTTGCTGTTTTGCTTGGAAAGATGACAGGCAAACTCCCGATGCTTTGTGTCACAATTTTGCAGCCACTGTCGGATAATTTCAAAATGAACAGGTCCTGCGGCTTGTGGAAGGTTCGGAAAACCGACTTGGATGTTATCAGAAGCCTGGGCGTGAAGATCTAGATATTCAAGGTCAGCTGCGAATCTGATCACGACGTTATTGAGCTCATCAGCGTGCGCATAACCTACCAACGCTCCGGAGAATGGACAGGACAGGTAGGCTTCCGCCGTTCATCTTTAACAGTGACCCGACCCTATCAAATTGAGTGGTCCTGTATATCGTGCCACCATAACGCTCACAGGTCTTCCACAGTAGGCAACATAGTTCGCACGCTCTTGTCGTTGCTCTTTCTTTAAGTGTGGCAGTGTCGTATGTGATTCTAAACCCAGGTCGGAAGATATCATCGCGAATGACTCGGCACGCTTCACACAAGCGTATCGATGCACGGGGTTCGGGTACGGGCAAGGCGTCGGATAATTTAGGGGTGGAGAAGATTCTCGCGGTGAAGAGGTTATCGACGGTGAATTCCCACTCGTCATCAAGCTGAAGTGTGTTGTTAGTGGGTATATGACCATTTCGCATTCAGATTGGAGCAAGTACATACTTTCGGATGAGCATAGTCTACCTACAGAGAAGCCAATATAGATTAGCGCACATTCTAATGCATGTTAAACAGAGCTAAGAGGATGGCTCTACTCTTTCTGGTTCTGGTGGTGCCATAAGGCTAATAGCTCTGGACGGGGCTGGGTTGTTACTCTCCGGCCCAGACATGTAACGAGAAGGCTCTTCACCAGAGTTCCCATAAACCGGATTATTGGGATCATTTGGAGGCATCGAGCGCGGAGCATCTGTAAACCAGTAATCATCGCCCCCTTCTTCGTCGCCAGTTAGTATATCTTTCATTTGGTTCTCAAATTCAGTAGCCAGAATACGTGCAGCTCCGGGTAGCTCCGGCTTTGCCTCCACTGGCACTAGAGGCTGCTTTACCGGCGGTTCTGTTACCGGCAGTTCTGTTGCCGGAGATTCTGTTGCTGGCGATTTTGTGACTAGTAGTTCTGTCATTTCTTTCTCCAGTGTCTTTGATACCGCTGTCTCTGATGTCGCTGTCTCTGTTGGTTCTGCTGGAGAAATAACCAAGGACGGTACTTCCGGCAACGACACTGTAGGTTTGAGGAATGATTGCTTAGGCGAGTTAGTGAGGTTGTCGTCTGCGTTCCCCGGGGTAAATTGAACAGAGCGGCCGGGTGTAGAGCTCTCTTCTGAACTTGCGGAAACGAAAGTGTCAGGAAGGCTCGAAGATCTGGATGCAAGTCGGAGGTTAGTGCCCGTTCTTCGTGGGAGTTTGACAGCGAGAAGGCGGATTCTGACTAGTCCAAGGAGACGTCCAAGGGCTGTATGAGCTTGGCATATAGATTCTTGAGCCATATGATCCATCCATCGCGTGACAACTTCATGTACATAGGCCACTCGCTCGCCATTTTCCTCCTTCAGTTGATAAAACGGTGACTGGTCCGGGAACTCTGCATTGAATCTGTTGAGGCCTTTAGTACCGTATAGAATCCAAATCAAGAACTCCAACACTATACAGCCCATGGCCCAGACGTCATAAAGGCGAGAGCGGCGTTGTTTTGATTGTCCTAACCAACGTGGGTTCACCCCTACTGCAACCTCCGGGGCAGCATAGCGCCAAGTAGCAAAGCGCGCTGTGGTTCTGCTAAATCTGAACTCGGTAGAGTTGTTGTGCTCTTTTGCTTCACCCCAGTCGCCAATCTTGAGCTTGCCTATCACGGAGTCGCCTTTAAATCGAAGGATGTTGGCAGGCTTGAGGTCTCCGTGCCGGTATGACGCACCGCTTGTGTCCAGGTCGTGAGCAGCAGCTAGTGCTTTAGCAAGTCCATGTATTTGGCGAACTGCAGCTTTGATAAATGATGCACAGAGTGTTGGAATTTGAACAGTCTCCCAGAGGTTGCGCAGACTTCCACCGTCTGCCCATTCAAACATTAGGTAGTAATCTTTACCATCCTGGCGCCGGCGGCTGAAGGCGGTTAGAAATCGAACAATGTGGTCCTGATTTCTCGTGTTCATCCGTTCCAGAGCCTTTATTTCGCGCTCCCAGTGCGTGTTTACTTCTTCGCTGTTCTCGTTATCGCCTGGCGAGATGGCCTTGATAGCAACGATGTTGGGAAAGGGAACGTCCTATTGGAGTTAGTAATATTCTAACTGGTCATCATGGGTATGGTGGCGACTGCATTCATGGATCGCTACAGTAAAGTACATAGCTTCAGTGCCCTTTCCTTCGCTTAAATTAAGCTAGGGAAAAGGCACTAAACCTAGAATAGATTGCTGTACGTCCTATGCATTTTGTCGTGGCTATGGGTGAAACTTACCGGATCCAAAGAATATTTGATGTGCTTAGGATGGAGTTCGGACTTGAAAACCTTCCCGAATGAGCCCTTTTCAAGAACCTCCTCCTTCTTTACTATGGGGAAAATAGTTGAGGCTGGAAGATTGTAGTTGCCCATATCTGTCTGTGGATGCGTCAAGAAGACTGGCGCGAGAAACCTCCATTGATTATTGAAGAAGTCATGGACTCTGCTTTCTCTCCATATCTTTGCTCTGTGGCTAACCCCTGGTTCCAGAGTCTGCAGAATGCTGTTAGGTGTGTCTTTAAAAGGCAGTGAATTGTTGTCAATGCTGTTTTTCTGGAATTTTTGCATAGCCTTCTTCAGCAGCCCATCTACTTGGTCGAGCTCGATCGAAACCGAGGTTGCGAAGACTTTGTTTGCCTTGTGCAGAATAAAGTCAATCAGTAGGTTATCATCTGCACTGAGGGGCTCGCTCGAGGATTCCTCCATCTGCATGGCATCCAGGACTGAAGCCCTCGTGACCAGTTCCTCCAGGCCATCATGGCACATGAACTTGCGGGGGGTGTTATCGAAGTCGCTTGTAGACAGACGCTGGAACAGCGTTTCGGACAAGTATGGTTGCTCATCAATCGCTAGGCCTTCAGACATTGCTTCAACGCGAGCAGAAGGATGGGAAGCGAAGCCAAGGTCGATTGGATTCCATACCCGTCAGGCGACAAGCTTGCCGCTCTTATCGTCCCGTCTCGTCTGGGCATGGAACAGAGCCTCATGGTACTTGGCATCAGTCCTCCCGACAAGGGTACAAAGGCATTATGCATTGTGAAAGCAAGGCCAACTCAGTCCGGCGATTTCTGACGGCAATTGCCTAGCGATAAGTGGGGGTGCATTGGCAAAACGCCTCGAAGTGTGGAAAGGCGTGAAGCGCGCGGCGCGGTGGGGCCGATCACGATCAGATAACGTAATGTTAGAACGTAATTGCCAAATGGCACGGACTGGATGAAATTCATGCAGCCTACATCGTACTGGTTGGTACCCTTTTGCTCAACTCAGCCGGGGCTTGGGGAAAAGGTACTGAAGCTGAGATCTATTATTTTACCCGCCTCGTTGATATCGTACACAGCCGTGGTTGCTAAAGGGGCTTCAATCTGCCGCAATTCGCATGCATACATTCAAGTACATAACATCGACGTATGGTCTCCATTTATGATTCTCGCGAATGTCTACTTTGTATGCCTTTGAGCATGCGCCGCCACGATCCCCTCCGCCTGGGAGGTGTTGCGGGCTCGGAAAAGCTACACTCGGCAATCTCTGTCTGCACATGGTCAGTTCACGAAAATCCAACTTTGGGCCTAGCTTACGTTTGAGAGTCGTCTGGGCACCTGCACGCAGTATACGTTGTGCATCATCTGTGTGGCGGAATGTCAGCAGACGCCAGCCTCGTCGAGCACTTTGGGGTCGGCGAACATGAACTTCGAACTTTTCGTTGAACTCGGAACGCAGCTTGTTCGCTAATTTGACTGGGTCGGTTTTTCTCACGCAGAGATCCTGGGACTCGAATTGGACATTCTGTAGTCGTGGCGTCATTCCTGGACAAGCCCTGAGATGTGTGATAAGCCGGAGCAACAACAAGAACGAAAACGGAAACTGGAATTTTGAGAAAGGGTTGTCAAAGAGTTGAGGTGAACTTGTTGGGCTTTCTGGGGAGCTTTAACTGAGCAATCCGTAGCCAGTCCCGAGGCAAATATCGAGGATTTTTGCGCAGCCCGTCCTGCTTCTCAGCCGCACTGCTTGAACAACCAATTGCATCCACCCCTCACCCTCCCGGAGGAGTGGCTTGAGGCATGATCGACGCCTCCTTTTGTACCCATGGACATGTCCGATTGCCTAGTAAAACATGTGTTCTTTCCGGATGACTTAGTGGATGTGGCTTACTGTAGTCGCCAGGACACAGCAATGCTAGGTAGAGAGCGTCACATTCTTTGGTTGTGCTTATTGTAATGTCCAGTAGGCCCTTCCTCAGGCACCTCATATGACTGGGTGTAATGTCAATCTGTATCTTGCCCTATATCTGCATGGTCCTCAGGTGTCGTAGAGGGTAGGTAGACGTAACAAGGCTGGCCCCCATCATAGTGGTCTCACCCGAGAGTCTGGCTCTATCCCGTTACCCATTTTAGACCCAATAGATCCAAGCAAGAGGCGCTTTTCTAGTTGGCTCTATACAGGGGCCGCTAGACCCTGTGCATCAGATCCCCAAGAACTGTTCTCATCCCATTTAGAAATGAGCGGGAGCCTCACTACTTGTATTTATCAACTCCACAGTGCCGATTCGCCATCGCACTCACCAAGATCGACAACAAACAAACCATGGAGTCTCCTCGAGACTCTCTCGCAAGCTCAATCAAACTGGTCCGCCAAGTCTATTCTCATGATATTTTACATTCGGAGACAGCTGAGGCGGCGTCTAGTAAGATTCAAGGCACCACTTCTAAAACAAGTATGAGAGACACGGAGTTTTCAGCGCCTACCGCAGCCCCAAATTGCGACCCAGATTCAAGGCCTCAGCATGCTGCGCCAGTGGCTCACCGGTTCAGAGCGGATGTACCACCTTTGAGTCCAATCTCACAGCACTCCCATACTTCGAAGAGGGCTTCGGTCCACACCAAGCGGGGGTCTATCTTCTTTGCTACCCCGATAACTGGACCCGGACCTGGGAACCTAGGGATCGTGGAGCGTGGAGAAGCGACCAAGAGTAAAATTAAAACTAGACGAAGGCTATCCATATTCGAAGATGCACTGCAGGACCAGTTAACTCGCGTTATGGTCCACTGCACTATTGACCGTCCTAGAAAATTCATCCCCGAGGGCCAGCTGACAAGACTTATTACCCAGGAATCAGCTAAACGCGAGCTTTCACGACACGAGCGCACGTTCAAAAGGTTCCTGAAGAATGCAGTTTCATCGCCCGAAGCACATAACTTTGAGCTTCTGTCGAAGATAATATGCGGCGAAATCTCCAGAACAGAGCTTACGCTAAGCTCACAAGTTGACGAACATAGCCCTCCTAGAGAATACCGCAGAATTTTCACTATATTGGTACTCCTCGATCGACCGCACAAAATAACATCCTTCATTCAAGCAGATGTCTGCGATAACGATCTTCCACTCCTCAAGATATCCAAGGAATGCTCCAAGTTGGCGACCTCAAGGTTTCCTCAAGTTCCCCTAGATTGTTTCAAGACTTGGAAAGACAGTGTCATCGATCGATTTGAGGAGAAACAGTGGGTCGTTCTGGCGCCCGCCTTCAAGCGCATGAATGGGGAGCGTGATATTCATCGCCCTCTGCATCACGGAGCGATACTTCCGTTCACCTTGTGGAAAAAGACAGAGGCTCGGGGTGGGTTCGGTCAACTATACCAAGCCGAAATCCATCCCGATCATCACTCTTTTCACGATAACAAGGTATGTAGTTTCTCCAGTAAGAAAGCCTGTGCTAATGCCTCCTCCAGGGCCCGAATCGCGTTTACGCGGTGAAGGAGCTATTCACGAGCGTTCAACAAAATTTCAAACACGAGATCGCAATTCTCAATAGCCTCAGCTGTGACAGACATACCCACCCTCATCTGATAACGCTCCTAGCGACATATGAATTAAGAGGAGTCTACTATTTGATCTTCCCGTACGCCGAGGCGGACCTTTTAGGATACTGGGAGCACATGAAACCTTCGCCGTCCAAGGATGAAGGTACAGCATTGTGGATTGCGAAGCAATGCTGCGGCCTTGCTGAAGGACTCTCCAAGATTCATCGTTGGGAGACCCTATCAGGGAACCGACTTCTTCATCCCAAATCCATGCCACCATGGAAGTCAAATCCTTCTGAATCAAGCAAGCGAGCCAGTGTAGTGCCTGCGCCACGACAACTCTACGGAAGGCACGGGGATATCAAACCGAACAACATCCTTTGGTTCGATAATGGTGGACATGGTATATTGAAAATCACTGACTTTGGCATCGCTCACTTCAGCACTAAGGATTCGGTTGACGCTGAAAGCCGTGGCTGGGTTGCAAATTCACCTATTTACCGAGCCCCTGAACGAGACTTCCCAGATCTAAAGTTGAGTCCCTCATGGGACATCTGGGCCCTAGGTTGCGTTTATCTTGAGTTTATCACATGGTACTTTGGAGGCTGGAAAGGGATTGAAAAATTTGCGAGAGATCGACTTGCGAAGGACATCAAGTATCATCACAATTTCAAAACTATTACTTTTTTCATCATTGAGGCCGACGAAGAGTCAGGGACGCTTCGGGCAAGGGTCAAAGAGTCCGTGGTTGAGGTCAGTTTTTCTAATCTTGATGCTTCCTGAGAAACACTACAAGCACATGCTGACCTGCACGCAACAGAAAATTCGTAGCCTTTCTGCCCCTGAAAACCTCAAACAATTCTTCCGCGACTTTTTGGCTATGGTTGAGGAGGACATGCTTGTTGTCGAGTCCAACCTCGAACATGGACAGATAGGACGGAAAACCGCACACACTATCTCCACCAAGCTTAGTGCCATGGTACATAATTGTGAGGAAGAGGAAGGGTATATATGAGTCGTTCGAGTTCCAGACGAACAGCCACTCTTCTTTCGGTCCCGCCTTGCTACGGGCAACTTTGGCCTAACCATGGCGATCCACTGAGACATGGCACTATCCTATAGCAGTTCAAGTCTTCAAGGCGACGATTTGATCTTACTGCCTCTGGATAGAAATATGAGCCACGACCGCTCGACCACCACCCAGCTGGCCCCAGCCGCGCCTCTTTGTTCCATCAGGTCTGGAACACAGAAATAAAACGACCGTGAAGGACGAACCGAGTACCAGTCACTTGTTCAGATTTGGTGTAACGCGCGGCGTAACAGTCAAACATAGAGTCGGCAGCACCACCCCGAGGATGTGGCGACTCAGCCCACAACGGCAGTGACTATTTCGGCTGAGAGAGCGGCCGTATCTATTATATGTCGAAGTAGGAAAGAGGGCAGTCGCTCACTGTACTGGGTCTCGGTCTTCAAACAATCATCCCTCAACTCACAAGGTCAGACATCGACATTGTTATTGTTTAGCTACCTGGGTCTGGAACGATACTAGGAGTATATTAATGTTGGTGGATTTTAATGGGAAGATGTACGAATGGTCATACTATATCTTGTAATACAAATGTTGTGTAATGGAGGATACTATACTAGTACAAATTGTACCAACAATACGGCATATCTAGCATCTAGCATATTGCATATCACGTAGCTATACAGCACGCTCGGCCGGGTGCCGTATTCATTGCTGCGAATTATTGCCTACGTTCAAAAAGTGTTCCTATCGATACCATAGTCCTTTTTAGTAAATACAGTCAAATGCATACTACCGCCACCAGTTTGGCTCGTTTACCACTACCCATTTGGCTAGCTTACTGCTACCAACTTGGCTCGTTTACCGCTATCAATGCTACCGATGGTAACGATCCGCTCCGACATTCGTCTGCTGCTGATCGGCGACTTCACAACATTCGTCTGCTGTTGACCAGCGACTTAAAGACATTCGTACTGTGACGCACTTTGAACTTAAGATATCACCTATCCTTCGCGTAAAGAGTACTTTGAAACTACTACACGATCCCTCATTGACTGTTCTTATCTCAGAGATATTTCGACTATGCAGATCATAATCGTCGGCGCCGGTCTCGCCGGCCTCTCAACAGCTATCGCTCTCTCTTCCCCTTCTTCCACCCGTCAGCACAAAATCCTCATCCTGGAATCAGCACTCAAGCTCGCTGAAGTTGGCGCGGGCGTGCAGCTCACTCCCGTCGCGACGCGCCAGTTTCTGTCCTGGGGTCTCGGCCAACAACTCCTCGCAGCCTCCGCACTTCCGGAATCCTAGTCATTGAGACGAGGATCAGATGGCGAGGTTCTGAATAGGGTTGATATTGGGAGGTTGGAGAGAGAGTATGGGGGGCCCTATGTGGCTGTGCATTGTGCGGATTTGCATCGAATTTTGCATGGGTTTGCTGTAAAGAGGAGGGCGTGGAGGTTAGATTGAAGAGCAGAGTGGTGAAGTATAGGGTCGAGGAAGTGTGGGTTGAACTGGAAGATGGGAGGAGACTGGACGTGGACTTAGTTGTTGCTTGTGACGGGATTAATTCCTTTGCTAGGGAGCAGCTGTTGGAATCGAAGGGGTATGATGCGAAAGCTTGCTCAGCGAAGACGGGCACGCGGCAGCCAAAATTCCCCAGGGTTGCGGGTAATAAAATATCCTATTCGTTCTATTCATCACTCCGGCCTGTAGGAAGTAGGTAGTTTGGTTTTGGAACGCTTGTATTGGGGCCAGAGCCCGTCTCGCCTCACGTGATTGACCGATAGGCTCAGGCTCGTGATAGGCCCTGTGAGCGTTGTGCTTGCCTTGAAGCTTGCCGTGAGCTTGGCAAGACAGGCCTATCAGAGTAGAGAGAGAGTAGAGCTTCTCTATCGATCAGTGAGGTGTTGATCCGCCTGAACGGAGAAGAAGCTGGGAGATGCTATCTAAAAAACAAAAACAAAAAACAACGCTGAAAGAGACGGCGGGTGGGTGATTCAAATCGTCGATCAAGCGTCGCGTGAGAGGCTTGATGAGATGAGCTCACATGAGGTGGATGTGATGAGGCTGGGATATCTCGTCGCGAGAATTGAAGTGGATGAGGTGCTTGGCAGCCTAACCATGAATAGAACAATCCATTTAGTATGCCTTCGCTTCAGTAATTACAACGTTGTACTTCCGATCTAACTTCAAGATCGTATACTCTTTCCTCCCCAGAACCAAGCTGGGATCTTCAAGACTAATCTCATATCTCAGCAACAAGCTCTCAATCATCTTCATGATGAAATTTGTCGCCACATTTCTGCCAATACACTGCCGGCTCCCGTGGCCGAAATCTAGGAAGCAGTTCTTCGTCGTCGCCAGATCACCCTTTTTTCCTTGCCATCTGTCCGGATCCCAGGTATTTGGACTCGGATAGACTGAAGCGTTACGACCTACTATTGCAGCGGGTACACCGACCGCCACTCCTCCAAGAATGTATGGACCGCAGATCACAGCCCCTTGGGGCGGTGTATCGCGAGACATAGCGTAGCCGATAGGCGGGTGGAGACGGAGACATTCAATCTCTGTGTGTTCGAGAAGACTTACTTTGTTGAATTTTGTGAAAGGAAGCAGCTCTGATACGCTGATATGGTCCGGGAAGATTGACTCGAATTCGCTGATGATACGACTCTTTACATTTGGATTCTTACACAGGTAGTACTGTCACGTGTCGCACGTGTTCTACCATACGTCTTATTCTAGCTAGCTCCCCTTCATGGATATATATAGTCGTCGTGCGAGCAGTCAGCTCTTCACGGCTTTCACACTCTTTATACACACTTTACCCATCAGACGATCGACTGCCTCTTCTCATCGTGATAAGTACGTCATCTAGTTTATAGTCACGCTACCTGTGCTTGCTCCGGCAACCCTGCAATTATCGGCGACTGTGCTCGAGATAAGAAATGGAAGGACTTACATCAACGAAGAGGTTTCAACTCTGAGTTCATCAAACTCCATTTGTGTCTCTGTCTCCGGGTCTTTCGCTTCAATGAATCGCTGCATGATATATTGCCTCACCTTTCCATTAGGTAGCACTTGTTTCCTATCTTCCTGGAATCTTCTTTCTAACACTACCTTCGCATACTCCAGATATTCTAGTCTCGCTTCATATAAGCGTTGGATATACGGTATCGGCATCCAACTCATAACCTTAACGTTCCATTTCCCAAAAGGCAGTAATCCGCAATGATTCGCAAATCTTTAAGAATGTTTGACTAACGTAGAATAGCGAGCGGGTTTTCGAGCATCATGTAAGCCGAAGTTATTTCCCAGTGCAAGCCCATCCATAAGGTCCATAGTAGAGAGCTCGAACCGGAAGTAGATTTCAAATGACGTCTGAGTTGATGCGAATTCGTCTATCTTGGCCGAAATCTTCTTCAGGGTGGCGTCTATGAATGGCTCAAAAGAAAGAAGTGACTGCGCACTGAAGCTGTGTGTTACCATCCTACGCTTCATCGCATGTCGTTTCTTAGGCCGCGTCGAGAACATGGATTCACCAGTTGTTGAGAAGGCATCGTAACAGCTGGACTTTCCAAAGCCTTCGCCCGCTTTGCCGTGTCCTACGTTGCACGTTAGCAAGTCGACCGGGGGTATCAGGACAGTATGAACAGTACCATAGATAACCTTGACAGCATCTGGGTGATTGAAGGATACAGAATTTGGCCAAGTTCGCACAGCGACTGCTCCTACATTCTCTTCAAACAAGCTGTTGACCCATTTCGTTCTTTGTTGACTTTTTAAAGCCTCTGCTTCTGGCAATGAACTTATCTTCGTCAACCACGATCCGGGAATCCTCGATAATGGCGAGAAGAATAAGCGGTATATGGTCAGGGAGACCTAGTATAAGCCACCTACTACGAGCAGGCCAAATAGTGCCACCTAGATATTGGGAAGTAAATACAAGACCAACATCCTAAATTCGACGGCGGCTCGACCAAGACTATTTCGCCTCAAAACCAAGTCCGGCCGTAAACGGGAATGAATTCTAAAAATAATTCAATAGCCCCATGAGGATATGGGTCTTTAGATGTCGCCCGAGGCAGTCAGATGCGGGTAGCTTACGGAGTGATGCATGCGTGATACGGGACGTGTACCGAAGTGCGTTGCTCTCCAACTCAAAGATGCCCCACATATAGCTTTCTTCTCACTCAAGCTTCATACGAGCCGGGAATAACAATTTATATTATAGCGAAATGCTTATTTGAACAGGAATCAGGAAGTTCAAGTGTCACAGCAACGATTCATCGCAAAATGAAACCTCTAAGCCTTGAGGGTTCGGACTTTCGTACCCATGTCCCGGCGGGTTAGATGATAACAATGCGTCCGTCCTCATTTTCTGCCTTAGCCAGTACACCTTGTACTCCAAATCACCCCGTATATTCGCGCCTGTAGAGCAAAAAACTTAAAGGGGCCGATTTTGCAACAATAGACCACTCCAAGCATCTTCAACCTCTCTCGCGCCATGAAGGAAACTGAGACCCATCACGACCAGGTGGAAGCAGAGCTCGAGAATGCCCACCGATAGCACAAGGAGCTTCCCAGGGGCTATGAAGATCCGCACGCAGCTGCACTCGAAGACAACCCAGAGCATGCAGAAAAGCTGACCCTCTCGATCTTACTCTCAGCTCTCTTTCTGGGCACTTCATTCACCGGCCCCATCATCTTCGGATTCATCCTCGTGACGCCAATTCTCGTCCAGCTCGGTAAAAAAATTGGCGGAGAGACAATCAACTTCTGGATCCCTTCATGATGGAGAGCAGCAGCTGCCAGCATAAACCGTCTTGTCGTCCACGTCCACGACACCCGACAACGATTCCACATGATACGCAAAGAAAGCTTGTTGAAACCAAGAGTAGAATGAATATCATCATTCCTCTACCCAGTATTATTACTTAGCTATGGACGTAATTAGTCTCATGCTTAATAAACATGCAGTTTTCTGCCAAACGCCGGCTGGATCCAAAATACCGCAGTAAGAGGAGCGCGCCACCTTCGGTGCTCGACTCCAACTGCCCAGCCCAAACCAATAACACCACGCTTATGTGCTCAATGCCCAAGACCCAGCAGGCAGACGTAGACCAGAAAAAGAAAAAGAACCCAGAATGTAAAATGCAAAAAACGAAGTGAAGTGTTAAGAGAGGTAAGAATCCGAACGCTCGGAATCGGGCGAGGAAGAAGTACCGGGAAATGGATGGGAAACAAGTGCTCCAAGCATCAGGGGTATATCCACCGCAGCCAAAATGGCCTACCGATCCTTTCTACTCTTTGACAAAGGAAACCGTGACGGGACCGATTGGGGCGGCCAGGGATATCATAAATGGAATTTGTGGGCCGATAGCACGCTGGAAACGCTCAGATGTTCAAAGACCCGGCGTCCTCGTCGAGGCGAGAGAGGTCGTAATCCGAGATGTAGGTTGGAGGAGAGGCGGGAACGTCGTCGTACATGGGAGGCTGCTCCTCGTCCCAGGAGATGCCCATTCCTGACCGCTCCGTGAGGATGAGGTGGAACTGTGTTCGCAGGACGCGAGCAGCGCCCGTTGGTGTGACTTGGTTGAGCTTCTTCAGCGGAGCCCACTCTTCGGCAACGACCATCTCGACAATGAGGTTGTGCTTGATAGACATGCCGTTGGGGCTGTCCATGTCGCATAGCGGCTTCGTGGACATGTCGCAGGCAGCGCGGAACTCGGCGTCGATGTTGCCCTGATCGAAGTCGGTTTTCCAGCCGCCCTTGACTTCCTCGTTGGCGATGATGTGGACGTCCTCGTGGAGGACGCCCTTGCCCTCTCCGCCCACCTTGTTGGCGTGCTTGCTGCAGGCTGGGGAGACAAATTTCTGCGTCTCTTCAATGCGCCAGTTGAGCTTGCGTAGTCTCCACCGTGTCTGTGCATCGTTCTTGTTCATTACAATACCGGAGAGACGCATCTCGATTGGGAAATCGCCAATGGGGTGAATGACCGGTGGCAGCTTGACCGAGGCGGTGAGGTTGGTGGGAGGGAAAATACGGATAGAGTGCTTCTCTGCGCCCGGAAAGATGGCGCGCTTGATGTCCAGGTCACGTATGAACTGGATCTTGTCGCCGAGGGATGTGGTGGCGGTTGCTGTGAGGCGGTAGTCCAGGTTTGCAATGCTGCCATGTGTGGTGGCAGGAAGGTGCCCAGGGAGAAGATGGCTGAAGGGGAAAGCGTGCTCGCCATGTGTTAGGGACACTGGGGCGGTGAGGAACTCCCACTTGTGGATCTGGGTGATCTGGGTGGTGCAGTCCGGGCAATGCTGGGCGACGGGCTTCCGTGTCGCCACGACGGCATTCAGGCGCATTTCGAGTTTCTCGAGGGTGATGTGCGGCTCCGTGACGTCGATCTTGAGCTGTCCAGAAAAGAGGGCACCGGTTGAGGCCTGTGGAGCGTTGTAGAAGACGAGGGGCGGTGACTCGACCACCATGTCCATGGTGGCGGCCTTCTGAGGCTCTGTCTTTGGGCTTGGTTTTTTGTCCGAGTGGTGGCGGCCGGCAAGGCTGTGACGCTTGAATGCATCCATGACGAGCGACTCTTGCGATCTGGCTTTGGGGTTGGGTGGTGGAGGTTCGACTGAGTAGAGGGGTGGAGAGGATGGTTGCGGGGCAAGTTTTTGATGTTGGCTCTCGTGTTTTGCGAACGATGACGGCGCCCTAACAAGGGCGAGCAATCGGCCGGGCATGGCTGACTGGGGCAAGCTTCTGGAATCTGGGGAAGCAGCGACGCGGGCGTGCAGCAGGGAATTTTTCGTCGAGCCAATGATGGGCGCAGCAGCGGTCGGGAGGCGATAGGCGGCCTTGTGTAGAGAGGAGCGGAGCAAGACGCTTCCTGGCTACGAGTTGATTTTGTGCGAGTTCAATTGATGAGTTAGGCGTTGCGGCAGAAACATAGTCTCAGGCGGCGGGCAGTCTTTAACGCTCAGCAGTCTACGCAGCGCAACGCAGGGCTTTAAAGCGCTGTTGGGGCTTCTTTACTTGATGAAAACTCATGACTGGTCCTCGTTCGAGGTGATATACCAAGCTTTTTGCACGGTGCACTAGGCCGCTGGCGGCGAACCCGGCCCACTTAGTGGCTGTAGTTTTCGGGTCAGGAGGGAGCGCGCACGGCCGGCGTCTCCTCTCGTGATCGCCTGCTGGGAAGACGTTTGACTGTAACGCCGACGACAAGGCAGTCTGGACGCCTGCGCCCAGCAACCTCATTTTCTTTCAGCTGGCAGCCAGCGAGGCCTCGCCAACCGCGTCTTTGTGTCGTCGCGGGCTCTGCGCAGCGCTGACAGCCTGTTGTTTTGTTCTACCGCGCAGCAGGTGGTGGCGTGTTCTTTTACTCGGCATCGTGACCAGCCAGCCAGCCTGCTGATGATGCCATGGATGGACATGCTCGTCTCTCGCCATGCAAACACAGTCTCCTGTCGCGCGCTGCGCCGACGGCCTGACCAAACACTTCGTCTTCGCCGGCGCGCCTCTTTGGCTAATTGCCTCGTCATCTGCTTCACTTTCCCCGGTCTGCAGGAGCGCGGTTCCCCGCAAAATGGCGTTCTGTTGTCTCGCAATGGCGAAGTCTGCAGCTCAGTGTTCAGCATCTCCGTGGAGCTGTCGCCCTCCTCCCCTCCCTCCCCCTACTTGAGGGCGCCCGTCGTCATTCCTGCGCGCCCGCTGACTGCTCACTGGCGCCCTGAAAATTGCCTGCTTTTGCCCTTTGCTAATTGTGTAACGCCTCCCCCAGAATAATGTCGTCGCCGTCTGTTAATTTGCGTGCCAAGCCGTGGTTGTTAGGTAATGCCTCAGAAATTTTTATAGACCTCAGTGACCAATGGGCAACGCCGCCCTCTGCCCGTGGTTGATGGGTCTGACACGTCTCCACCACAGTACCTCCACTTCGTTTGCGAGCTTTTCACCTGCCACTGTTTCGGGCCTGTTACGCGGTGGTACCTTGCTGTGCCCGCGAGGCCTCTCAGGTAAGAGAATCCACATGTTGAGCCTCCAGACGCAGGGACACTGCTCCTTCCAATATCTGTTACTCGATCTCAAGCATCTCGATTCCGAACCATCGCCGGATACCACCGGCACCTCCCCAACAGAGATGCCCGACTTAGTATTCCCAGCCGGATAACCGCGAAGCCATTACTCGATGATTACAACCTCAGCCCGGAAATCTCACGATACTTCGGGTAACTAGGCAGATCCAGGAAATCATGGTTCATCCAGCTGCGGCCCGCACACTCCCAGTAATCCCTAAGCACGGCTCGTCCCAATCTGGCAATAATAGTGAAGATTCTGCACCAGTTTCTCTAGCCGTGCCGAACAAACGGCGCTTCTGTCCTGCTATTCTGTGGGGACGTTTCTCATTCTTTTCTAGCGGCCACCGCGGTGCTCGATTCGGGCAGTAAAAAACAAGTCATGCGCGTCGCATGGCGAAATCTCGCAGCCATTTGCATCATCACTGATTCATCATCCATGGCGGGACCGCGATTTCGCCATTCGGGATGCGTGCAGTGCCATTGCCAGCCGCTCACCGCTGTTCCTTTCATTCATGCGCTATCTTGCACATGCAATTCTTGCAACATCCAAAATGGTACCTCTCTTCTCTTGCTCGGCAACGGTACGATCAAAGTTTTTAGTCTCGTCTTGGCTCAGCCCTACCCAGGACAGGGAACAGGCATCTGCAGTGTTGTCGCGATCTAATCGCGCCATGGCGAGACCAAAATGCGATCTATTTTTTGCGACATTTTTGGCTACGCTGCACACACGATCTGCAGCCTGTCTTCCCTTCCATGTCCTTCAAGTCCTCTCTTCCTCGTCATCAAAACGTTGAACATTTCTCCCTCATTGCCATGAGCGGTCGTCGAGCCTGTTCTGCACATGGATTTTCAAATAGCCCCTCCAAATATCACCGCCAATAACCAGGCGAAAGACGACTCGCGGACACTGCTGCACTTGAAATGGGAACGGAGGACCCTTGGGCTAGCAGAACCAATGATCAGGAAAGAGCCCTTCAAGAGGAGGATCCCACAAAGAGAAAGGGTGTGCATCAGCACCATCTTTACTCGTGACGAGAGCTACAGGGATATCAGAAGTACACTCCTTGTTCTGCTGGGTCCTGTCTCGGATCTACGCCTCTGGCGTGTATTAGGACTATCAGGATATTGACCACGAACAGCTAGCAATTCAGGATGAGAAGACTTTGGACATGCAAGACAAAGGTCAAGACGAGCGAGACCATACACAAGAAAAATTCGCAAAGCGTCTCGGGCACTTTATTGGCCTATATTACTGAGCTCTTGGCCGACTACACGAGAATGACATCGATGAGACATGGACCTCGTGGAGCATAGTATTGGTGCCAAGCAGCTTCGGTTTTCTTCCTCTTCCTTTGCATCATCTTCCCTTCACATTTGCTTTCCTTAATCCAAATTTCTTTTTTTCATATCTACCAGTCTGATAAACGTTGCGTCTCTCCGTCGTGTTCCGCTTACGCCATTATTTCAGCTCTCCATAATACTTATTTCCTAGAGGTTATAGATGGGACATATAAGCAGATTAAGTATGCCCGGGGTTTCAAGTAAGGGCCAGCACTGTTCTCTATCTGCATCTCCATGGAAAATATGCATAAGAAGTACCAGGCTCTGTTCCAACGACGAATTGCCACCAAACGCTCCTGCCACTTCGAGGCATCACACCACTCCATCTACCCATCAGACTCCTTAAACGCCTCCATCCACATGACCCTCGGCGTAGTATCCGTCTCGTAATCTTGGCTGTATATTGTAACATTACCGTCAGACCAAGAGACGCCTATTTGCCGCTCAATAAGATTGAATCGGAACAGGTTGCGTGAGAGGTCTCTTTCCGTCTTCGGTTCTCCCGTCGATACGGAATGGGTGAATTGTAAGAGCCCAATAATAAATGATATTTTACAGTAATGCAAGTAATCTAACATAGCATGTCACCACTGCTAGTCATTGAGTGTTAGCCCGCTCCCGCCACACCCTTATGAGAAGGATGCGCCGTTTCTTTGGATCGATATATAGCGCTGCTGGTGTGAGGCCTATTTAGATTCGAACGTCTAGTTTTGTAAGATGGTGGCAGTGAAGGTGTATATCGTCTTGGTTTCGCGAGGCGTAGTTCTTGGGGAAAGCGTTAAAGCGGCAGAGAAAAAGGGGGTAATGAGGGGTTAGCCGTGTTGGCGAACAGGTGGGGATAGATATTCTGTAAGCATATTCAAAGGCTTGGTCTGTCGGAACATTGGGGGGTCGAAATAGGATCGCTGGCTTGAGTGCAAAGAATCGAATATTCTGAACGAGTTTATACTCATGATAGACTCATAAATTAGTCGTGAGTCTTCTAGTGGGTTAGTGTAAGGGTTTCGATCCTCCAGATCATGGGCACGACTACATGCGCTAAACCACTGAGCCAAAGGGCATGCACAAGTTGAATCAACAAGATTCAGCTTGCGTAATCAGTATTTATGGATGGAAAACGTACTGCGCCATTGCGCCACTCTTAAGCCCACACGTGGGCACATGCATGGGATCTATCTCATCACAGTTAGAGTCAAATGCACTACGCGCCACTAGCCGCTTGCATAGATTTCACGCCATCACCTGTTCTCAAGACTTGATGTACTATACTTCTCTGAGGGTCCTGGATTTACTCCGAAGTAGTATTTAGGAGTCTTCAGTATTGCATGCGTTATACCAGAAGTAGCCACGGGGATAAATATAGAGTTTGCTTGATATTGTGCTGTTAAACCTACTAGCGAGGCCCCATGTTGGTTGAGGCATGTATGTTACGGACTTAAAATTTAAAAATCTAGAATAAAAAGAGTTGTATTACGATATTAAAATAAGAACGGGCAAAGAGAGTGGAGAAGAAGCGGCAAATCAGGAAGCAGTCTGCCGAAACATCCATTACTTCAGTAGCCTTTCACTGTGTTCCCATTGCTAAATCAATTACGGCGTCTATATTAAAAAGTTATATTTAGGGTTGAATTCTACAAGACTAAGCTGCAGTTGTTCCGCGTCTAAGATTTTAGAAATCTAGCAAATTTTTCGCAAGAACAGTGAATTCGAAGTTGGATTCCGAAACGGTTTCGAATTTTTCAGAATTTCCAAGGAGAAACTCTTCAAGGTTTGGACTACCTGTTCGCTCACCCTGCATGTACAGGTCTAGAACTAGTAGTTTTTTAAATAAAGGTGTGTGCTTATCATTCCGCCTTCTGAGCCACACGTCTCTGCGCATCCGCTATCCCTCTAGTGTTCCCACAAGACCCCTTCTCTTCCCTACACCCTCTTGATCTAACCCATATTGATAACCCTTTGACCTTCAAGCCCCAGAATAGATGAGTCAGACGGGAAGGATGTTTATGAGGTTATCGATGGCAAGGCAGACTCCAATATGTTGAAGGTAACATCGACGCTCTGGATTGAGACAACTATGCAATCAGGCTACATTTGACGGAGTTGTTATTCTCCACAAACCATGTGCAACATCCACCATACCTCCACTACATTTTTGGACTAAGGAAGCACTGATGCCATGCAGATCATTTCCACAGCAACAACTTTTTGTTGTTATGCGTTCTTCCGCAATGTAGTATATATATGCAGGTCGGATATGAATATTACATGTAGAGAAATCAAACCTAGCAAATGCTAACCGTCCTAGCCGTCTTTTCATTTCAAGTCTCAAGTCATAACATATTCTTTCTAACCAGTCCATACAGCGGGTCCAGGGCAAGTGTACGTAGTAGCCTTGCTTCCGTACGTATCAACAGTGACGCCAGGATCGCTCTGAGCAGCATAACCAGGAATCTTGGCCAAAAATGCTCCACTTGGCTGCGCGGTTCCGGAGCCGGTAACGACAAGTTGGGCGCACCTGATGGTATAGTTAGAACAAACAGGTCAAAGGAGAAGGAAAAGAAGAAGAGAAGAGCACATACTCAGCATAGAATTGCGGGGCATTCGCCTGGTGTAGAGCCAGCAGCTCATGACGGATGAGATAGTTTCCTGGAGCAAGACTCGCAGGGATGGTCGACTCCCAGTACAAGTTCTTGTACACCTTTGCGGTTCCCCAGCTGTTTCCAGAAAGAGGGGGAGCGGTCATTCCCTCCTGGTCAATTTTGAACCACTTCACGCCTGAGCCGTCACAGGCTTTAAAATCCCCAGCACATTTGTACATCCAGACCATTACCGGGCCCTGTTGGTGCGTCCACTGCTTCCAGAAGGCCTTGATTTTGGAGCCCGCGGCGATGGTGGCGGTCAGGTCCGCGGATTTGCCTCCGTTGCACATCACCTTTGCATCGGTAATGGACGTCGTGGGGTTGTAGTCGGGCCATTGGCGTTGGATGGTTTTGGGGCCGCTAGAGGGAGAAAAGCCTTCGTAACTGGTGACATGTTAGCATTTGAGAGATGGGAGGTGATGGGAGGGTGGGTAACCCTGGATATGTCGTCCCGCCGATCTGGTAGCTTGTTACAGCTCCGTGGGCTGCCGCATGAGCAGTGAGAAGGGCGACGGCGGTGATGGCACTAGTGAACAACATGTTGGCAGTGACAGTGAGGTTTGACTTGGGTTGACAACGATCAGGGAAAGCCACACACCCTACCTCTTATATACTGGTGATCGTACTTTACAAGACCATCCATTCATCGCACTATACTGCCCGTGATATTAGTCGATACGCAGCATCAGAACAACCATTCATCACCCTGTGACAACCCGCAAGCACGCTTCCCCAGATATACGTTATAGTAGTCTGAGATTGAAAAGCTGTATACGAAGATTGTGAGCCCGGGCCGGCGGACCCTGATTGGGTGTTGTGTATTGTAAACGCTCGCTTACAAGAATCCGGGGGTTGCTATGCCGGCTCTTGGTCTGCCGGTTCATTTTGGGTATGGAGATGCACCCCGGATGTTTTAATTTGTGGAGGAATGGTCATGCGGGATGACGATTTGGAAAGTGAGAGAGCGCGAATTTATTAAGCAGATGACTCTGGACAAGCGAAGAACGTTGGTTTAGAGCGGTATTTGGATGGGAGCGTGCACGCCTGATCTTGGGTAGCGACGGGTATGGCGTTGTGTTGAGCCTGCTAGTGATGGGTAATGAACCGGTTTGAAACAGGATATTGACAGGGAAGCGATGTTGGTTTTGAAACGGAGAGAGGGTTGGAGGTTGATTTGATGACATCTTCGTTGCCTACATGAAGCCAGCGATAGTTCTGCCCCATGAGAGAATCTATATCGTGACTTGTGCTAAGTTGGATGACATGAAGAGTTGAGGGATGGTCGCTGGTACTTAATCTGCCCGTTAGCTAAGCGCTAAGCTTGAACTAGCCTACGCTGGCTGTCAAGATTAGATAGCGCCAATGCAAAAACACAAAACACTTTCAGTCTTCTCCGCAACCCTTCTCAACGATGTTGCCGTTTCCACGACTTCAAGGACTCAAAACGGTCAAACTCGAGCGCCATTAGAAGACTTCAGGGCTGTAGCTCAAGGGCATGACAAGACGGAGCAGAGTCGACAGACCAAAGACATCCCTAAATATATACGCTGTCGAGAACATCGGTTTCCGAATCGACGAAACATAAAGAATGAAAACCCAAATAATGATGACTAGAACATCGGCGACCAAAGGCACAGCAGAAACGAAGCCTTAGAGACTAATATTCGTGCGAGTAAAACTCTGTGATGCTGCTGTCTTTTTCGAGCCTGTCATGTATGTTTATTTCTGTTGTCTATTCTTAGCCTAGGCCTCAACAGGCTCCGGGGCTTACCAAATCATCGTCTTCTGGTACCGTTCTAGGCCACATTCTACAAACGAGCGCTAACGAAAAGCTCATGACCATTTCGACGCTTATTCTTGACTTCGAAACAAGCACCCAATTATGGCGAGTTTCAGATCGTTGGCGCTGGAAACACAAGGCTGCAAGCTCAGCCTCAAAGACCACCGCTAAGCGCCGCGCTTCGACCACGGGCTCTTTCGTTCCGTTTGCGCCTCAATTGTACAGACTGTAACCGCGAATTGACTCTCATACGCCTCTTGGCTTCGTGGCCATTCTTAGCCTCCAAGCCTTCGTGGCTGCACATCTTGACTCCCGACCACGGGTTCGCCATGTTCCGTGAGGCGCGTCATGGAAGCGAAAATATCTCTGGCATACGAACTTCAGAGCACGTACCATGTGACTCTAAGTACAGACCATGATTTGGAGCTCACGGTAGTGGTTATGGACATACAAATACCATCTCTGTCTCTTTGAGAAACAGACCATAAAATAAAGCAGTTCATCATTTTCCTAACACATTATCATTTTCTCTATCAATTTCTTCACATTTTCCCTTCAACTTTTCTAAGTAAACATGGTTTCCTCCACCTTCGTCACAATTCTTGCAGCCCTTCCCCTCGCATTTGCTGCACACTATCCATATCCAGTCAAAAATGCCACCTCTTCATATCTTCCCACCGCAACCGGCTCTGCTGGTCCCGTACAAACCGTTACTGTTGGCAAGGGCGGGCTTGTTTTCACTCCAGACACCATCGTCGCCAAGATCGGCGAGGAAATCACCTTCGAGTTCTTCCCTAAGAATCACAGCGTCGTCCAAGCAGACTTCAAAAATCCCTGCAACCCTGCAGCAGCACCAGGAAGCATCTTCAGCGGCTTCATTCCCTCTGCCGCTCCGGGACCGTCCAACAAGACCTTCACCATCACTGTCAAAGACGAGAAACCGATCTGGTTGTACTGCGCTGCGCTACTACCAAAGCCACATTGCGCAGCTGGTATGGTCGCCGTGATCAATCCTCCAAAATCTGGACCAAACACTCTCGATGCCTTCCGCCTTCTTGCCTCGAAGACAAATACTAGCACCGTACCGGCTACACCTCCTTCTGGCGGCAAGATTGAGACAGATACGCCCTCCCCGAGTGGAACTGCTACTGGTGGACCGGTGCTATCGACTGGTGCTGCTTCATCTCTTGCTGTCCGTGGTGGTGCTATTGGTGGATTGATGGCGGTGTTTGCTGGTCTCATGCTGTAAAGGGTACACACGGGCCTTGATGGTCCATAAAGGAGAGTAATGTGTTTCACTTAGTTTAAGGAAGACTCAAAAATGCATAACTGGGAGGGCGAACATGTACATGTACGATTTACCTGGGAGCATTTGTTCGATGTAGAATCATGGTCTGGGGATTTAATATAATAAAATAAAATCAACATCATCTGCATACACTCTTCAAATCGAAAGACTAGTTTCGTATCACTTATTCTCAGAATTTGACTCTCTTCAGTCGCGACCCCATCGAACAGCCAATTACAGCGCGTCCTTCATATTCGAACACTTGGCATAACCCCACTCCTCATCTGGCTAGCGCCCACCACAGTCGCAAAATTCCTACTACCGAGATTCAAGACCACGCCTGTATCCCAACCCTCGATCCGCATCACACACACCCAGGCGTAGGATATCCACTTCTTTGCGCTCACATAATCTTTTCACAATGGCACCAGGAACAGTACGTACAACCGCTTTGCTGTCGGCCGGGCAGCGCCAGCGCTCCCAGCATAGAACAGTAGGCTAAGTACATTTGCAGAAAAAAGCGGCGGCAGGCAAGAAGGGACAGAAGGTCACCAAGAAGGTAAATTCATACCATACCATCGCTCCTCCTTCGCGATGCGAGTTTCGGAAATGTGAGAGGAGAGGAGAGGCTAATGGAGAGTAGTTCATCATCAACTGCTCGCAACCTGTCAACGACAAGATCTTCGACATCCAGGCGTTTGAAAAGTTCCTCCACGACCGCATCAAGGTCGATGGCCGCACCGGAAACCTCGGCGACACAATCGCCATCTCCCAGCAGCCCGATGGAAAGATCGAGGTTATCGCCCACCAGGAGTTCTCCGGTCGCTACCTCAAGTACCTGTACGTTTCACACCAACCCACACACATACACATTGAAACAGTGTCATGGACAACATAAGAACAGATGCTAATGGTGATACGCAGGACCAAGAAGTTCCTCAAGAAGCAACAGCTCCGCGACTGGCTCCGCGTCGTCTCGACCGCAAAGGGTGTGTATGAGCTTCGTTTCTTCAACGTCGTCAACGATGAGGCCGATGAGGATGACGAGTAGATATGGAACCTAGGGACGCATACTGGGTTGCTTTGCATGGGGAGACGGAGGCACAAAAAAAGGGAATGGGTGATTGAGGATATATAGAGCAATTCAATCCATGTATTTGCTATACCCCACCAAGTTAGTGTGCGAATATCAGATCGTGATAATAATCTGTTATTTGCACAACAATTCGGTATCAGGATTCGCTACGGCTGAGGAGCGTTGCTCAGTTTGGGAATTGGGCATTGTGGAGCTAGTTCCATCAAGCCCTAGTCTTGAGTAGCGTTCATGAGCCATTTCGACTCGTTGCATGAAGTGTACAATCTGCCCACATCGTTCTAATCGAAACAAGCATTGCAAAGCACTGCACAGCCTCCAAGGCTGCAACTTCCCTTGACCAGCACACGGCGACAGCGTCAACCTTGCCAAGATTAGTATATAAAGTGAAGGCTCCTCGAGTTTGAGATTGCATCGCCCTCTCCACACAGCACGCGCATTGCTACTCCGAGAATACACCACCTACGAAAAGAAGGACCTCTAGGGTCAAATTTGCATCGTACCCCCCACACAACCCACATCCTGCATTTGCATCCAACCATGGCGTCCCACTCCAAATCCCCGATCCTAGAAACGCCTCAACCATCAGCCGACGACAAACCCGCGGCCAAAACCAGTGAGATCATTAAAACAGCGGACGCAATCACCATCAAGATCTTCAACCTCGAAGACACAGAAAAAATCGCGCAGGAAGTGCTCTCGGATCCCACCAATGCACAGCTAATCAGGCATATCTTAATCGAGATCACGAATAACGAAGAGGACGACGACGACGATGATGAGATTGATATTCAGCTAGTGGAGAATCTGGCTGCTGGTGTTGATATTGGGGAGCTTGCAAAAACGTCAGACGACAAAGTTGGTGATGCAGAAGCTAGTAAAACGACTGAGGCAAAGGCCAGCGCGACAGAGGATGCCGAAGACGAAAATGCTAGTGACGATGAGGAAATGGGTGTAGCTTGCAAGCTCATAATCGAGATCCTCGAGGCCATCCTGGCAGCCAAGGGCTCTCTCCAGTCCTTCACCTGGGATGCCCGCCCGGGCTTCTGGAGCATCCATAACACGACCCGTCAGCGGGACTACGCCTTCTGGCAGTCTCTATGGAAACACGGTCGCACACTCCAAAGCCTCCACATCGGCTTCTACACGCATGAGTTACATAAGGTCGTCGGCCCTGACGTCAGCGCCGGCCAGGCTTTCCCTGCTCTGCGCTACCTGTATATAGACGCTGGCACCGCACACGGCGATAATGGGTCCGCAGTCCAAGATCTCCTGAGCACATGTCCTGGACTTGAAACCCTCGATTTCTCCTGGCCCGGGTGCGATCTAGAGGGCTGCCAGATCAAGAATGTGAACTGGGATTTCAACTTTCCTAACTTGCGTTCGCTAACACTGGACGGCTCGGATTTTTCACCTGCCAATTTGGCGGCGTTCCTCGAACGCCATCCGTCCATTGAGATCTTTGTCGATGGCGTCGACAGCGATTACAGAGAGCTGTTTAAAGACGCCAAAGGCCCGCGGCTCGCGCCCACGGCCCTACCAAACGTCAAAGCCATCAATCGCACAAACGACTCAGCGCGGTATCCAGAGGACTGGTATGCCGATGCCGCAGGGCGCAAAATTGCACATTTCAGCATGGGCTGGGGGTGGGCGGGCGGCTTCGAAGTGTCCGCCACTGCAGCACGAGAACTGAAATGTTTAGAGCTGAATGAGAACGTGTTGGCGTGGCGTCCGAAAGAAGTCGATAGCGACGACGAGGAGGAAGAACGGAAGAAAATCGAGGCAGACCCTGAGAAAGATCTTGTAAAGGGGATTCGCAAGGTGCTGCCGCAGTTGAAGGCGTTGAAGGAGCTTGGGGTGAGGCTGGAGAGCGATTGCATCACAATGCGTTTGCCTGATGGAACACATGGGAGCCCACCGGGCATGGATGTGAATGACCTAGTACGTTTATTCCATTCCACTTGTCCACCTTTGCTGTTTCATTCTACTAAATATATGACAGAAAGTCGTCCTCTCCGTTCTCCCCGCCTCATCTTCCACCTCCCTTCGCGCGCTCCGCATCTGGGACTCTAAAGGCAAACCGCTCCCCCAAACCCTGCTCGACGACTTCCCGCCCATTCCTGTGAGCCTTGAGTATTTGTCCTGGGAAGGGGAAGAGAAAAGTTTTTATCAATTCGTTAGACGTGGAAGTGGAAAGGTAAAAGCTGTACCTTGTGAGCCGCTGAGAGTGGTCAAGGGAGGGAGAGAAAAGGACTGGGATCAGAAGAGGATTCTGGATTATTAGGGAATACTGAACGTAAGATATATATGTATATAGCCGAAACGCTGGAAACAATGAATCTCCTTTTGTCTCCACCGTATTGAAGCAGCAAATAAGCCACCCCGACCGATCCTATGTACCCACGCTCTATATCTTAATCCAAGACACCAACACCGCCCGCTCCAAAAGCCCAGTCTCAAACTACTAAAATCCATCGAATTTCTCACGGCGCAAGGGTCCCACACCTCCCACAAACTAACCTCCTCTCCTCTTTCCCCCCGGTCCCCAAAATCCTAACCTTAAACTCTTCCCCGCCACACTTCTGGCATTTGACTTCTTCCTCTTCCTCCTGACTACTCGCACCGTCCATCTCATTGCTCAGTTTACTCACTGTACTCACCCTCCCAAGCAGATCCGGCCGATTCGGTGGCGCTAGCTCCCCACTCGGCACGAGCTGCTCGCGCCACGTATTATTGTTCCAGAACGCCCAAGACTGCCCATTGTAGATTGACAAGGGGTTAGTCATGACGTCTGTGATTTTTGCATCAGGCGGTTTGATGGGATCGAAGGGTGTGATTTGGGGTGTGATTTGTTGTAGGTCGGGTGCTGATTTCGTTTTCGCTTCTAGAAATTTTTGGGGGAGGCGTTTTGGGGATGCGCTCGCAGAGCTGGGAGCGGGTGTGTCAATCGATAGCGATGTTTTTGGTGTCCCGGCCGTGAGGGGTTCTGTTGCAGCAAGTGTAGGGCCGAGGGAAGGAGATTCGATCGGTCGTTGTGAGGAGGAAATGCTGGTGCGTTTTGAAAATTTACGGGGGGAAATGCTGCGTGCGATGGAGCTGCGGATGGTTCCTCCATTAACGGAATCGAAACTGCTGTGTGAAATATCTTGTCGCCAGGACATGATGCGGTCGTTCGGGGGCTGGGTGGAAGTACTGTCCCTTCGGGTTTGGCTTGTGCGGTGCGAGAGGATGCTGCTGGGGCGGCCAAGCTTCGACTTCGAGAAAACGGATGAGGCGTCCCAATTGTCATTTGCGCGCGTGCGTTTCACAAATGCGCAGTCTTGACGGAATACTTTTAGGGCGCCGGTGTAGTCTGCTGTAACGATTATGTTGCCTAATTGTGGGGTACAAATATTAGCAAATGTTTGAACGATTCAAGGCATGAGCTCCAATTCTTTGTCCGGTTGTGGAGCATGTCTAAGACACTACCAAAGCAGCGTATTATAGACACGTTGCAGCAGAACTTGGAAGTTGTACCCGGATTATGACTTACCATCAGTGTGTGCCGAGCGAGCGATATACGCCGGGCTCTCAGCCACTCTCCTGAAATTAGATTCCGTGTGTGCTGGCGTGGGCGGCGCGGCGTTTGTATCGGTAGGAACTTTTGTTGAAGACCCCTCAAGGGACTCTGCCCTTGATACAAGGGTGACTGGTGGGGGGTTACACAGATCGAATATTGGATCTTCAGATCCACTGAGAAGATGTCTTGTCTTCAGTGGTGCAATGATCGCGCAAGTTGTGATGGAATTATGCGCATCAAACATCTCCATGGGCGTCTGGTTCCTCTTTTCTCCCTCTGGCGCAGACGTCGACCATATATACACCTTCCTGTCCTCGCTCCCACAAATGACGTGCCCGGTGTCGTCGGCGAAGGTAGCGTGGATTTGACTGCAGTTATTCTCATGCCCCCTGAATTTCATCTCTAAGCTCTTATCTCTCATGTTGTACAGCCGCACTCTAGAGTCATTACTCGAGATAAGCAATTTGACTTCGCCGCTGTTGCTTCCAGGGGGCCAATGTGTAGCTTGTATGCCCGTGATCTTGCTGCCTTTGGCATTTTGCCCTCGTGTCGACTTGACGTGCATTTGCGTTTGGTATTTGAGTCCTTCCGTTTCGTAGAACATACACACCCCGCCCAAGGTACCGGCCATGCACGTCTTTCCATCAGGGGTAAATGCCACGGATGTGATCATATCGGGTAGTTGACTCCAGAATGCAACGCTCTTGTCGGGAATGCTCCAGAGCCGTAGTTTGGTGTCCAACGAACCGGCGAGAAAGAAGCGGTCATCTTTGGGATGGAATTGGATGGACGGAACGAAATCGGTGTGCTTGAACGTACACAGGTTCTCACCACGACTGATGTGCCATAGCCGTACAGTCTTATCCATGGATGAGGAGAGCAAGAAGTTGTTCTACACGAGTGAGTTAGACGGTTGGGAATGAATTCTGCGAGCACATTAGTGAACGTACCTTACTCCAACTCAAATCCAGAACCGTAGCTGTATGCCCTTGGTATTCTCTGAGCGGCTTCTGCTGGAAAACCGGCGCGCTGAGATGTGTTGCATGACCTTCAGACGCACTGGGATCACTCTCATCCTTCTCATGCGACGTCCTTTCTTCCGGCGTTGATATCACCGCCCACACTCGAACGATTCTGTCTTGCCCGCCAGCAGCCAAGTACCTCCCATCTTTGCTAAATTCGGTCGCCCAAATCGGATTATGCGTAGCTGCAGCTCCCGACTGCGGCGCTGGATTTGACCCTGCGGCGGGCCGCGCCTTCTTATCCGCGCCCGTTCTCAATTCCTGAGCCAAAAAGACGCGATTGAACTCCCTCTCTTTCTTGAATTTAGCCCTTACTTTAATATAAGCAGGGGGTGGAGGCTGTCTGGGACTGAAGCCCAGGTTATCCACCGTATGACTGAAGAGTTGCGCATTCATGCCCTCGGGTCGCCGCTCGCCAGCGTCATCGCCAGCCTCCGAGGCGGCGTCGAGAGCACCCTTTTTCTTGGTCCCGATAAATCGGCTGAGGAATGACACGCCTTTCCTAGGTTGCAATTTTCGAATCAGCCTCGTTAAAGCTCCGCCTCACAATGACGCACTAGGAACATGATGCAGACCAACCGTATCCCGCGTCGTACGCTGTCGTTTTGAATACGAGAGAGACGCGCTAAGCCGCGTTGGGTCCGCGCAGTGAACGCTGCATGGGGAATGGAAGAGAGACTCGTGCTCACTTTTTATCTGCCTTGCTTGTAGCTCCTCCAATCTCCCGCGTTGATTCTGTACCAGCTGTCTTCGCATCCGTGTATGCATCGTTCGGCGAGGTGGGCGATTGACTCGAGACATTGTCCGTGGTCTGTGTTCGTAGCGTTCGGGTTACGTTGGGCGTATTTGTTCGCTGGAAGATTTGCTACGGCGCGACCGCTCAATTAGCATGCGCATCCGTACAGCAGATGATGGACTAAATAGTACATACTTGCGAGAGCGGGTCAATCGCAGACTCGGCTGGTTTCCTGCCCTCTTGGCTCCCGTTCTGAACCAGCTGGTCGTTGGACGGCGATGCGTCGGGCGACGTCGGGCTCCACAGCTTTCTGCCGTTGGCTAACGATCCTGGAAGCCTTAGCATCACCATTGGAATGGGAGGCGTTCACGACATATCGCGTGCGCGTTGGTGCGTGCGTATAGAGACGTACCCTCTCCTTTGATGGAGAACTTCCCCGTGTCCTGCCTTTCTAATCGCTGCTCCAAGGGGTGAGCGTCTTTGGTGCGTGGGTCAGTCCCCCGCATCTTGGGAAATACCTCAGCCATTGCTGAACTTCATGGGTGTTCCTGGGAGGCCATGTGCGGTGTGGTGGTGCGATCGCCGATGTTTGCGATACACAGACCTGCGCACTCGCTATAACTACCACACGTTGGTGTGAATGAGATGGAGGGGGAGGGCAGACTCGCGTTGCTGCGCCGTGCTGTCTCGGGGACTTGGAAGGGGAGGTGGTGCTGTGCCCGGAGCTGTGGGTGAGAAAGTAGGACGATGCGCATGGGCGGGATTGAGCGGAAGTGGCTTGTTACGCACAGAAGAAGACACTTTTCTTTATCGATAAAGGTGGCACTGTGCCACAAAAACCGTATATCCGTCCATTGCATTTGAAGTGGGGTTATTAATGACGCAGGGCAAGCAAAGACGAGTCGCATATCGAGGAGTTGGATCTGCGCCATTGGAAATATGTCGCAAAGTCCGATCTCCGTCCATACGTCATTGACGTTTTTGACGCCGAGGCGGCCACCCTCAATAACAGCCACACGGATAGGAGGCGACGCATTCAGTTCAGGCAAGAACTGTGCAAGCAGGCAGGGTCAAGACAAGTCGTGATCAGGATTCTGCTATATTGAGACAATAAACGACCATCCTGGGCAACGCTTGGTCAAAGCCTCAAGTTGTGTGTATAGTGCCGAGGCATTCCTCGGCCTACAGCCGTCACAGCAGAGTACACGCATACAGGGAATAGTTCAACAGTTTGATCAATTGCATTCATTATCCTAACAGCCATGATCCCATATCGTACTAGCCTTCCATCCATCCACCCACCTGCCCACCACCCCGATCTCTCATCCAGAAGAGTCGCCATGAACGCCAATCACCGATAAAATATAAGGTATCTATAGAAAGCCAAAAGCAGGCAGGGGTCGCGCTTTCTCAATGCTGTGCCTGACTACGACAATGAAAAGCTGAGAAGAGATATGCAAATACAACGGGTAACACAGTACCCATGCAGAAAGGACAAAACGCGCTCAGAGTATTCTAGAAAAGAGACAACGAGGCAATCTAAAAGTCTTCATCGAAGTTGAAGTCACCAGATATCCCTTGTGCCTCTGCTGCGGGCGGCGATGAGCCATCGGCCTTCTCCTTCTTAATGCTGGCCATGACGCCAGACTTCTGGTAGTCACCGACGCGCTTCTCGAAGAAGTTGGTCTTGCCGGCCAAGGAGATGTTCTCCATGAAGTCGAAGGGGTTGGTGGCGTTGTAAACCTTGGGATTGCCGAGAGACAATAGCAGGCGGTCGGCGACGAACTCGATGTATTGGCACATCAGACCAGAGTTCATACCGAGCAGCGCGCAAGGCAGTGCCTCGGTGAGGAACTCTTGCTCGATCTTGACCGCCTCGGTGATGATGTGCTCGACCTCCTTCTTGCTTGGGCGTGTGTTGAGAAGGGAGAAGAGGAGGCAGGCGAAGTCGGTGTGCATGCCCTCATCACGAGAGATGAGTTCATTCGAGAAGGTCAGGCCGGGCATGAGACCGCGCTTCTTGAGCCAGAAGATGGACGCGAAGGATCCACTGAAGAAAATACCCTCGACAGCGGCAAAGGCTACAAGACGCGACGCGAAGGTGGAGCTCTTGTCAGATATCCATTTCATTGCCCACTCGGCCTTCTTGCGGATGCAGGGAACTATGAGACGCGTCAGACGCGTGTTTGTCATTGTATGGAAGGGTGTAACTTACTGTTGTCAATGGCATTGAACAGATATGTGCGTTGCTTGGGCTCGCTGATGTATGTGTCGATCAACAGCGAGTACGTCTCCGAGTGGATGTTCTCCATCATGATCTGGAAGCCATAGAAGCATCGCGCCTCTGGTATTTGTACCTCGCCGCTAAAGCGCTCGACCAGATTCTCGTTGACGATGCCGTCGGATGCGGCGAAGAAGGCGAGGACGTGTGAAATGAAGAAGCGCTCATCGTCATTGAGCCTCTTGTTCCAGTCGTGAAGGTCTTTGGAGAGATCGATCTCTTCGGCGGTCCAGAAGGAAGCTTCGGCCTTCTTGTACATTTGCCAGACCTGTTCTAGTGTGTTAGCTATGAGCCACTTTACGCGGTTGAGGGGAGACGCGTCGACGTACATCGTGGTACTTGATGGGGAAGAGCACGAAGCGGTGGGGGTTCTCTTGTAGTAGAGGCTCGTGTGCCTCCTCTGGCTTGATCGTGGGCGCAACCGAAGGCTTCTTGTCGGTCGCATCATCCTCGAGATCAGGGATGCCAACAATGGGCTTGTAAACGTTTTCCTTATCTGCCGACGCGAAGTCGAGCTTCTTCGCGGGCGAATTGGACATCTTGAGGGCCTCAATGGCAGAAGCAGCCTGCACGCGTGTTAGTATGGGCGCGTTGTGCAGGGTAACAAGCTGTGGCAACGCACGTTTTTGGATGGTGTAAGCTGGAGGGCGGAAGACATTGTGAGAAAAGGTTGGCAGAGGGGAGGACAGTGCTCAATGGCGTGCAGAGATGTCGATGGGCTGCTAGTATACGTTGTGGCGAAGGAACAGTGTTGATGTTGAGAATGAAGATGGACAAAGAGTGAGGACGCGCCGCCATTAAAATACACAACCGCGGTCACGTGCACAGGCGAGCTAGTGCCGGCGCGCTCCCAGCCCGCGAAGCTATGACGATCCTTGGTCCGCCGCGCATTTTTAGCATTTTCTGACAGCTTTCAACCCAAATTTTCGATCTGTCTAGTGAATATTTACCGTCTGATTATTCTCATTCTACAGATACCAAAATTGTCACTCTTGTGCTCCAACAATCGCGCTCAAAGCGATTGAAGGTGCACTTTACACAACCCCAGCCTCGGGCATTCGCGCTTCGCACATCGTCCGTGCAGACGCGACTTGTCGCAGACGCGCTCTGATTCGATTCCCGCCCCACAACAACAGAGCTGATCCCACGCAGGAATGGAGTCACATCACAATCCATCAGCCCAGGTGGCTGAATCAGAAATCCACTTTGCTTGCAAATTGTTTCCAAAGTGCGGCACAGCGCGGACGCGTGCTGGTTGCAGAACGCGCTACTATTCGCTGATGATTGCTCGGATCTGATTAGATTTCTCTGAATAATATCTCCACCATCTGGAAGTCTGCTCCTGCACCCCACTAGATTCGTCACACAGCATATGCACGTAACCAAGCATTTGCCGTTTTATGTAAACCTCATATTCCGCAATCGGGGCGCTTCGGACGCTAGTCCAACCACTCAGACTATAGGATGCTGCAAACGCCCGAAAATGCATGCTACCACCTTCAGAGGTATCGAACGCCTTTATCCATATGCCTGCTCCACCATGCTTTTTTTTCCACCAATTCCCTCCTCTGTATCTCCGTTGAACCTAACCAAGCAGCTTCTCCCAAGATGGCACAACTACAAACTTGCCCTTGACGCGTCCATATGAGGTCGCATCGCCGCCGTCTTCTTCCGTCAAGCGGTCCTTCTCTGGAACGACGTTCAGACACACAACCTCTTGTAGATATGATGCCTTGTGGCCCGGGTTCAGCTCGTAACTTGTACCTCCCCAGTCCAATGTAGTACGTCCAGATTGATGCACGCGCAGCTTGCCAACATAGCCACTCGCAGCTGTCGCTTTAGGAGCTGGCCCAACGCCTTCCTCCGTTTTGATCGGTGTTTGTTGGGTGGTTGTTGGTGGATTCGGGGGTTCGTCGGATGTCTCGTTCTTGACGTGAGGTGGTAGGAGATCTGGCATGATGGGTGGGATCTGGAATAGGTAGACGTTGTTATCTCGGACGCTCAGCTTGACTTTACTAGCAGTATCTGCAGCGTCACGCATGGCAACATCGCCAGCTGCATCCACGTCTTCTGCGCCAGGCCCGAGCTCGGCCCTGATATGTCGAAGATTCGACTGGAAGCGTGCCCATTCTTGCCGGTCCTCATCTGTCTGCATGACGGGTTCTGGCCCAGCTTTTACTCGAGTTTTGGCCTTCTTCTCCGCTTCTGGGGACAGCGGCTGCCGGATTTCGGCGGCCTTGTTCGCGGCCTCGTATATTCCCACTTCTTCTGCGGGAGCTTGGTCTTCGTCGTCACTTGAAGGTTCTGCTTTGACCTGCACTTGCCCCTGTGGCTCATCAGTGTCCTGCCACATGCCCTTGTATGGTTTCCGCACGCCCGTGATTTCAAGGTCCTTCGCCTTTCCTTTCCCCTTCCGTGAAGTTCCCTCCGCAGCCTCAGCTATTGGTGAAGCGCCCGTTGCTTCCAAATGTTGCAAAATTTTGTTAGATGATTCTATACTAGCCTCCGTGTTGATCCCGATTACGCGATCATGGTGCTCTTTTCTACTGATGCGCACTGGTAGATTCGCCCTTTCCCTGGGATTTGAAGGCTCCGGCGCATCCCCATCGTCATCGGAGATTTCTATTAAATCGATATCCTTTCTTGGAAATTCTGCATTCTCCTCATCGTCGGACGAGATATATCCGCCATCCTCCTTCTTGATACTGGAAGGACCAGATGACCTGTAGCTACTGCCACCTCCTTCTCCATTGTGTTCGCGCTTGATGTGAACTGCCCGTGATCCCGATCCCGATCCCGAGTAAGGTTTCGCTCTATGATTGGTCTTCCTGTCTGGGTCTCATCGTTAGCATGACCTAAGTCATTGCATACGCTGTACTTGCCTTGGGTTGAGCTGCCTAGTGAAAACGGCCCTGTGACTGGTCCAGTGTAGCCGCCACGTTTGTTCGCACTCGCCCCTCCCCGCGCAGCCCTTTGTGCCTCCTTCTCTTTTCGTTTCAGCTTTGCCTCTGCTTCTTTGTCACGTTCTTTCTGCCTCTCGCGATCCAACTTCTCCCGTGCATCTCGTTCTTCCTTGCTCCGGCGGCCTGTGAATGTTGGCTTAACTGTAGCCTTCTTGCCTCCTCGGGTAGCTGTGCCGCGCCGCGGGGCTGGGGACGCAGATCGGGAAGGGGACGCGGCGGTCTTCAGACTGTCAAGGCGCTGTACAGGTGGGCGAACGGGCGAGTCTGCCACGGTTTGGAGCGAAGATATCGAACTAAGGCTGGTCAACGCTGGTGGTCGCAATGAGCGCATTCAAAAAGGGGTTGTCACATACGAGGCCGCCGCTAAGGGCGTAAGTTGAGGCTCTACTGCGGTCGAGAGATTGTATCCCCCAGCAGCAGTTCCATCATCGTCTTCTGCCTTGGGAACAATGGCTTCGGGAGCTCCTGTAGCTTCGGCAGTTGCGCTTTCTGTGCTCTGCTCGAGCGGGGTAGCTGCAGCGCGTGATGCAGCTACACTTGCGCTGCCACGACCACTTCCTCGGCCACGCGCACCTCCTCGAACCGACCCCCTTGGTTTTGGCGGCATTGAGAGGTAGGATCGCCTGTCTGTGGGGATGTTGGGGGGTTGGAATTCGGATCGGTGCAGATGAGTCGAGAAATATTTTAGTGGTATTCTGGAGCTTATCGATAGCGGGAAAACATCGGGCTAACGCAACGTCACCATCTATCTGTGTTTGGAAACTACCGCTCACTTTATTATCTATCTCGTCTGAGTCGTATCCTCATCTATTTCAACTGCAAGGACCGCTAACTGGAGCAGGCGCCTGCACGCGTCATGTCTCCATCGATCCAAACCTAACAATTACAATCTTCTGGTCAACAGCTAGCTGCTCCACGACCAATAATAGTAACAATAAGACGTGGTATGCCACAATAAGAAAGCCCAGCTCCATCCATGCTCGCTAGAAGTGGGAAGATGGGCACTCAACTCCTGAAACGCCGCCATCCAGAATCGTGCTTTTGCACGCCACAACAAGAAAAGTTTGACATAGAGAATTATTACAAAATAAATGCAGGAAGGAAGCGTAGAGGAGCGATGTGGTGATCGATAAACTGGGTATCAAGGATCGGATTCAAGATCCATTTAGCCTTCGACAAGCGTTTTTGGGTTGCTTGCTAGAATTTCTAGGCAGCGACGAGCAAGGTTTACGACCTCGCCCTCGCCGTCCTCGTTGTCTTCCTCGTCAGATTCAATGCTGCGTTCGGCGATATCGGTCACCATGCTAACGATTTCGTTTGATTTTGAAATACGCTCTAGGAGCCGAGGGTCTTCGGACTCGAGAAGTTGCAGCAATGTCCATATCGCTATATGCTGGAAGGTTGGGTCTCCGCTAGCCAAAAAGCGTCGAAGATATCCATGGATGCCTCCAGCAGGTTCAGTCCAGTTTTGAATGAAGATGGTGTAATCGCCCACTGCAATACATCAGTAAAAGCTAATGCGGTATTATTCAAAAACACGTACCTTTTGATGACAGATTGCCAAGAGCCGCCGCACTGTTTCCTTGCACCTCAATACTGTCCGACTCGGTGAGCGGGATCAAGACGTCAAACACTCCAAGCTGGAGGAGGTGTGGCTTCAGCTCATCACTCAAAGCAAGGACCGCAATCGCTGCAGTCATCTCTGATTGGACCGGGAGCCGCACATTGAGCACTAATTGCTTGCACTTTTGCACCGCGCCTGCTTCCAACACGAGCTGCTTGTTTTTGTCGGAGCTTGCTGCCAGATTGCGAAGCGTTGAAATGGCGTGACATTGAATTTCGTCGTTTTCGGTAGACCCAAGCAAGTCGACCAGCGGTCGGAGGAAGCCAGCGTCGATGATTGGGGATTCGTTTGCGGGGTGGATAGAAATATTTCGTATGCATGCAACGGCGGACAGAATAAGGGGAAGATATGACGATTGCAGAAGGCGGAGAAGAGATGGCAGACCTCGAGCCCGTACGATGTCGAGCTGATATCTTTCGTCTGATGCAAGGTTCCGCAGGGCCAAGGCAGCTTGGCATTGAACCTTTGGTGACGAGGAATCCATTAGATGGACTAAGGACTGCACCAGCCGGCCCTCCGTCTGCGCCAACTTGGCTCGGTTGCTGGCGTCGACGGCGATATTGCTGAGTGCAGTTGTGCAATAGTACTGGACATCGACGTCTGAGGAGCCGAGAAGTTGAACGAGCACAGGGATGGCGCCCGCATTGACAAGTTGCTGTCGGTTGTCGTCTGCATGTGATATCAGTAAAGCTCTTACAAGTGTGACGTCGGGAATCTTAGCAATGGTGTCGTACCAGAATGCGTCATGTTGAGCAGCGCGCCTGTTGCGTTCCTTTGTACTCGCATATCCTTGGACTTTGCCAGTCGCGTCAAGGGTTGTAGTGCTCCTGATCTTGCTATTTTGGCTTTGTTGTCTTCGTGCGTTGCCAGGTTGGTGATGCATCCGACGGCGTTGCACTGTACTTCGACATTGGGAGAGTTCATCTGCTTGATCAACGGTGTAAGTCCGCCGAGTGCGACGATGGCAACTTTATTTTCCGCTACGACCAGTCAGCAAGCTGCAAGCTACACCCACCAGCGATGCACATACTGTTGACAGCCAAGTTGCCCAGCGCCGCGCTCGCCGCACGCTGCACCTCGATGTCAGGGTTTTGGAGCAGGAAGAGAATCGGCTCTAGGGTGTCGCGGTCGACTTCTCTGACATCTGCCATCGCACAGCGTTAGACTAGGATTGCGGCGTGCATACGTGGGGCTATGTACCTCGTTCTGTGATTTCGGCGAATGTCAAGCTCGCTGACCGCTGTAGGTCTATGTTGTCGGAATATACCAGGGTAGACAATGCTCGGAGAGGCTCTCCCGAGAAGAAATCGGTCTCGGCGCGCTGTGATACAAGTCAGTCCGAGTTGGAGCTCGATGATGCCCAGAGGGGCTGCGTACATTTTCGAGGAAGCCCAGCAGATCAGCGACGGCCTCACGCTCACTGTCTGCCAGCACCGGATCGTATATACTGTCCTTTGAGCGTCCTGCATGGCGCAGCGTCAGCGATGGCGACGATAAGGGTTGTGATGTTGGGGGTGCTTACCACCGCAGCATGAGCCGAAGAGCTTCGTGCAGACATCGGAGAGCCCCATGACGGACAGTCTTCAGGCCGGACGGCCACCGATGGCAGGTTCGAGGACGGCAGTCGGACCGAGGCGTGAGGGCGACGGCAAGTGGCAGCGTATCTTGGTCCGTCGGCGTGCGGACAGCGGGCGGTTAACAGGATGTCGAGGATAACGGGCTGCGAGCTGCGATAATGTCACAGACAACAAGGTCGACTTGGGGTTGCAGCTTCGGCTTGGCGCGCTCGAGCTCTGCAGCCGCCGATTTGGGCCAAGCGCCTGCCTCGACGACAGGCCATTGCAATGAAGATCTCCACTCTGTCGTCCTGGTGCATGGAGACACACCCGCACGGGGTGATGAGCAAGCGTGCGACAAGCAGACCGTCTGGTTGCCCATTTGCGCTCTGCTGGCGAGGAGCCCGAGGGATTGTCGGGTCACCTCGCTGTGCTATTACAAGTGCTTAGTACTGCACTGTGTCTACTTCTGAACTGCGCTGTGGGATGAGTGTCTCTCTTCCAGCAGATAATACACGGAACGGAAGCTCGCTGGACTGTCACAATGCTACACACGACACGCGCATGGCCGTCCGCGCGACAGCACCCTTCTGCCGCTCCGTACTGAGCGTCCGGGTTCAATCGCGACATCGACGTCATGCGCTCCCAGCGGTTGGCAGTTGCTCCTTCTGTTCGCGCGCCCCGCGACGAAATCGTGTCTGAAACTAACTCGCCCGCTTGCGCGATGCTGCGGGCCGAGATCTGTCGGCCCTGCATAAATATCGTCGCTCTGGCATGACCTGGAAAATGCCCCCAGGCCCAGGAGCTTCCTGTCTGCCTCTCACTCGCATCCCGCGTCCCACCCTTCTCACCCCGGACACTGCATGTTGCGAGAAGGAGTCGCAGCCCGACCGGCCCTCTACAGACGAGCACCAGTGCGGGGGAGCCCAGGTGCCAACATTCCAAGGTTGTAACCGTCCATGGAAATGCATGTCCAGACGCTGTTCTTTGGCTGCTTCTGCCCCAACCTGCGGGCAGCTTGATCCCCACGTCCAAGATGTGCGCGGCAGCCTTGCCAGTCGCGGTCCGACATGAGCTCGAATTACCATCCGTTTGGCTGTAATAGGAGCCGGCGTAGCAAATGGATGCCTCACGTGGGTCACTTAGAGTTCGTACCCGCCGCCCGCCGAAAGCTGCGTGGGGGAGATGTTCCAGGTTGAAAAACGTCCGAGGCCTCTCTTACTCGAACAAAGAACCGCAACACCCGCCTCTGCCCACCACCGCCAGTGCCAGCACGTCATTCATCGCCTTGGTGCATCCAATTCCACGCCCTCCTCAATCGCCTCTCCCAACGTCGACGTGCATAGTTGCTTGAGGCGCGGCTGCTCTTTCGCAGCCCCGCCAGTCACGCACAGCGCGCCGCTCGCCGCAACTCCATTTTAATGCCCCTGGGCATTGCAAAGTAACTTGTATTCAATAAGGCCTATTTTGACGGGAAAGCCCCTTCTAGCAAGCACAGCAGCCCTCTACAAAGCCAGCCCGATCGCTTCGGCCTCCCCCTAAAATTACGTTGGGTTTCCCTCCATTCTATTACCCTCCGACATTACCCTCGCGCCGAGCACCCTCACCCCACTACGACCAAGGCTGCCCTAGTTTAAGTACCGCGTCGGCGCTTCGAGGTCTGCACTGTAACTCTTACCCCGCCGTTCGCATGGCCCCAATCTCGGGCTCCTCACACAATTTCCAGAAGCTCAAGCTCGATACCCACGCCGCGAACAAGAAACAGGTGGCTTCGACATTTGCCTCGTTCCCGCGACACGATTCCCAACAGAATGGCTCCGCCCGCCCCCAACTGAACGCTACCCAATTCCCCGAACCAGATCAGCATCCCGTCACCGCCGGGAAGCAGGAGGAAGGCTGCGCAAATGGCCGCCTGTTGTCCTATGATGACACCGCGGTAGCCGTTGCCGGTAGTGACGAAGAAGCGGTCGAAGACATTGAAGCCAAATTTCGAAATCGCACCTTTTCTATAAGCTTCGACAAAGAAGTCACTCTCGACAGCGGCAATCGAATGGCCATGGAAGACCCGCTGCCACGACCAGTACGGCCCAAGGCGCCGTCGCACCCCTCCGATGGGGAAGACCACTCTGACCAGGACTACTTAGAGATGCCCTTCGACCGCCGGCCGGGGCGACGATTGTCACATCACATGGGCGAGTCGAGATATCCGCTGCTTCAATCCACCGTCGACCACCTCGCCACAGACCCCGAATACAGTACCCAGAACCATGTTGCTTCCTTGACCTCGGAAGCCACAGCATCTCCGCTGCTAGAAGAAGTGCAAACACCACAGGATCTGCCCGCTGAATTCCTCCTTTCTCCGCTATCTACTTCATCACCAATCGAGTTTCCGACGTTCATCTCTCGGCGGAACGGGTCGCAACGTTCGAGGAGTTATCGAGATCTAGACGGGGAGGGAGGCACGCGGAAGAGCAGCCGCCGGTCGTCAACTCGCTCGGGACGCTCACTGTCTTCCATGTCTCCTGCTGCATCCTTCCTTTCGAGGTACATTCATGCAGACGGCCCATTGAAGCCTACCGAACCAGACGATGAAGGCCAAGGTGTTGGATACCACGGTGAATATATCATCGGCAAGCAGATAGGCTTTGGCGGCTTTAGTGTCGTCAAAGAAGTTACCACCATTGAGGACGGAAAGCGGCTGGTTCATGCAGTCAAGATTGTACGGAAACAATTGAGTGACAAGTCGGAGCTGGAGAACGACCAAATTCAAACACAGTTCGACCACGAGGTCGAGATATGGCGATTTCTACGGCATCCCTACATTCTTCCTCTGCTCAGGGTTTACACGACCGATTTCGCTACCTTTTGTATAACGAGATTGAATAAGGGCGGAACTCTGTTTGATCTCGTCCGCGAAACGCGGAGAAAGCACCAGAGCGGACTCCAAGCGCACTTGGTAAAGCGCTATTCATATCAGCTCGCGTCTGCTATGCGCTATCTTCACAACGATGTCATGATAGTCCACCGTGACATCAAGCTGGAGAACTGCCTTGTCGACATGACAGTTCCTAAGGCTGAGACGGACGGTGGAGACGTTTTACTTTGCGATTTCGGTATGGCAGACTTCATTGTGAGCGACCAGCGCGACGGCCCAGAGCCCCGTTCCATAGGTGCGAACCAGAACATCGGCCCAGCGGACACTAGTACATCGGTTGCCGGCAGCCTTCATTACGCCGCCCCCGAATTATTCAACGCCCCTAACTCGGTGTTTTCCACAGCAGCCGATATCTGGGCGTTCGGAGTGGTCGTCTACGCTCTTCTCACTGCGCAACTCCCCTTCAATGAAGGATTTAATGCTAAAACATCAATGAAAATCATGAAAGGGGAATGGGATGTGGACGTTATTCGAGGCGCACTAGCTGCGCAGGACAGCAAGATCGAGGATGCGGTCGACCTTGTCAAGGGGTGCCTAGAAATGGACCCTGAGAAACGCTGGACCGTCAATGATATTCTTACGTGTGCATGGCTTAGGGGATGTATGCAGAAGTACGAGAACGTAGCACGCTCCTGGATCGCCAACTGATAGAAGATACCCGTATACAAGTCGCGAAGAGCGACTGACTTCTGGCTTTAGGTGGGTTGGCGCGTTGATACCCTTTTTGCTCACTCTTGGATACCTCGGACTTGTGATATTTTGTGTTTCTTTTCGTATTGCATTGCGTAGTCTTTTCCTGCTATTTCTCAGGATACCCCGCTTCCACCTCTCTTCTCAAAATTCACACGGGTCGCATTTTTGGTTTTCGTCATGTTCTCATGGTTTACGGAACGGCTTCTCTTCATCTCGCGGCATGCTTCCCAGATTCGTTTTGTCGTCATTTTCCCTGGCTTTCTGTGTAAGTTATTACGTCAGTACCATTAGCTGGCATCGAAGTCCGTCGTCGGTGCAATTGATATAATTTCCAAATAGACAGCAGTTTACAAACCTGTGACTTGAGGCCATACATAGATGCCTGAGTGGATAAATGGTCTGCCTAACAAGGTATTCTATGGTACCGTACGAATCAACAAGGTCTTTCTAATTCTTCTCGTTAAGCAAACACCTACACATGGCCAAGTCGACTGGCCATTGAGCCGGGTGTAGCCTTTTCTTGTGTAGCTCGAGGTCTGCCTCGGCTGTGGGGAAAGTAATTATCCGACTTGTGAAGATGGAGGAAAACATTCTGTATGAGGAAGGCGTTGTGGAAGATGGGTGTTTTCCGGTTTGGGGCGATGTGCGCAGGGATTAGGTCGTGTTGGGTGCACAGACGCTCGGCGATCTTGACAACCCAGGGCTCACTTCGACTCCACAATATCCATGCTTCAATCTTTTCTCTAGACGCGACATGCCCCGCTGTCTACTGTCCACATGCTGCATTCTAGCACATCTAGTCAGGCTCTGGTCTGAATCACGCGTATATCGCGACCATCCGCCAGCTTTGCATTGAGTGTTTCCACATCTCCTTCCTATTTCCCTTAGGTTCGGGCGTCATCGCCGGCTCAGCAGACGCACTGCTCGAGAAGTGTGAGGGTTGATGGAGTCGCCCTCCTTACTAGATGTCAAATTTTTGGACAAGGCGGCCTGAGTGGTCAACTCAACGGCCCGTCACACCTTTACACTGTGAAGTCCGATCACGCGGATCGTAATGCTTGCACAACGGCCACGGCAGGGAAGCGCATCCTCCGACTATGTTTGGCAACACATACGAACGCCCTCCAATCTGCATCCTTTGGGTTTCGGTTTATGGAAACGGCCGATCCGATTGTGGTGAGCGAGCCGTGTGGCCATATAAATCTCCGACTATTCCTGACCTTGGCACTCACCACAGCCTCGTTCTGGTGTTTCGAATGGTACTTAGGCCTCACTATAATCACCTTCTTGTCTTTCATCACAGCCATTGTATTGTCCGTTGAGGCAGTGCTGCACGCTTTCCATTGCTGTTATTGGCTGAGGTGAGTTGGAAAGAGGCGAGTGTTTGGTTTCGTTTGAGATTGGTCAAGCTTAAGCTTAGCGAATGCTTTATCTTAGGTTTCTGGGTTCACCGTAGATCAGTCTTGTTCCTCACCTCCATTTGCTTTCGTGCGTGTTTCACCTGTTGTTGTATTTTATCACTATCATGGGTGGGACGGAGATATTCCTAGAATCTGGCACTACAATGTCTCTCTGTTCTGGTGCGTTACTTTAGGCTCCTGCCACAAGGCCTTGCGCGCAGCCTTGCGCATGGAAATAGCAACGTTAGGCTTATACATCGGAAAGCATATCATGGCCAACATCATATTCACGGGTGTTTTGTGCTAACAGCCCGGCTTCCCACAACAGGTTATTATGACATGCTTGGAAGACAGGCTGGTAGCCGAGACTTACCACCATATAGTCACCAGGCCAGTTGTATCGCCGACGATGTCAAAGACCCCTGACAGATACGCCTGTATGCTGCAGAGTCGGATCGATCACATTCTGACCTCTGCCCAGAATTAAGTGTTAGTCCAAAAACGCAGGTGGTGTAGCCGACTAGGACGCCTAAAGTAGGTAGGTGGTATTTCCCATTCATCATACGGTTCATTATGATCTCCGGTCCACCCCTGTAGTTCGAATAGGGCCTCCATGGGGCTGTGGACGTTGAGCAGTCACCCCCTGCACGGATCAGTATGTATAAGTCGAGGCTGTCCAGTTTCAACATACCACGTCAATCAATCCACCATCCACAGACCTGTTAACCCCCATCCTTATTCGACATGCTTCTATCGTGCTTAGGTATTCTGAGTGGACTCCTGACCAGTCTGGCTGCTGCAGACTCGACGTTCACTCCCGCCCGTCCACCCTCTCTCCCGTTGGCCGTTAAGAGCCCGTACTTAAGCACGTGGTTTCCTGCGGGCGCCGCTGGTGGGAACGGAGGCTACCTCCCAGGCCAGTGGCCATCTTTCTACACGTAGGACCACCCCCTAATCGATATTGAGAAATATCCACTAACTCGGCGATAGCGGAGACGTCAATGCGTGGACCGGGTTGATTCGCGTAGACGGTAACACCTTCGTCTGGATGGGATCGCCACATGAAATACAAGCACCCAACGCCAAGCAAGTCGCCTTTGAATACACCTCCACAAAGAGTATCTTTACCATTGAGGTCGATGCGAAAGTTTCCATGAAGATCACATTTCTCTCTCCTGTCACTCCGAAGGACCTCAAGCGCCAGTCGTTGATCTTCTCATACTTGAACGTTGAGGTTGTGTCTATGGATGGTGCAGAGCACGACGTGCAACTGTACACCGACATTTCCGCAGGTACGTCTTTGTGATACAAGTACATGGTATGGTGACAGGGCTAACGTACCGATAGAATGGGTCTCGGGTGATCTCAACGCTGTTGCACAGTGGGAGTTCAATACCACGAACAATCTTTCCTACCATCGCGTCTGGAAACAGAATCAGGGATACTTCCAAGAGATCGCGGACAAGGCTGAATGGGGTAGCTGGGTATGTAACGTAGCCTACATGCTCCCTATCTACCTGCTGACTTCTACAGTACTATACCACCGACACCGTAGACGGTCTAACCTATCAAACCGCATTCGCTGACGACGTCCGCTGTCAATTCAAGAACAACGGAAAGCTTACCAACTCGAAAGACACCAAATTTCGTGCGATTCGCGATAGCTGGCCAGCATTTGGATATGCTGTTGAGATGGGTAAGGTCAAGCTAGACGCCACCTCCACTCTGTTCTCTATCGGGCTGTGTCAAGAGAATGCGATTCAGTTCCTAGGCGCAAATGGGCTGACGAGCTTGCCCTCGCTATGGAGGAGTTATTTTGGCGACGATGTTGGAGCTGTAAGTCCTGCCCCCACACTCCAGTTTATTATCTCGGCATGAATATCACCTGGGCCCTGATAGTGTCTGCTGGCAGATACAGAGGGGTGTCGTAAGGTTAAGCTGATCCTATTGGCATGATACTGATATTGCCTAGCTCTCTTTCTTCCACAAGGACTACACTGAGGTAACGAAGATTGCTACGGATCTCGACAATATGGTCGCCACGGACTCTAAGGCTGCCGCCGGCGACAACTACAACGTGATCACATCTCTGGCAGTGCGCCAAGCTTTTGGAGCCACGCAGCTCGTTGGAACCGAGGAGAAACATTACCTATTCCTTAAGGAGATCTCTTCCAATGGTAATACGCAGACAATCGATGTCATCTTTCCGGCGACCCCTATTTTCTTTTACCTTAACCCCGAGCTTATCAAATTGCTATTGGACCCTCATTTCGAGAACCAAGAAAGTGGTCATTACCCAAACAAATATGCTATCCACGATCTTGGCGCACATTACCCGAATGCTACTGGCCACGAAGATGGTGGTGATGAGGCCATGCCCTTGGAGGAGTGCGGAAACAATCTCATCATGATGCTCGCCTACGCGCAACGTTCTGGCGATGTAGACTATCTGAAGGCCCATTATGCCCTCCTTAAGCAATGGACGGAATTCCTCGTTGAAGAAAGCGTCTATCCTGCGGAACAACTTTCCACTGACGATTTCGCTGGCCACCTCGCAAACCAGACAAACCTCGGGCTCAAAGGCATCATCGGCATAGAGGCAATGTCTCAAATTGCCAAGCTCGTAGGTGACGACGGTGACGCGCAAAACTACACGACCATCTCGCACGACTACATCCAGAAATGGATGGTCCTTTCCCACCAAGGTAACACAGATAACCCGCCCCACACAATCCTCACCTACAACGACCCAGCGACTCACGGCCTCCTCTACAATCTCTACGCGGATCGCCTTCTGAACACGTCGCTCGTCCCACAGAAAATCTACGATCAACAGTCCGCCTTCTACCCTACGATTAGACAGCCGTACGGCGTGCCGCTCGACACGCGTGCGCTGTGGACCAAATCCGACTGGGAAATGTTTTGCGCGGCTATTGCGTCACCGGACACGAGAGATATGTTTATTTCTGATTTGGTGAAGTGGGTTGGGGAGACAGATATAAGTAAACCGTTTACGGATCTATTTGAGACGCCCACGGGGAAGTATCCTGAGAGTATTCAGTTTAAGGCAAGACCGGTGATGGGGGGGATGTTTTCGATATTAGCGCTGCCATCGTAGTAGATTTGAAGAGGGATATACCCATTTCTACGCTTTTTGTGGGGGTGGATTGGTGTGCTGTGTTGTTTCCAGAGTCTGTTTCTTGATCGCGACGTTATTTCGCTAATTCAGTAACTTATTCCTCATACAGTAACTAGCTGTGGTGATCTAGTAGGGTGAAGGGGTTGTGAAGGTGAGGCTGGCAGATACAGAGGGATTTGTGAGTTGAGAGGATCCTTTTGTCTGAGGGCTGGGATTGCGGGGAGGGTAAGGGAGTGTGTTGAGGGTAGGTGGAAGAGTCGATGGGATATGTACTGAAAATTGTCCATGAGATTAGACGTCGGATGCCAGGCGAAGGAGGAAGTAAAGGTACCGGGAGCTGCTTATGCGGACGCTTGTAATGGAAAGAAGTCCAAGATCGGTGTTACCATTGACGATGATTGCAACGAACTTACGAAGGGTTTCGACCAGAATAGTAACATTCCAGAGACTGGCGCTGACCGCGTTCGAAGCGCGGATTGGAAGCCATCTGTCGTCAAGCCCAAGCCGATTACAACCTTTCTTGTTGAGGTACTAACACTATCTTCTTTATCTACAGTGGAGTATTCGGGTTATGATCTATGAGATGGCTACTCTGACTATGGAGGATATGTGTCATTGACTTAACAATCAGGTGTTGATGCAAAGCATGCCATGCTCTTCGGCATCATATGGGCAGATGACATACGACATCGAATGGAATCTGAAAGGTCATTATTCAGATTTCGCCCTCCGTGCATTGCAATGTGAGACACACCTGATCAGTCGGAAGTTCATTGACCTTCAGCCACCAATCGGGACATAACAGGCACATGCCCCCTTTGCGACAATTGTACAGTTGCCAGTTCCGAGCTTCCTCCTGTTATCCAGAAGATCTCGTCATCGCAACCGTGTACAATTCAATCCAAGCTTCACGACTCGTTATCAATCATTGCTCAAATATTTTAGTCTCTTATTCAAAACAATCGTCTCCTGAATGGAAGGGTGTGGATAACAGTCCTTAATCTTGAGACACGATCAATATCCTCTCTGAAGAACTGAAGCACAATGAAATTACCTGAAAGGACCCTCCTGTAATATAAAATGTAAGCACCTACATCATTTTCGACAGATTATCTTTCATCGTTCTCCAAGTTCAATCCCACAGACCACTCATCTCCAACTCAGCCACGCCCAAACCCCCGAAAGCAACAGCACATTCGCACCAACTCTCCCACCCCTCATACGCCACCTTATCGACACAAACAGTGCACAAAACACCCATGCTCTCCAAATAAGTCCAATATGGAAATGCCGAAGCCAGATATAACAGAGTGGAGAGGTCTGAGACCGCGGACCTCGCTTACGATAGCATGGTTGCAGAGAAGTGTCGAGGGAATTGTCGATGGCGAATAGTGTTATTTGTATAATGGATAGGGTGAAGAGGGCTACTTTGAGGAAGGATGGGAAAAGGTTCATGTTCAGGATACCAAAATGTCCCAGTCGAGGTGGAAGACGTACCATTCTCGATGTGTGCTAGGGCGGTGCACGGTTCTACTCCACCACTACTGGTGGAGCTCCGACATCTCAACTACCCTCCCCGCCAAACATCTTCGTCTCCCAGCCCTTCACCCTGCAGACTCAAACATAAATCTCCGATAGACCGCCACACCTTCCAGCGACTCCCCAAACCCAAAGCAAGCCATGAGCGGCGCGCCCAACCAGGCCCCGGGGCTTCGTTACCCTTCAAATAAGAAAACAATCTACGACCGCAACCTAAACCGAAGCAAGAACGCAGAGCTTAGTCGCGCCGCCTTCGCATACCTTTTCGTGGAGATGATAAGCTATGCGCAGAAGCGCGCAAAGAACATGGTGGACCTGGAGAAACGGTAATACTACCCTCCTTCCGTCTCCCAACTACACTGTTTATGTCAAGGTATATTGGAGATGATGTGCTAACGGACTGTGAATAGATTGAACGACCAAGGCTACCCCCTCGGCATCCGGCTCCTTGACCTTCTCCTCACGCGCTCCGCCAACCCCCTCGGCTCCATCCGCCCCACACGCATCCTCCCGCTAGTCCAATTCATAGCGCAGCAACTCTGGCGGCACCTTTTCGGACGCGCCGCCGATTCGCTCGAACGCTCCGATGCTGTACCTGGCCAATTCATGCTGTACGATAACGAGCCGTTGGTAAACCAATACATTTCCCTGCCTAGAGACATGAGTGGATTGAATTGTGCGGCGTTCGTGGCGGGCATTATAGAGGGGGTGTGTGATGGGGCGGGGTTCGCGACCGAGGGCGTCCATGCAATTAGTGTGGCGGATCAAGAGGGCGAGGAGAAGGCGGGGTTGTGGCCGGGGAAAACAGTTTTCTTAATCAAGTTTAAGCCAGAGGTTTTGGAGAGAGAGGAGATTTTGGGACGGGGTGGAGGCTAGATGGGTAAGGGAGCGAAGGGTATGGAGTTGGAGTTGGGATGGCGTTGATGTGGATGGCTGCATTTCTGGGAGTTTGGGAGTGCGTTCAAGTACGGAATGCACAGATTGAGTGCATCTACTCTATTAGAAGAAGGCAGAAGAGAGATGATAGATCGAATATAACAACTCATCTTTCAACACCCCTAAACGACTGAGGCACATCTGCGACTCCAAGATCAAGCCCATCGTTTCCTCCTGGAACATGAACCTGACTATCGCCGAGAAGAAAGTCTGCATGCTCACATTCATATCTCCAGAGGCCGCCATGAGTTTGAAGACTAATATCACGTGTAACAAGGAATGAGTATATGTAGGTATTGGTATCTTCATCTCGTAATCCACGCATGAGCTATGTCACATGTACAGTCCTCTCGACCATGCCTTACTTTTCCGCCATAACTACGGAACGCCATAACGCCCATGTACTCAATCGCTCACTTCAGTGCCCTCCTCAGTTCCTTTTCGCTCTCCTTTCCTTCCCCAACCTCTTATGCGCACCACCGGCCTTCACCTTCTTAGCACTGAACCCCCTCCCGTCCGCACTAGAAATCGCATCATTACTCTTCGCATGCCTCTTCTTTCCACCGAAGCCGTACTTTGAATCTTTCTTTTGGCGCTTGAAGTTGGGTTTACCGTCGTCGTCACCGCCGCGGTCGCCGGAGGATTTGCGCTTTCCCGCGCCCATGGATGAGCGTCGGCCTGTACCACCGGATCCGAATGCGCCGGAGGGTTTGGATTTGGGTCGCCGGTCCGTGGAGGGCGCGGCGGTGTTTTTGTCGAGTTCGACGTCGAAGAGGTCTTCTTCGTTGGTGGTTGTAACGTCGGCGCCTTGACGTTCTGTCAATGTGTCAGCATGGTTTTATACCGCCCAGCAGATATGGATTGAGAGGCTGGAGTACATACTCCTCTTCAGCAGACTGATCTTCTCGAGTGTATCCCTCTTCTCCTTCGCGCGCTCCTGCAGCTTCGCAACCTGGACCTGCTTCCCAAACTTCTTCAAGTCCCGCTGTTTCCTTGCCTCAGCCGACGCCTTCTTGCCCGCTGCATCGTCCACCAGCTTCGCTTTTATCTTGCCCATGTGCTCGTCGCTCTTCACCATCTCGGCGAAGTAATCCGCGGGCCTTGACCACGGTACGCCCTCTTTCTTCAGTTTCAGCCGCGCATCCTTGACCGCAGATAGAGACTGCTTGTAGAAGGCCAATTCGCGATTGAGGTCGTCTTCTACGTCTGCAATCTCGACAGGCTCGTCGGTGGTAACCGATTGGTATTCGGAGAACGCGAGTTTGGAGTAGGGGAGGGAAATGCGGTTCAGCGCTGCGGTGAGCGCGGCAGTGTTGTTAATGGTGAGGCGCTGGTGGGGGATAACATCGCCCTTGTCTTCGGAGGCGAGCGACTCGATGTCGGAAAAGGGGATATCGTCTTCGGCTTCGGGGTCTTCCTCTTCGTCGTCTTCTTCGTCGTTGTTCTCGTCTTCCGAGTCGAACATGCCCTCGCTGTCGCTGTCCTCTAGACGCGACATATCCAGTACCGTACGGTCTGGCATATCATCGTCGTCATCGATGCTGTCTTCCTCGCTGTCGTCCGTCTCCCACTCTGGTTCCTCGACCGCGGGAGCAGGAGCAAGAGCAGGCTTGACGCCCTTCTTTTTATCCTTCTTTTTGTCCTTCTTCGCCTTCCCGTTAGCCGCAGCGCCTATATCATCAACCAATTTCACACCGCCATTGTCTTCATTTCCACTCCTGGGCTCCGCAGTGTGCTTTGCTTTGCGCTTCCGCGCCTCTTTTTCCTGTTTCCGTTGCTTCTCGAGCTTGAAATTGCGGCCCTTTTCGTTGTCCAGCGCGGACAGGAGCTTGCTTTTCGCCATATTTGCCCGGCTTTATTGCGGTCGAAGACGAGAAAGGAATGGGAGAAAAGGTGTTGCAATTTTGGGGTCTAACGGAGCTTCGAAATCTTGGCGCAAGATTATTTTTTGGCAGGCGCTAAGCTCACCGCCCGCGTTTTGAGAAAGCGCCTCAGTACGGATGTGGTATCACATGTCCCAGACATTCATTGGTGCCTTTGGTTGACGATCGTGTTGACGCTGGAGAAACGGCAGCGTCGAGTTCCAAATAACCACGATATCTTGAACGCTCACATTTAAACGCTCCTCATCTTCCTCTAAAGCCAATCTACATTGAACTTACAAGAACAACCCTCACAATGGCGAACCGTGCTCCGCCTAATGATACCGGCGTGCGTCTCTGCCACCTACTCTTCTCGTCCACTTCCCACTGACTAAGATCGCGAAGTTGTCAATCAACTCCGCAAACGACAATGCAACTTCCGAGCTCACTGCAGTGGTGGACGAGCTGCTGAACCAGTTGAACACAAAGTTCAGCTCCATAAGTAGCGAACTGCTTTCCAAGAGTAAGACCACAATGATATACACTTCCCCTGAACTTTGGCTTCCCAAGATACGATTAGTTGAAGAGCTTAAGGGGGGGAGATCAATTATGGGCTGGGCTAATTTGACGATGTAGTGGATGACATGTCACGGCGGCTCGATAACCTCGAGGCTACGATTCAGACCGACGGGAAGGCATCTGGGCCGGGGAAGTGAGATATCTTATGCTCAACCACTTCGTTCTGCACAGAATGGGTACGCCGTGCCAGGTGTCGTATGCAAAAGATAGTGTAGGATTTCGACCTGAGGCCCTTTCCTGAGGGAACGTGTTTAACTCGAGGTTATTTATGTCTTGATGGGGGCACTGGAGTATGAAACGTTCTTCGCATAGATAGATTTTCGTTCTACATATGGTAACTCTGCTGAATCCACAAGCAGCTAACGCTATATCATTGTCATTGTCATTCTCATATCGATACATTCGCTACAGGCGCCATCCGTGATGCACACGCCCTCATTCCTTCCTCTGGTCATTCGGCTCAAGATCCAAGGTACCTTCAGTGATGTATCCAAGCATAATCATAAATCCGGTAATACTAGTAGACGTTGTCATCGCTCTACAACTCGCTCTTCTCCTGCTCTTGGGGCAAAAACTTCTTCAGAATGTTGCTCCGGCTAGCCAGATCATCCAACTTCTCCGGCGCAAGATTTCCCTTGCTGATCAGACCCTGCAGGCGCTTGTACTCCTTCTCGGCGTACTCCTTGTTGGCGCTGATCTTGGTGAAGGCCTTGACGTAGTACTGCGCGTACTTGTCCTTGAGCCCAGCAGCCGCCTTGGTAGCCTCCTCAACACCATCAGCATAAGCGGTGGAGAACTTGGACACAATGGCGTCCAGGACTTCGATGGTGCCACCGGTAGCATCGAGACCGCCACCAACCGCGCGGTGCGTGCCCGAGTTTGTGTTGAGGAATTCGACGAAATCCTTTTCGGAACGACCGCCCTCGTAGGGAAGCGGCTCGGTGGATCCCTTCTTGAAGAATTTGATGGTGGGGTAGGACGAGACGCCTTGCTCTTGGGCGAGGGCCTTGGAGTTCTCGGCTTCGGCGTCGACTTTGGCGATCAGGACGTTAGGCTCGTTGACGAAGTCGTTGGCGAGGGTTTCCCAGATGGGGGCAAGGCTCTTGCAGTCTGAAAATGTCAGTTAGCATTGTGTCCTTGGTATTCCACGTCGTTACCTCCGAGGGAATCATTTCAGCGGTTTCTCAAGAATCAACTTACGTCCACACCAGGGTGCGGTAAACGCAACCAGCACGTCCTGCTCCTTCCCAACCTTCTCCTTGAAGCTCTTGTCATCCAAAAACACAACCTGACTCGGCAACTTTGCCTTCGTCTTTGGCTTCACCCCCGTCTTATCCGTGATCCACTTCTGCAGGCTCTCCAAATCCCGCCCTCCATCGTACTCCTCTGGCTTATCGCTCTTTCCATCGAACCACTTCAACGTAGGGAATCCCTGCACACCGAACTTCCGGCCCAAATCCTTCTCAGCGTCTGCGTCAACCTTCGCGATTGTGACTTTATCTGTGGCGTGCTGGAAGGTGGTGGCTAGCTCTTCGTACACGGGAGCGAGGTTCTTGCAGTGGCCGCACCAGGGCGCGAAGAATTCTACGAGCGCGGGCTTGCCGGACTTGAGAACGACGTTGTCGAAGTTTGAGGGGATAAGGTCAATGACGGAGGAGGCTGCTGCGAGCGCAGGGAGGAGGGCGAGCTTGAACAGCATTGTGGGGGTGGGTCTGCGGCTTCAAATTGAAATTGAGCCTCAGGTGTTGTGTGGGATATTTTTGTGAATGGGACGAGCTCAATGGAGCTTCTTGAACGATGGGGGTTCGGTGGCGGTTGGGCTTGGCAACTTGTGAACGTGTCCTCTTTACTGTTTCAGATGAGCTTGATAATCCACCATGATGACGGGCAAGTGCCGAAGCTCGAGCTTCTTATTGATCAATCAATGTCTAGCAGGAGGGCAATCACATTCATTGCTCTTCATAAGGTCCCGTCGAACATGCTACATGGTAGCTGCGCTTTGGAATCTTGTCTTTCCGTTTGGGTGGCGACTTGGTGCACGAGCATTTCCAGCATGCGCCTTTTGAGTATATGCAAATTCAAAGGGTATCACCAAGCAACCTGCCATGGGCCCGCTACTCAAATGCTTCCATATCATATTTCTGTTTGCGGTGTTCACGAGATGACAAATTCCACAGGCGAGACCATTTGAAATAATCACCGAAACTTCCCCGCAAGACACGACAAACACTCAGCTCAGCCGCCGTAGAAGATTCCACAATATCGCGCCATCATTCGACTACTATTTAAGGGCGCGAGGCTCGCCTTCGTCAAGATCTTGCTACTCACAAAGAAAATACTCATCTGCAGCACAGCAACACCCGAGATCCATAAACGTCACATCAACCCCGCTCCTCGGCGAAGAAACCTACCACCACCGCCTCCAAATCAGTAACCAACACTCCATACCCACATCTCTCTCTCAGACCACAAAAATGCCCGCTCCCACAGAAATAACCGCCCCCCTCCACTTCCGCACGCTCCTCACTTCGCACACCTACTTAATCGCTGACTTCTATGCGACCTGGTGTCCGCCCTGCAAGACCATCGCCCCCATCTACACCACGCTCTCCAACGCCCATGCCACCCCGGGCGCCTTCGCCTTCGTAAAAGTAAATGTCGACGAACAACCCGAAATCGCGCAGCAGTACGAGATTCAGGCGATGCCCACTTTCTTGCTATTCAAGGACGGGAAGGTCGTGCAGGAAATCAAGGGCGCAAATCCGCCAGCGTTGAAGAAGGCGGTTGAGAGTGCGAGTGTGGAGGCGAAGAATGTGCAGGAACAGAAAAGTAAGACGGAGGTGAAGAAGGAGGAGAAAATCGAGCCGGAAGGGAGGAAGGAGGAGGAAAAGACCGAGCCGGAAGGGGAGAAGGGCGAAGTCGAGGAGAAGACGGTTAGTGGGAGTTATGGGATGACTGGGGGAAATAATTGGAAGATGTCGTTGCATTAGGAACTAGGGAATAGGGATTGTCCGTCTAAGAGGTTGGGGAGGTTCCAAGCAGTTTGGGTTTTCTGTGCTGCAAATGATGAATATGGTCTTGGGAACGGTTTGAAATAGGATTGGATGGATGAAAGGAGTTGTTATACCCTGTGTTATCAATTTTCATTGAATTTCAAATAGCAGGGTTTTGTGGGTAGTTTGCAAGCGCACCAAATTGTCCTGTTTATCCTATCTTTTGATGTCTTAGTAGCTGTCCCTGTTTCAATTGCAGTGCTGAATATCTTATGAACGAGGTGGCCGCAGCTACGCCAGCGCTACGTTTCCCCGAATCTTTCCATCACGGGTGCTCCCATACATGACTGTCCTTAAAAGGTCTATCCACTCCTGCCCATAACTTATCTACTGCACCACGCCTATCGTCTTCTATTGTATTATCTCTTCGCACAGGCGGCGGAGCTGTCTCCATTACTGTGATGTTATTTCTGCCGTCAATTCAATTTTAGATTGTATTGTGGATGGTGGTACATGTCATGCGTATATATGCTATTCTATGCACAGTTCATCTATCTGGTTCACTGCACCTTTTTGGTAGTTCATGGCCGAGTGGTATAGAGCTTTGTTCGTGACAGTACACCCGTAGTTCCCCATACTCTGACCAGCTCTCCCATGACATAACTATGTCTTCAAGAAGCGATAGCGCTCAGATAGACGTTGCAAGATTTTAGTACGCAATGTCATAAAGCCATAGCATCAACCTATCCCAAGGAAACAATAGTGCTGATATTTAATACCAGGCTACAAAAAGCCAACGCTCAATCTCATCCTTAGCGAGCCGCGTAGCCTCTGAATTTAATGCTATCGGGCCCTGCAAGTGTAGTTTTCCCACTGCTATGCTAGAATTACATAGGCTTGATACCATGTAGAAAGGTTGCCACTTCATTTTCATCCGAATGGTGTCTCAGTCCGTGCTTCTTTTATCTTTCCCGAGGCTAGCGTAGTGAGTAGTCTGGTCTATCTTCCGATTTCCTCTCGCTCCCCACCTTATGTGTCTAACATTGCTGCCATTGAGTGCATCACGCTCCAGCGCGCTCCCCACTGCTGAAGCGCTCGGGCAGTCTGATAGTCACGTTTTCGCCACCCACCTAGTTCTCTGCAGCCGACGCTGCTAATTGGTCAATTTCGCATGTGATACTCAGACCGTCCGACCTTACCGAGTACACCTCCCTATTATGACTTGACCTCCAAAAAATATGAGCAGTGGCACACGCCGTCGAGGCCTGCGGACGAAGTCCGGATGCCTCACATGTAAGGCACTTGTGACTGGACGCTTTGTGAGCTTTGCTTAATAAACTTCCCACAGGCAGGACTCGGAAGAAGAAGTGCGATGAGAAGTTTCCAATATGCACCCTATGCTGCCAGTCCGAGCGGCAATGTCAATGGCCGACAACTGGTGACTTAGTTGATCGCCGCTACGCTTCCCATCATCGCTCACGACATGCGACTTCTCCCACGCTATCCAAACCCCAGCCACGAAGTACAGGTCATGATGACGCCCAAGTGCAAACATTATGCCTTCGATCGGAATCAGCTGCCCACCGAGAAGTGACTTACAATCTAGAGCTAGCCATTTCTCGCCACTTTATCGAGAAATACTACACTCTTCTTCTATTGCCGAATTGCCATCCTGATTTCCACGACGGGTGGATCACAGAAATTCAACACCTCATGGTGAAGCACAAGAGCCTGCATTACTCCGTGCTTGCCAATGGTGCTTCACATCTCCACTTCATCAATGCCTCCTCGCAGATGCAAGAGCTCGCCCTTACCTACTATTCAAATGCTCTAAGGGAGCTCTCGGATCTCCTTGCGAAGACATTGCAGTTCGAAAGCCATAATGGCTTGTTGATGTCTGTAATGCTATTGTACCTTCATGGGGTAAGTTCTTCCGCCTCCTCTGCCGTGCGATGCGCCATTCCTAATGCGGCATTTCCATGGACAGTGTATGGGCAGGGGTACTTACATTGATATACCACGACACGTCGATGCCGCCACGCGTATACTCACAATGCGACTCTTCAATCGTCCACTGAGTATTAGCCGACCGTTTGACAGGCTCGCTGTCGAAAGTGTCCTCTATCAGATTTTCCTCGTCACCACAGGGTTATGGTCCGACCAGATACCACTTGACTACGACTTCGACGCCCGATTTTGGTTGCAGGCGGAGAAATTGCTGGACCGATCCAAACTATTTCCCAGAAGCTCCAATAGTTTAAACAGCCCTGTTCTCGGCGTTCCGGTAACTTTGTTCAGGCTTGCATTATCACTTAAACAGCATTACCAATGCCCACTTCGACAGAATCAAACGACTCTGGACCAACTGAGGAGCGAATTGGAAGAATGGGAGACATTGGTCTTGTGTAACCATGAGCTAGACTGCTTTTCTGAGTACGAGCGGCCAAATCACCGACACCGGTTCTACCAAGATGCAGGATACTTATATATCCTCATTGCTTCGCTATTGTTGGAAAGAGTGTCAGAGAGCGAGAATGACAACCAGGAGAACGGCCAATCGAAAGTGGGCCCTCCTAGACCAGTTTCATCTGACTGCTGGCAGATTAGGAAAGCGACTCAGATTCTCCGACGGTATCAGCACAACGACGGGTGGAAAATTTGCTTCATCGGGAACTGGCCTGTATACACCCTAGGATTCTTCATGAGCACGTCTGAGGGTGTCGAGCTTGTCCGGGCTGACATACATAGAAGATGGAGTCTAACGAAATTTGCGCAGCTTGCTCGGTTTATCAATGATTTAGAAACGTCTTTCACTGAGCGAGGATTTGGCGTCAGCGTTCTAGAACCCGTTGGGACCTTTTAGTTTGCAATATTTTGGATAATCGAATAATGCTTAGAACAGGTTAAAATCTTTTATCATTCCTGACAATACAATCACGTCTGCTGGTAAGGCTGAATTGCTAACGCTAATGGAGATTGCAAGAGTTACAGTCAAGGCCAATTATCAGTCCATCCAATTAAATATCCGCCATCGCATTTACTTCTCTTCAAATTTCAATTTATTGGCACTGACTTCGGTCCAATACTTGCTCGCGCTCCGCTCTCTTAGTCCTTTCCCATATTTGATCATGATGAAGAACACGGACGAGGCGGCCATTCCGACAAATGCAGCAGAGATGAAACAGTTCTGAACATTTGGAGGGACAAAGTCAGTGTGGTTCTTCAATGTGAAGGGAGGGTTCTTAAGCCATGTCTTGTTTAGGCGTCTAAGATGGCCGAGGTTGTCTGAAACGCCTACGAAGGCACTTTATGTTGACTCGTTCATCCCATTGACATTGACACAAGACATGCACTTCGGCTCCCCGAGACGTACCTGGTATCCTAGGTTGGTCAGCCACGGAGTAATCCTATCAACTTGTAAGTTCACTGTCCAAGGCATCACAACGCAAACCAGACTTACCCGTAGCTTACGGCAAATGACATGGTGTTCCTCACAATGATGACAGTCACAATCGCATCGCCACTAATGTCATGATATGAATCAATGAGGTAATTCACACTGAGAGTAACACCCATCGTCGTGGTCAAAGCGAGGCTGCCCATGGCAAAAATGAGCCCGAACCAATGGACGCCATGCTGCGCGCCCACACCCCAGAAAATAAGAAAGGCGGGCACTGTAACAACACAAAAAGCGAACGGCCAGAGGCGATGTTCCGCCTCCATGATGCCGTTATTGTGACGCGCGAGTTTGATGGTCAGCCAGTCGCTCAGTCGACCGGAGATGAAGGATCCGATAATTACGCCGATGAAGCAAGATACGTAGCTGAGGCCAACCATGGAGGCGCTGAAATGGTAAGGTGCGCCGCCTAGGATGATCGAGGCTGTGGCGTTGAGAACGTTGAACCAGATGAGGTAACTGCCGTATGAAAATCCGGCGTAGAAGATGACGGGCCAACTGAGATACTTTAGACTCTTCATGGCACGCTGAGGCATATTCTGGCCTGGATTTGGCGACCATATCGAGAGTTTCTGAGTGAAGGTCTTTGGCACTGTGGTAAGTTCACCGTTGCCCCTCGATTCTTGGCTGGCGGGACGGCTCCCGGCTTTTTCTGGGTCGACAATGGCCGCTGGTTCTGGCGTTGGAGAGTCCATCTCGATGATTTGTACTCCGGTTGTTTTCCGGTTGTAGTTCGTTTCTTCCATGAAGATAAATAGGAACACAAAGACGACGGCGAGGAAGATCGCTGGGTAGTAAAAGACCCATTCCCATCCCTGGTACTCAGCGATGAAGCCGCATATGATGGGCGTGAAGTAGTTGCTGCCTGCGAGTGTAAAGGCGTAAATTCCCATATACGTACCTCTTTCATGGGTAAAATACTGTAGACGTATCAGCTCTTCTTTCCCGTCGGTCAGGTCGTTGGCGAACACTTACAACATCGGTAACGGTAATTTCAGGAAGCGCTTCAATGGGAGCGATGAAAAAACCCATGAGTATGCATCTAGCGATCCATTCACCGTTGCTCGTTACATATGCACTATAAACGGTAAGTGCCTTTTATAGGCATGACAGATGTTGCATTGCTCACCTCCAGATACTTGTACCTATAGCGCCAAGAACAGAAATCAGATACGCCAGACGCTTTCCATATCTCAACGCAAAAGGCTGCCAGAAGAGCAGTCCCCACCCAAGGAACAGGAACATGTACCCCGTTCCTTCATTCAGGGTCGAAACGGAGACCCCCGTATTTGTGGACAGAGGAACGAGAACGGAGTATACGGTAGATACCGCTACGCCTGTGAACCAGGTATATCTGCGGCTACCGTCAACTTTGTTATTTGGTATATAGGGAATGTGGGGGCTTGCAGGTTTGAACAGATCATTGACATTAGTTTTCGGCGAGGAGTCCAGTTCAATGGATCGTTGGCGTCGTGGGAAGGTGTAGGATCGAGCACGATATCGCCGCCACCAGCGTGACGGGTGTGCATGGTGTGGTCTAGGTCAACGAGGTGGACGGTACCGGGGATGGCGTTCGCCGTCGGCTCTGGGGTGATTGCCATGATTCTATTGGCACTAACAAAACGTATAAGCCTAGGAGAGGAGCTGGAAAGGACTTTGTGTGATGAGTGGGAGTCGTAGTAGAATGGTGGGGGTTGCAGGAGATGCTTTATACATTCATGTTCCGCGATTCTACTGAAAGTTTCGGCTCCGCTCGTCTAAGCAGCCGTTATCGGTGCATCCTTTCTCCAAAGCCAAGGGCAAGAGGAATTTTGGACAAAATGAGAATGCATATCCGATATCTCTGGGGAAAGACTGATCATGGTGTTGCAACATAGCCAAGCAAACCGTTATCAAGCTGGGGAAGGGAGCTAAGACAGCGCAATTACCTGTGATTGGTCTTCAACTAAGTCGCCTTCAGATGCGCAAATATGTATGATTGGCTGAGCTATATCGTGATCTATCTTTTAGGCGTTGTTGGAGCTGACTCAAGCAGATAAAAGAAGAATCCAACCAGTAAAGAACACTTGCGCACCATAATCTTTACAAAACACCTATATCCATTATCGCGGCCACTCAGAGGTGTTTGCGCTCCTGGATCCTTCGCATATCGCTTCCGAATATGCTAACAATATGGTTGGGCGCTAGTATTAGTGCCTTACATTGCTATTAGGGCGGGTGGGCTTTGTCTGCCTCAGTGCTTAAAGCATTCAAGTCCTGAATCTTCGAGTGAGAGATATTCCAATTTTTCGAATCTTTCGAACAAGTCCATTGGGTTTGGATCGATAACATGATTGTCAAGGCACCTCACCCGATTGTGCTGCCGAAAGCTCTGCCTCAAGGTACTCCAGAGTTCGAGGCAGAGCAAGCTGCCTTACTCGATGCCTTTTGGGAAAATATTCCCACGGAATACTACCTTCCTCAGTCCATCATCAACAACCCACCCATCAATGTTTCCGAGATTCCCAGTACTTGCGGAATTCTGACTCCGGAGGAGATCGAAATTACGGAGAATTACGATGCTACTGGCCTTGCCGAAGCTCTTGCAAGACGTCAGTATACGGCCGTAGCAGTAGCAATAGCCTTTGCGAAGCGAGCCATCATCTCCCACCAGCTCACCAGTTGTCTGACGCAGTGGTACATGCATGAAGCTATCGAGCAAGCCAAACAGCTCGACGAATACCTCGCCAACACGGGCAAGACTATCGGCCCTCTACATGGCGTCCCTATCAGCATCAAGGAGCACATACCCATCGCTGGAACGTATTCATCCCAAGGCTGCTTTGGAAGCATAGTCAAGGACGAGAAGGACAGTCAGATGATCGGGATCCTTCGCAGACTTGGGGCAGTGTTCTATTGTAAGACTAATCAGCCACAAACGATCATGCATTTGGAAAGTACCTCACACTACGGACGAGTGTTGAATCCGTTCAACATCCATCTCTCAGCTGGAGGCTCGACTGGCGGTGAGGCAGCATTGATTGCGCTGCGAGGCTCAGTTCTAGGTGTTGGCACTGATATTGGAGGGAGTGTTCGGGGGCCTGCCGCCTTCTGCGGCATCTACGGCTTCAAACCCACCTCGTACACACTACCAATGAAAGATTTCCTCGCGCACGCATTCCCAGCTGAACTCAACGTTCTGTGCTCAACTGGACCCATGTGTCGCAGCCTCCGCGACCTGGATCTCTTCATGCGGCACATTCTCACAGTGAAGCCGTACCTCTTAGACCCACGACTCGTCCCCATCCCCTGGACAGGCCTACACACACCAGCGCCCAAACACCTCAAAATTGGTATCATCGCCAATGACGGCTTCATCGAGCCCCAACCCCCAGTGAAGCGCGCCGTATCATGGGCTCGCGCCCTCCTCTCTGACCCCAAACACGCGTCCCGCTTCGAAGTCAAAGATTTCCACCCTTTCGGCGCAAAAGAAGCCTGGTCCAAGATCCGTCGCATGTACTGGCCCGACGGCGGTGCAGGCTCCAAAGGCTCCATCACCGCCACTGGCGAGCCCGTCCACCCCCTCAGCGCCTGGATATGGAAAGACGCCGAGGTTTCTGGAATGCAGACTGCGACGGCCGTTAGCCTGCAGCGTGCAGAACGCGACACGTTCCGCTGCGCGTTTGCTCAAAGCTGGCAAGATCAAGATGTGGACGTAATCATCGGTCCTGCATTTGTGGGACCCGCGTGTGCGCATGACACGGCATTTTACTGGACATACACTTCGCTGTACAATTTTGTTGACTATCCGGGTGTAGTTGTTCCGACGCCGATTAGGGTGGAAAAGAAGGAGGAATATGCAGGGGATTATGTGCCGTTGAGTGAGGAGTGTGGGCATGTGAGGGAGCTATGGGAGGCGGCGAAGTTCGAGGGCGCGCCGGTGGATTTGCAGGTTGTCGCGAGGAAGTATCATGATAATGAGCTGTTTGCGGCACTGGAGAGCCTGAAGGATGTTTTGGGGTTGCTGTGAGGTTAGTAGCGAGATGATGATTCACGACCAAGTAGGAGGTTCCGTAGATGCTCTATGTAGACTTGGGGCTGTTGTTTCCCGCAATGGTCTGATCCCACTAGTTAATTGCTATTTCTGGTGAATTGCCTCTGCTTCTCAGTTTCCTGCCGTAGCCTTATGTATAACTACTGCAGCCCCTCCCTTTACTATACTGAGGTGGAGTAAAGGGATGATATAGGAATCAGAGGGTAGAGGCGACTCGCAGCCATGCGATGTCCGAAGCAGCAATGCACTAAGGTGACAACATCAAATTTCCTGCCGCGTTTACAATAAAGATCAGGTTTGGTAGTAGTCTGTTGCCATTTCGTTGTATCTAGCTACCAAAGGAAAGATATATAAATATATAAATAAGTACAGAAGGATAAAACAGTCGTTCGTGGTCTCGTTAGTTTTTTGGGTGAGTCTGTTCTTCGTTCGAGTTCAATGTTTCGGTACCGGCGTCAGCTTTTATCCCCTCTGAGACCCTGTGTATCCGAACTAAGAGCCTCGATCCAATAGGGTTTGAATAAGAGACCCTGCTACAAACCCTTTTTGGGAAGAGCTCTCCTCTATGGTGTAATACATTTAACTTTTCCTCCCACCCACTCTCTGTCGTGTGAAATTCTGTTGAATAAATCCCAAGTTTGAGAGTAGATTCGAAAGTAGGTGGTTGAGGCTCAAAGTTGATGCGAAAATTGAGTTGACGTAGCGATACGAACAACTTTTTATTGAAATTAAAGCTAAAGGATAGTTTGGCAATGTCTCCCTTCATATTTATCTGCGGAGAGCTTGGATGCGAGCAAAGCGATGCTGGTCGTGCGGAAGACCGCTTAGCATTCTTACAGAGGCCATCTGGTTGGTTGGCGCAAGCCACAATTTTGATTGTTATATATGTAAAGTGGATCGCTTCTTTCAAATGAAGCCGGGGGCATGGATCCTGCCCCTTGTCCGACAGAAAATACATCAAGAACATCTAATCTTATGGAACATACAAATACTGCGCTCAAGGTCGTGCGAAAGGATACTCGATACCATTCGCACAAGATTCAACACAACAAGCCTCAAAGAACAAAATGAAGTTTTCCAACATTGCCCTTCCTCTTCTGGCTTCAGTCGCCATAGCTCACCCTCTTGAAGCCTCTGCACTGGAAAAGCGCGCCGTATCCGCCACTGTCCTTGTTGATGGCCTGCGGTACCGTAAGTGCCCCCGCGTAAGCGATAGTTGTCCTGCAAATAGGGCAATATCCCAAGGGCAAGAAGATCAGTCTCTCGTGCTTTACTAGAGAAAATACTACGCCTATTCATGGGGATAAGTTAGTCTCTTTTAGTTGCCTCCTTGGATTGTTTGTGAAATACTCATTTGTGGGCAGGGGGTGGGCAAAAGTTTCTACCAATGGGTATTGGGTTGCTATGGCTTATGGCGACTATATTTCCTGGGACGGTGAGTCAGATTCATATTGAAAGCGGTTATTGTTAGCGACTGATGCGCATCCAGCGACCTTGAGCGCCTGTTCATAGAGTGCAATGAGTTGAGCATATTTGTCGATGCAAACTAATGGATGGGACTATTCAAAATCGTAATCTATGGGCATATAATTGCTCTTTGAGCTTCTACGATTCTTGAATAGCATATTTGCTTCAGTATATTTCTTCCTTTCGCTTGAGTTTTTATTTCAATCATGGACAACCTTAGAGCAGTACAACTAACTTTATTATGCGTTAATTCAACAAAATTCGAGTATCTAAATTTCGTACCACAACACCACCTATTCTTCTTGATACAAGTGTATGGTGCGTGTGTATAGTGGGGAGTTTTTCCTGCATGATTTTCCATTGCTGGCATACCACAGCCTATCCTGTCCGCTTTCACCAGAACTTTGCACTATATATACCTACCCACAACACCATTCTGTATCCTCTCCCGAACGTCTATTTCTGTTCGGAGCGGTGCCCCAGCCTCGATGTACTTGTTAAGATTAGAGAGTACGCGTCCTAGCCTGTGCTTGCTGTATGGCGTTCCTTTATGGTCTTGGCCGAGTGTTCACTCCTATCTCTCTACCGTTTGAACATTTACTATACACGCAAAAAAAAAAAGCACACACAAGCGTGAAAGTGTTTATCGACGTCGATGGTTGCGTTGGAGTTACACTAATTCGACTATAGGAATTGGAAGATAAATAAGATCTTTGATTCCACAGTATAACACCAAGCCCAGAACTACTGCTCCTATATTAACTATCATCCTTACCCAAGTGAGCTATATGCTCATCCAAGCAACTTTGATGCTGATCATGGTGAATTTGCATCCTATAAGTTCACCCGCACAACATATGACATCGGATGAGGTCCATTTTCAAGCAGACTGACGCCCCTATCGCATTCCATTAATATTATACACACAAAACGCCTATCTGGCATACCCTTTATGGCGTTGGTGCCAAAAGCGCAGCCGCACATGCAGCCTGACAAGCACCGAATGCGGTATTACACGCGATAATAGTAGGGGGGACAGCAATTCCTGCCGTGGCTCCCCAGGTAAACCCGGCAGCAGAGTAGCATGCCATAGCTACTCCAGCGCAACCCGCTTGGCATATTCCGTAGGCGGCCGGCCCAGCCGAAACGGAGCCGGCAAGCATGAATAGGACTGTATTCGTAGCAAAGGATAAGAAGCGCATTATATATATAACCTAATGAATTAATTAGTGTGGATAGGAAAATTCGAATAATGGTAGCTTATACCTTACTGATATTCGAGCTTTTTGATTTTGCTCTACGATTCCAGAACAAGGTGAAGAAAGAAGTTGAAGGGAAGCGGGGTAATTGTGGCCTTTATTAAATGAGGGCATTGTGCCTCCACCAAGATATTATTGGTTAAAGGTAGGGTCACGCTTTAAAGCAGATGCAGGAAGCTGACGCAGAGGCTTAATCCACCTCTTTTTGCCACTTATCAACTACCTTGCCCATTCCAATTCCGGCTTCACTGTGGGCCAACTCCCAATGAGAAGCAAGCCATTGTTATTCTAATGAGCCACGCCCGACTGAGAAAATGGCGGGAGTGGCCGCCGAGGCAAGCTTGAATGCCGAGAGGGGCGGCAAACATCAACAGAGGATTTTAACAATACCATGAGCGAATATGGAGGGACCGAGAAGATTGCCAAAGTGGGCTTTTGCAAATTCAGGCGAGCACTACTAAAAGTAGTATTTAAGCTAGGATCTGCGATGAAGGAAACCTACGAGAAGGTGTGGAACATCGCGAGGGACATCGAAGACTCTTTCAGGAGCATTCAGTCTTCCGCAGTCATCAATCTTAGTGCGGTGGACTATCTAGGCTTTTACATTCGGTCATTTTGATTCAATCGAATGTACGTATGTATGTGACACCTCGCGAGAACCGGTTAAGGGTTGGGATTCGGGATCGACGATCCAGCTGCTCGTCAGCTGGCCAATGAATCGAGAGTACCGCATTGAATCAAGGGACGAGAATCACATGCTTGAACTTATAGCTGGTACGGAAAGTGGTCTGACTGTCAAGGGAAGTCAATCAGTCATCTTCGAGAACCAAATATCACACCATGGGACCCTCCAGCACTACAATAATGATGGGGCTCCATCTGGACTTATAAATAAGCCATAGCTATCCAATTTAGAACTCCGATAAGACAATATGAGTCTCTTGATTCCATCAGATTGAGTTTCGTCCTAGTTATGGGTATATTTTTGTAGGGCCAACCACTGGCGCATGTTACTAGCAGGAGGCAACAATTAGAAGGCGATCGATCGCCAATAAACTTGGAAAATATCATCCTACTTATCTAGACCAACCCTCAGTTTATGCAAGTGATAGAGAAACTTTTGGTCTGGAGGTCTTGTAATGTGGCAAAGAGATTGCTTTACGCAACATTAGAATAATCATGGGGCTGAATTGGATTGCCGAGAGTGTTAGGGAAACTGTTGGAATATATATAGAACGTGTTGATCACGTGGTGATGTTGTGATCACGTGTTTATCACATGAGACACTAGCGATGCTTGGCGGCAAAGGGATGATACAACCTCCTGAGCCTCACCTCAGATAGACACACAGACACGAATCGATACTTTGCTTAGAACCCACCCATTGCTATTGCAATAGCCCTGTGAGACCAACAGAAACAGTCAGATAAAGACCTGCCGGTCAACAAAACATGCAGCAACAAGGATGGCAAGCAAGGCGAAGACCTAAATGACTAAGTATAGCTCTTTGTAGACAAGAATCATCCGCCCAAGCACTCTGTCCAAATGTTAGAAACGTTTGAAAAAATAGAGTACAACAAAGAGGAGAACAGTACGCGTCTGCTACATCGCATAGCATTAATGGGCTGTTTAAGTGGTCGGAATTTTGCACTTGGCCCGTTCTAGCTTGTAATGTTTTTTGCACTAAAGCGTTCCAAGGCTTCACATAAGCGCCCAGGTAGTCCTAGAATCACGTGGATTTCCTAATAGGATTTTTGCTAAGGGAGGTATGAGGTATGACAAATAGGTGGCAGAAAGTGAATCCATAGCTAACGTGGTAGAGTGGATAGTTCTATAACTAGTTTGGTAGAAGGGTAGAATTGAATTTTTTCGTCCTCTAAGAAGGCATTGGTCTTTGGGTCCATTTTATCTGAATCTTCCTCTTTATATGGTTTGCACTTTGTTGAAGCCTTATTAGCCTTCTGTAGAGCAGTGACTTAAAGTAGTGGGCTGAATTTGCGTATTTATTTTTAGTGGCTATGCCTTCAAGAGTTGCAAACCGGTTCAATCGTTACACAAATGTCTTGATGCAACCCTTCAGCCTTGCGAAGAATTTCTGGTGATTTGCCAAGGTTTATTGAGGGCTGCACGACACGCATCAACGTCACCTAGACACCAATTATTCCATCTTGCACACATCTGCCGCGCAACATACGGATAAGTCATCGCATTATCAAGCTGGCGGGTGTCTATTGTACAAGATTGGAGTGGAAGAAGATGCTGAAGGCTGCTCAAAACAATGATTTAGGTGCTCGCCGAAGGTTATGGAGTAAGACCGAGAATATTTGGCCTCCTTTTTACCACGAGTCCAGGATCCACTGCATTACTCTAATTTATTCCTTTTCTTCATCCCTTCCTAACTCTTCTCATGGAAGAGCTCCCTTCAGTTACAACATCACCGGGGGTGGCCCCTACCCAACACCAAAGTCAAGCGACCGCGGGATCAAGCATGGACAGTGATACTAGTGCCGGCGCGTGTTAAGCTCTGAATGCTGCTCTATGCTATGATTGGCATGAAAGCTGCACGCTCATATAACTTTCAACGAGTTTAACGAGCAGCACCTCCGCACGTTACTAGTCACGTGAATATGCCACTGAATAATCAAGTCTGCTGTACTATATATATCAAATGCAACACATGATAGAACAGCAGTGTTGGCTAATATCATCCAAACAACTCTTGGACCTTTCATTACACTATGCATTCTTAGGCTCAAGAGAAGAGATCGTGCAGACGACAGTACTACCGGAGCCGACGAGTGTTAAGGGGTAGGAATTTGGGAGCGCGGCGTCGACATCACAAGTACCCTAGCAATTCGTCCAAGTCTTGGGTGACTAGTGGGACGTATACAGGAATGGTGGTAATGTATATATTTTAATCATGGGGTAAAGCAGGTATTACGATGGATGGTCGCACTACCGTGCTCGGACCAGGAGTTGGCGGTTTTGGCAGAGAATTTCTTCCATTAGCTACCAGAGATTGAGGGAGTGTTGATTGGTGAAATGGAGGCAATCTCGTCGAGGAATATTAGTTTCGATCTGCTTCGATGGATCATAGCGCTGTTAAAGCACGAACGAACGATATCTGGCGATCTTTTCTCGACCAAAAAAATCATACATGCCAACTTTCGGTAAATGCCTAAGTAGCCTTGAGTCACAAGGCTGAAAGCTTTGGGAATGATCTCCAGTTCTTCCACCAACTGTACAGGTCCTTGGTAAGTTCCCTTTAAGCTGGGTCAACGTGACGACGATTATATCTGGGGCTTTCAAACCTGCCAATTGAGGCATGAGCATGGATTGTTTGGTTGATTCCTGATTATTCCTGGCTAATTCCCAGGCGTGAATTATTGGAGGCAACGATGCTGACCGGTATCTGCATATGCAAGGACACGTAGCAAGACCAGGCTGTGGTGCAGTGGTGGAGTGGCTGAGCCAAGATGGCTGTGAGCTCCGTCAATATCCCTGTATCCGTATATGTCTTATGGGCTAAAGAGCGCTAAATTTCCCACACAACACTTCGAATTTTCTTAGGGCAATCCATCCAGCTAATATGGAGCCGCATAACTCTGATAAGGCAGCTCAGGCCAGAGTAGAGGGTTTATCATCAGTTGTATTCGATACACGAGACTCAAGCTACATTTCTCCAGGCGGTTATACAGCGCGTTGGAGGGATGGCAGCCACTCAAAGCTACAGTTTTGTAGACCTGAAGGGTGTGTCCCAGGTCCGAAATTATCTTCTGGTCGAGCAAGTCAGCGTCAAGATGCACCTTCTCCAAGACTTGATCAAGATGCACCTTCTACAAGACTTGATCAAGGTGCATCTTCTGCAGGTCAAAACCAATACGCGCCCTTCGTAGACCACTCTTGGAGACAAAGGTGGGTTCAAATAACTGCGTGGACTCATATGTGACTAACTTTCATTGTAAGCCGAGGACATCATAATGTCACGTGGATATGCCACTGACTAATCAGTCCGTCCTATATATATATCAGCTGTACATACATCACATACAATACACATCTTGACACCTTTTCCTCCGCCCTCCAGCTTACATTCATTTGTGCACAATCTTCAGTCTGCGAGATTTCATTTCATTCCAGACCATCGACCCCCGAGCCTGCGATAACATCATCAGAAGAAGTATCCGGGACATCAAATGTTTTCGATAACATTCGCAGGATCATGTCTACCAGGGGACTACCACACCAGACGTGCAGTGTTTTCTTCCGAGTCCAATGGGATGTCAATCGATTCTTCTCCGAAGAGTCTGACATGTGCTGGAATTTTGCGCCGGTAATTACGCTCACTGGCACCGTAAGAAAAGCTTATGCAACGACATGCGAGGACTATGTACGAAATATCTGGTCCAATTTCGGTATAGAGGTCCTTGAACTAGTATTACCGGTGTTGACCAAGAGGATTGCGCTAGGTACGTATGCTGGACTTTCCTAAATCTTCTGTCTTAGTTATAATGTGAATAAACATTGATAGCCGATAGGAGAAAACGGGACAAGGAAAATCCAACTTACCGGACTTGAAATTGAATTAGACGAGTTGACTGTGCATATATTTAAGGCAAAAGGGGTGATTGAGAACCTGGTGAAGCTCGGCAAGATTCTCACGTGGGTGACCGCGGTCTTCCGGCGACCAGTGTCTGGGCAGTTGAGCTATTCTATCCCCACGTTTTACGAGACGATCGACTCAACGTACACCATCGAATTATTGGACCTACAACCCGTTGCCAAGGATAGTCTCTGCTGGTGTTCCATGTTTGACAGCACTGTGATCGCGAAAGACTTCCCAATTCCAGAAAGAGGCAACGAGGTCGGGCTAGAGATTCCATTCGATTTGATGGTGCTTCTAGGTCGCATATGGTATCCAATGGAATATTTGGACGGCTTTGTTCTCAAGGGTCACTCCACCATCTTGGTACCGACTTGGAAAAGTACAGACTCCATCCAGTGGCACTTCATTAGCGCTGAAAATCCTTGTAAGAAGATTTCCATGCAGGAAATAGCAAATCATTGCCAGGAAGTGCTAGAAAACGTGGGACTGGACGTTCTGCGGTCTTCAAGGACATTTGTTGGGTGGACTACGAATGCCAAAGTCCATGCAGGAGCGCGGACATCTGGCTACGATTCAATCCGAGATTCCAAAGCCCCATTTGCTCCTCGTAGACCAACTTTTGCACGAGAATTGAGCCCAAGTATAGGGACCTCTGGGATGGGGTTCTTCAACGTCAATCTTAGCGCCAAGTTTGTCATCCCAGAGCGCGTTTTCGGACCCGTTAGCCGTGAGCATGTACTCATGGAGGATATGCTGCTTAATGCTAAAGACTGCTCACTGCTGCTATGGGACGTAGGTACAGGACGTGGCTGGATGTTTTCTGAACTCGCTGCAATCTTGATGATTATACACGTCTGGGCTTCAAGACAGACAGACTCTGAAGCCCTTCTTGCGAAAATTCCTTTTGCGCAGCAATCTTCGGACGATGGTATGGCTAGCTACCAAGCAATTCGCGCCCATCGAACTCTTCAATTGCGTTCGTCGTCCGACAACGTGGAAGACCTCATGTTTATAACGCAGGTCAAAAACGTCTTGGCTGCTATACAAAGCCGGAAGGAAGAAATCATCAAACGCCGCAGCTTCTCATCCAAATTCTCATACACCACATATTTAACTGGATGGGAACTCATGGATATAGCGAGCTTCAAGCCATGGTTCAAACAGAAACGGCTGCCATTGGCTGATACGTGTGGGTCATGGCCTTCACTGCTAGCAAAACAGCAAGAGACCGTCGTTCTCATTTGCAAGGGTGTTGGCGACCTTATTCAACCCTCTGAAGAGAAATCATTTTGTCACACTTGGAAGTCGGTCCCCAAATGGCGCTCGTATCTAACCGCGACTGTTGCGAGCTTCACCAACTTGGACCTTCATTGTCGTGCGGCCGACAGATTCCAGGCTTGTACATTCAACGGCAAGCTTTGCCTGCCTCGGTTGCAGGAATTGCATCACAAGCCACCCACGCGGTCAATTAATATTCCGCAAACTGGTGCCATCATAGTCGGCAGATCACATCACAGCGTGTACAAAACTTGCCCTCGAAAGGCACCTCCACCAGAAGAGCAAGAGAGTAAGGAGTCAACAAATACTCGCACTGAAGAGAGTAGAAGATCTTCACTGGAACTTCACTACCAGGCATCCCATATCAGTGAAGATACTGCTATCAGCGTATTCAGGGTCAACGCATAATGGCTATGCTTTGAACGCTGTGGAGCTAGAGCGAAGCGGACACGCGATGCTTCTTGGCAACATAGCTCGCTCCCATGGCTTTCATTCTAATTAAAAGCTTGAATCCGCCTACTTGTCTCTGGAATACCCCTTTCAGATCATACTTCTGCGCAACACTCCTCATATTTGTGAACTGCTTCTCTCCATAGCTTTGAAGCACATCTTGCCCTATGACACTCTCTACACGAAGAAGGGAACAAAAATTAATATGTGATGGGCTTTGGGATTCATGCATAGGCCAGCGTCGCGTCTTCTATACCTTTTGCTTGGTGGTAGTGCAGAAGGCTGATTGTAAAACTGATTGGAACGTGACCAAGCGCACGTGTGAGCACTAATAGACAATTAAACCATGTTGTCTTACGTGAGTTGATCAACAACATCTAATAATTCTTTAGGCTTACACATATTAGAAGGTGTCCATGATCTTGTTGACTCGCCGCTGAGCCAACTGGCTCGCCAAACTGCTCTCCCCTTGCTGTGGAGCTAACTAGATGTCCATAGTGTACGCTCCCCAGAGTAGAAAACCTGTTGTTGCTAAATTAGTCTTTTATTAAATGCTTCAAGCGCTTGATTGCCTTCCAATAAACAGCTTTATTCATTAAGATGTAAAGCTAGACAACATTTTCTATGTAACCCAACTAGATAACTGGCTGAGAAATTCCAACTCAGAGATTCCAGTCTCTGCAACTATGCTGCTAGAGCAGCAACCAATATTAGTGGCCCGCTTTATTAGCTCCTAAGATGTTTTAGAAAGGGAAGTAGGCACACAAAGTAGATGTTTGATTACTCTCTGTTACAATGTTGTCCGTTGCTATTTCGTTGTATGTATCAAAGAAAGAAAGAGATATATATTTGCCGAAGAATAGAAGAATGATCGTCGTCTCGTTATGTAAGCAGAAGCCTGGAGGGAAGAGTATCAAGATGTGCATACTGTGTGATGTATGTACAGCTGATATATATGACAGACTGATTAGTCAGTGACATATCCACGTGACGGTATGGTGTCCTGGGCTTACACGTTAGTTTCGTTGTCGGTGTGTCTTCGTTGGTTGTTGGTTGCCCCCTGATGATGGGTCCCAGCTAAGTATATATTATGTTGGATGATGACGAAGTAGGCAGCTGAAAGAAAAGCTAAGACCCCTTCCTTGCACCATGCATCCAAGCTTTCAACCATCGCCTGAGGTGGATTTGGGCAAAATAGCTCTTCGCTACGGCGCAGTATGTTGCTGCAATAGGAGCGAACGCGCAGATCCATGTATCCTGCATGATCCTTGCGAACTACGCCCCACTTTCTCGTCTCCACTGGCTGGCGTTGACCGAAACATCAAGTCGCTCTGCAATAAACACGATAGAGTATACACGTGAATATTGGCCAATAACACATTGTGAGCCTGATTCCCAGACCTGGGGTTCTTCAGACTCATAGGCAAATCCTTGTAGGTACGAGTGGTTAGTGGTTGCCTACGCCACCGCAACACATGCATATGCATTATGGCGGCGTGCAATACCTCCTACATACATGAAATATGCTTACTTGGCTGATTCTATCATAGCCGCCAATGTAATGAAATTGCTGATGCTGCAGTGGAATAGATTTTGGTGACCAAAATCTAGATTCCTTGCTGGATGAATTGAGCAGTCACAGCGGGACCAATTACACCTGGTCGATTTTAACTTTATCTCCAGACTTCCTCACTTTCGATCCATCTCCACCACTTGGGTTCAGTCTATTTTTTACACACCGCTTGGAGCAATTTTCGAGGAAAATCACCCGACATTGCTAAAAGCCGGGCCGTTTTCTCATCATTGAACAGTGCCATTGCACTGAAGCACATCGCTCAGTCCGTCGCACCACCTCTCCTTCTTTAATTGAAACGCCGAACAGTATTTCAAGCGAATCGACACTCCCATCCCCATTGTAAAAGTCGGTAGTCAAGATCTGTTTTGTCCCTATTTCAAGAGCTTTCTGCAAACCTACGGCTTCTACGACAAATTCAGCCTGTCTACAGCCTCAGATAACGATGGCTCCAATTTGGTCACACCAACCATTCAAGGGTCTCATCACGACCTTACTATTGGCAGTCTCTCCAGGCTACTTCGCCGCTCTCTCCGTTTATTATATCCCCCAACGACTCCGATCACATCCAAACTGGAGTTTGCAGACATGCCTTGGGTGTCATTTCTACTGGCTTATGTTCAAGTACATGACGATGATACGCATGGCACCCGACTATGCCCTCAAAGCTGGCTCACTCAAAGACCGCTTTGTCTTAGTGAAGCCTGCCTCAGATACTGTCTACACTGGAGTCCTAGAACATCCAACCATCAGCCTATTCCATGGGGTGGTATTTGGTTCCCGAATGCACCAAATCCTGAAGATATCAAAACCCGAACATTTATCTTGCACTTTCCTGGTGGAGCATATGTTGTCGCATCGCCTCCTTCCGAGACTGGGAAATTCCCAAGCAGCGTCTACTCTAGCCAGTTGAATGCTCTCATGTTTTATGCACAATATCGGGTTGCTGCAACTCCAAACACACGTTTCCCAGCCGCGATCCAAGATGCGGTCACCTTCTATTCCTATCTACTCGGCCTTGGAATTCCAGCCAAGAACATCATCATTTCCGGAGACTCGGCCGGGGGTAATCTCGTCATCGCTCTACTCCGATACATCGAAGAAAACAAGAGTCTATTGCCAAACCCGCGAGGAGCTATCAGTTGGTGTCCCTGGCTTGACGTCACTTCTAGCGCCATAACAAGATACAAACGGAGCACAAAAGCTAGTACAGATCTAGTTCCTTGGCAAATACTTGCGTGGGGGTTAGAAGCATATCCGCCTCCCTCCTCTGAACTCTCAAGCGTAGTACAAGCTTATGTCTCGCCGGCTCAGCATCCTTTCTCTCTCAATACACCTCTGCTCTTGCAAGCTGGTTCTGCAGAGGTCTTCCAAGAAGAAGTTCGTGCTTTTGCGCAGGAGATGGGCAAAATTGAGGGGAACAAGGTTAAGTACTGGGAGACACCACATGCACCACATAATCTCATTCTCTGTGGCCGAATTCTGGGACTACAGAAAGAAGCGGGGGATGTTGTGGCTGTAGCCCAGGAATTTTTTGAGACCTAGATGAATTTGGATCTGACACTGTAGAGGAAATTTTTTTCTATTTTTTTATTTTCAAATTGCGTTAATCACGTCCGTATCTTGTACCACCTAGATCGAAATTGATTTATTTTCATTGGAAAAAGGCCTCTCCTCCACTATATGCCAGTCACCAGCAACACCTGAACTAATGTAATTGTGTACTGAACCGTACTTGAAGACACCAACCACACTTTCGTTCACAGGTCACTCCCCCCCCCAATTTTATAGTCACATCTATACAAAATGAGATCCTCTCTTCAATCAGAGACTCAAAGTAAGCTTACTAAAAGCTAAGGCGCGCGCGTTTGTCTCAATCGTCATTACAAGCTTCATCGGGGGAAGGCACCCCTTCTGAGAATATCCCCATCTCTTAAAATTATCCATCTCTTATTGGAGATGAGCATACAATTTGTGTGAAGTATGAGATCGCGTGGGATAACGTTTGAAAGCATGGGAAGCGCTTCTACTGGACGCGACGAAGTGACTCATAATGACGACGAGCCAGATCTCCAAAAACGACGACGACTGTGACGGGCAGCTATTTGAGCAGAGAGTTGAAAGCTGGTTGTATTGCAAGATAACTAGATGCCGTGATGAGGTAGCTCGGCAGCGTGGTTATATACACGGAATAAGCGAGGACAGGGTCGTCACATCCACGAGTATAAACAGTGCTCGAAGTTGATCCAGACTACATGACTGACACCAACTCCACTGAATAGCAAAAGAATCTCACAGAGTTTGGTAACTATTATGGCACTCAATAATAAAAATGTCTCGAAATTACAGTCACGTGTCAAAAGTTTTGTACGCTGGGCGAGAACTCAAAAACGCGTCGCGTACACCCCACATTTCAACTCACAACTACGATGCCGCAAGGTCGTCAATTTAGCACAGAAATCTCAGGAAATAGGCGTCAGAGACCTAATTTAACGCCAGACTAGCGACTGCAATCATCTCCAAGGCCTTAGCTGGTGCTTCAACTGCAGAGCTTGTCAAGGAGTTTGATCGCGACCCTACTACAATACAATGCCTACTACGCTTGAAACCACAACTGAAAGTTCAACTAGAGAGCTTTTGGCCGAACGCGCTGCGAGCGACCTAAATATCAGAAAATTAGCTCAACGTTCCTGGATCCACAGCAATAGGACCACACTTACAATTCCCCTAAACCTCTTCCCAAACACATACGCCGGAATCGTAAACGAGCAAATCACCAGATTCACAACCGTAATCGCAGTAAATGTGCTCCTCGGCCCTATCTTTGCATACAATCCATTCGCATACGTCGTCGCCAAGAACGTAAACACTGCCTTCGTGAAATTGATTGTGACAAACGCTTGATTCGCATCTTTCGCATGACAATCAATCACGTAAGTCAGTGAAGCCTGAGAGGCAAAGGGCACAGAAAGTGAGTGTAGCGACATGAAGAAGATAGGCCAGACGATAGGCGCGCCGCTCTGTACGCTCATTCCAAAGCCGAGGAAACCGGCGGTTGCTAGGGGTGTGGCGATGAGCATGAGTGTGAGGCGGAATTCAGGCTCGAAGACGCCGCCGTTGCGCTTTGCCATGGACTTCACGACTGCATCAGCCATCCAGCCGGAGAGGGGCGAGCCGATTAATGCGATGGCGAGGAGAGGCAAATTAGTTAGACCGATTTGTGCAGGACCGAGATTGTATGGTGGCGAGGAGAACGCGGTAACAGACAGCACGGAGATCGTAAGAAGCCAGGTGAAGTAGGAACCGTAAACAATGGTCGAGAACAGGACGGCAGGGTATGCAATCAAGGGGATGGGCTTGTAGGCACCTTTCCAGAATGATTCATCAGAAAGTCGGCCGCGCCAGAGGCGCAGCTTGTCGACATAGGTTTCTGTTGCGGATGTATCGACAGACCAGAAAGTGCCCTTTTCTTCGACCTCGATGGCTGCGCCGCGCGGGCCGTTGTAGGTTGTTTCGATAACCACAAAATACATAACAACGAGGATGGGAATGTAGATCAGGGCTGAGATGCCAAAGGTAGCTTCGAAGGAGATGTTCTCGATGATGAAGCCGGAAATAACTTGACTGCATAGAGGTTCGTTTGATCAGAAGATGCCATAGAAGACGAACTTAGAGGTAGCGTACCCGAGAAGAACCCCAGACCCTAGCATACACCCCCAAATGCTAAGGCGTGAGCCTCGCTGATGCACGAAGAACATATCAGAGACCGTTGAGGTCACGAGAGTTTCTAGAGGAGCAGAAGCGATGCCCTGTACGACTCGCATGACTGCCAGTGAGACGAAAGACTGTTTCTTCTTAATACGGCTCAAAGCTTGACTCTGGACGGACGACATACACTTGAAAAGAACCCCCAAACGTTCGTAACTAGTAGGAGGCCAGTAGAGATCACGAAAAATGGTCGTTTGCCCCAGATGTTGGCTCCTGCAGCTGTAAAGAAAGTAGTGAATCCGATCCAGAAAGCCAGGAAGCCAATGAGCAGACTCGACACCATATCCAAGCTGACGTTGTACTTGACAGCCACAACATGTAAACCGGGTGTGACCATGGGCCCAAGGCTGAATATCTGTTAGTCGCTGTATCGTTTTCGCAAACGAGGTACGGCGTACGCGGTTGTGACACCAGAGCTGAATGCAAGAATGATCATGATTGATTCCTTCCATGCCGGTGACCTAATTGCATTTTAGCAATATATATTGAACTCTCTTTTGGAGATGTACCAATTGAGAGGATCACTCGGGCTATCCGAAGGCTGCGGTTGCAGGATAATATCTCCATGGCGCTTCAGAGAACTCGCACTAGCTGCTAATTCTTCTACAATACATCGTATATTTAGCATACATCATTGGACTGGAGGCCTACAAACTGCTTACCCGTTGTTGTTGATGCTGCACCAATGACAGCTGTCCCCGGAGGGGAAGCCATCAAAGGATCTTGCAGGACGCCCCAACCCATGATGATCAAATTAGGATGAAGCTACAGACCAAATAAAGAATGGAGCAAGCAAAAGATGATCTGCCAGCAGACCGGAAGAATTGAAAGAACGAAAAAGAATAAACTGAAAAGCTACCGGCCAACGAATGAACAAACTTAACAGGACAAAAGGAATTGAGTCCAGCTCTGAGCAGGCGCTCATTCCCGAAAGTACTTCGCCAGATCAAGTACAGCACCAAGGCGATCAAGCGGCGATCAGTCGGGTATACCCAGCCTTCTCGAAACATTGATGAAGAAAGATTACGCCAGCAACACCTGATGGCCATCTTCGATGAAGTTTCAGTTGTGCTGTCTTTGACAAGGCTTGACAAGACTTGACAGGGTTGTGATGATATTATGTGGGTCAAAATGTCGATCCAATACGACGCGAGTTTCACAAGGCCACCAACTGCCTGGACTTCCTCGGGAGTCCAGACTCGGCATGCTCGACCACGTTTCTAAGGTGTCAACATCGGGATTTAATCATGAGCCGAAGGCTGCGCATATGATTTAGTCATCATGTGCCTTGTTCCCGTCCAATGAGGCGCCGTACAAGTTGGATATGTCGCATCATTTGCGCCAAAGATAGCATTCCGTCGGCTCCAGGGCACAAGCCGGTTGGAATTATAACGGCTTCAGTGTTCGCATGACAGATGAGTGCCGGGTAGGAAGTGGAGACGGTCAGAAAATGGTGCCATACTTTGACAATAGAAGGTTGTAAATCAATCGTGAATCTGAATTAGGCACGTCGCTTGAATTTTAGGGCCTCAGGAATGGAATTTGGAAGACGAATATAGCTGTTAGAACCAGTCGATCAGGCATTGCGGTATCCTGTAGGGTTTGTAGAGCAGGTGAGAGAAGGCTGTCCCTATTAATCTCGACGCTCTATAGAAAGTCGTGGGATCCATGTGCACTGCATCTCCTATTTTAAAAAATATCCTATCAATGCATCGATAGCCTGTTTAAATGCGTTACTGTACCTCTACATCGAGAGCGTCATGATAGATGTACCATCGGGCGAAAGAAGGGCCAGTCGACTGTAGGTGGAATCGGTGGCGTGAGAAAGCTTGGTGATGGAGAATCTCAACTAGCAGTGTTCACTTACTCCTTGAATGTTATATGTGTTAGTGTTCGAAGCTGGGTGATGGTTGAGAGAGGCCGTTCCACAAAGTTGAAGCCATGCAGGGTTCCAAGATCGTTGAACTGCGCTAATCTCTATGTGGTTGGCGCAACACCTGAAAGTCGCACCCACTGTCGTCTGTTCTTTTTCCCTTACGTTTCAACCATCCACCCATCACGCTTCCTCGTCTGCCTACCTAAGAATCTTCTACACACCTCTTGGTAGCTGTTTGTCATCATGTACGGCGCCAAACGGCCACCAATCAACGTCCTACCAGCAGAGTTGCTGTTAGAAATCTTCAAATTCCTCGTCCCGGACCAGGTCTACGAAAACAGCAAGAAAAAGGACTTGCAGAACCTTCGATTGACCTGCAAAGACTTTAAGCCCTGTGCAACTGGACTTCTATTCCTACACTATGACATGGTGCTTTGGCTGAAAGAAGACAAGTCTTTCTATGAGTCTGGCAGCTACCGGATGCTGAAGAGTAACCCTTCGTTAGCCAACCTCATTCGACATGTCCGGATCTCAGTTGCCTCTTGAGATTACCAATTTTTTCAAAATCGGCTGAGGTATTACGGAACAAGGACCGATGAAGAAGCGGAACAATGGCTATTAAGACATCTTTGTGAGGCATTGGATTTCGAGCAACCTGAGCCAGACATCTATCGGGGACGTGAAATTGACATAAATACTGGAGATCTAACACCCGGTGAGCTCGCGAGTATCAAACTCTATTTTCGCATATATGCCAAAGAACCGACCCATGACAAGGAATATGGATACCCAGACCTAATTCGGCTGCGAGAGGAGATAAACAAGAGGCTAGAACTCCTGCCGAATCTTCAGCGTGCTCTCCTATGGCGAGCTACTTTAGAGCAGATACCACTCTATGCCGAAATGGTTAGATTCTGGGACGATCATGGCTTTGGTGTATCATACAACACTCTATTCGTGGAAGTAATCTTCGGCCACCAAAACGAGTTTCCATGGAGTACGCAGACAATCACAGCCGGTCTTCAAGCAGACGGATCTAACGGTGTTTATCGCAACCCGCTCCGCCTCGAACTTGGCCCTTTTGTTGCAGTCACCGCACGCACTCGCATATTGAAGTCGTCCACTTTAGATATCTTGACGTCTGTATCTCGGCATGCTATTCGGAATGACGAACTCTATGATCAGTATAAGAGTTTGATCCTGCACTCACCACCTGCTCTGGAATCCGATGAAATTCAGTATATCGAGACCCCAGGAATGAGCCATTGGTACTACCCCGCGCTCAAGGATTCATAAAACAGTGTGCGAGAGTGCTTTGCTTGGAATATGTGTTGAGTTCGATTCGGCTGAGTAGTGGTTTTCGGGTGAAGAGCAGGAAGCTCATGGCTAAGGCGAGTAGTGTGTCGTGGCGACTCCGGAACACTCTGGCAATTTAGAAACGAGCTGCCAAATAGGAGACCAAATTCCATAGAGTAAAATCAATCAATTTCCCCTTGTAAGGGTTTTCAGATGGGGACAATGATCATAAGGAGACTGCGTTGTTCTGGGACAGATCAAGTCAGAGCAGCTTATAAGCTGTCCGACTAAGATCAACTAACTATATCTGGACAAACTTAAACCGTTACACTCCTTGATTCGATACAAGAGTGTTCATATCCCACTTTTAATCCTATAAGTAATAGAGAAGACACTACACACGTTCTCGGATTCATAGTTTTATGTTTCCAATGAATCTGTTCCACAGGTCGTTTTAGAACAAGGTCTCACCCATCTAGCAGACGCACTGCTTCGACATCATGACCTTCTGTGCAATATTTTCATTTGAGCAATCTTTTTCCACAAGCCTGTAGAAGGTTTTCGTGTTCTTTTCGTGGCCTCGCCTAGAGTGAGGGCGTTCGCTGGGGGAATGACCCCGACGGCTAGCCCCGAAGATATCACTTGTTGTGAAAGGCTCTCTTCCCTCCTCACGGATTCTTCTTCTGCTCGCTCCACCTGATCATGCCCCGTCTCAGTACTAGAGCTTGCGGTTGCTGAATTTGCTGAGGGAGAAGCCTGAACACTTGATCCAACCCCGCTATCATAAAAGCTCTCTCCTGGATTTGGCGACGAAATCCAGGGCCTTTTATCTTTCAAATCACTGCTCTTGCCGAATAGGACGGCGCCGTTGATCTCCAGAAAGGAGTCAGCCTTTCGAGAATAGCTATTGCCGTTACCAGTCTGCTCTAGCAGCCTCCCTATCCCAGAGCGATGAAGCAGTTGGACGCGATTGAAATTATGCTTGCAACCCGGCCCGCAGCTTTTGAATGTGTCTTTTGTTGGTGTCCACAAAAGGCCTTCGGCTATTTCCGAAGAGTCAGCATCGACTTTGCCCTTCTTCCAATTCGTCTCTCTAATGTCTCTGAGCAGATATAGAGGCACCGCAAGCAAATCAAGTCCACGTGGAACAGTTTTCCAGGCTGGGCAGATGGGTTTCTGCGTGTCCACAATCGGCTTGTAAATGTCTCCAAAATTTCGACCAAAGAGGGTGATGGCACCTATCCGCTTTGTGAATTTGAGCCACTCTTCCCCATTTGATTGAAGAGACACCGTGCGTCGGGTCAAGATGTGCTCGTCTGATACAATGTCCATGTACTCATAGCCTTCCAATGCTACCTCAAGTGGATTCTGCAACTGAGTGGTCGTGTGAGTCGTCGCAGCTTCCACTTGGCGGTCGTAAATATCCTCGAGCGTGCCCCAAGTCTGGGTAACTAATTCTTTGAAGCAGGTCGTTTTGAAAATTGCTGTTCTCCCTGCTGTAAAACTGGTCGTTGGGTTTCTGCTTTTCACGCCGCTAGATGCCGCGTCTGTGGACGACGGTGCCACGAGCTGGGTAACATTAACCTTTTCGTCCTCATATGATTCAAACTCCCTTAGGATGATGTGAGTCATGTTGCTTTCCTCCACTAAAGCATCTGCAGTGGATTTTGGATTACCATCACTTTCTGCATGGTGAAATTCTGAGGCATTGAAAAGGGACCCGGCGCCTCCGTAAGGTCCTTGAGAGACCTGTGTCCGAGCAAGATGTAGCAGAGCGCTCGCACCATCAGCCAGCCACCCTCTCTGAGCTGCAGTATCGTAAAGAACGACGACGATGTTTTTGCGGGCGTATTCGATTTGGCTCGCGTATGGCTTTTTGACGAATATTACTCTGTCTCTGCTGCCTCGAACAAAGCCCAAACTTGCCCCACTAATTTTGCTGAGTGAGATCGTCAACTTCTGTTCTATCGCCAATCCTGCAGATAATTGACGGGCTCCGGCCCAGCCGATTCTATTGTATTCCGCGTCTTTTGTTCCTATTCTGATTGTCAGTTTTTAAAAACGGCAGGCAAATTTGCAAGAGAGTTCGTACCTAGATGCCTGGTGATACATGGTGCCCATCCAACAAAGTGACGAACGTCTCCAGCCTCCAAAATATCTGTTCTCAGCTTGCTGACTGGGGTCCAACCCGGGAAGCGATCTCGAAAAGCATAGTACGGAATACGTTCTCCGTCTCCATTGAATATAAAGTGCCATGTGATGGAACTTTTAGTATGGTGAGTGGGGACAAGCATTGTACAGTATCCTTTTAGAACTAGAGTCGTGTCATAGCATGTGGCAAACTGAGTTTCGGCCATAGTGCACATCATATTAAGTGGTAGCTCCAGTCCTGGTTCGTTGTTGTGTCGACTACGAATCGGGAAACCGCCAACAATGACAGGGTTGCGGAACATTGCATGCCAGCAAGTGCCGTTTAGGCTGATCGACGAATCGTGATCAAGGGCATGAGTGACGGTGAAGCTGAGGTGAACCGTGAAAGCAGGCAGTAGCGAACCGCTAACGCTAAGAAGCGCGATTCTCGGTGTAGCAAGACATATTCCAACTGGAATTGGAGAATTTCGTAAAGCAGCTCCGAGCCACGCAAGTTGCCCGCATAGTTCTGTTAGGGCAGCTTGGCCACCACGCGCCTCGACCAAGGTGTTCGTCGATTTTAACGATATCGCGAGTTTCGTTCCGTCAGGAAGACAGTCTGTAATGTTTAGACATTGAAAGGGACTTCCATAGACTTCGTTTACCTGAAGAATATAGATATGGAGATAGCAAGGCCTTCTGCAGAATACGCATGACTGCGCGGCCACTTGACGGCCAGGTCTGGCCCATGTAGTCCATACAACTTAGTGCTTGAGCATCACTGCTTGAACCAGTGACTGTGATAGCGCGCTCGACAGCCATTTCCAAAGTGGTGTCATACTCTTGGCCTTTCAAAAAGCCCACAAGATCCTGATCCATAACAAAGTGAGCTTGAAAAACTTCAGGCTGGCGTGAATTTGGAGTTCTCAAGGACGAGATGAAGGTATCGATTTTCTTTGAGATGACTTCCAGAGTTGTTCCTTTTCTGTCAGTTAACAAGGCTGAAGATGGAGCGTTCTCAAGTGGCCCTTGGTACGCTGAACCGTCTAATTGAAATGGACCGACTTCCTGATATCTTGGAGGCACTTGTATCGCATCCAAATGCTGTTCCATAAGTGGTGGCGGCTCAGGGAGAGAATCAGGGGGTTCGGTTGTGTTCGAGCGGGCCATATTTTCAGTGATGGACATGCCGTCTTCCGGTTGAGGAGGCAGACCCAAAGGCGCGACGCCGTCAATCAGTGAGCGCGGATCTGTCATCGTGATGCGGCTGTAGGCAAGATGACGATGCAAAGATCTGCTTGTAAAGAGAGCAGGTGAGTTGCCGCGTGTTAGTAACGCAGAGAGTAATCGACGCTGCGGAAATCCGGTAGCAAGATCGAGCTGTAGACGACTTACTACGTGCGGATAGCCGGAATAACTAGCAGCCTGCTATGTAGCTACTGTTGATGCGCAAGTCAGCGACCCAGGCTCATAACCTGTCGTGATGTGACGAAGTAGATAGAGAGAGTGGCAATTGTTGTTATATTGATTCTACGGAGAGTCTTATCAGGCACGGCAGGAACCTGCCAAGGTGAGTCATATGAGCAAACATCGAGGTGGCTCACCATGTGACCCACCGGCCGACAACTTTCACTTTGAGACTAGGGCAAAGTGTTCATTTGAAAGTCGAAAGTGAAGAGAGGAAATTTGTTCAACAACAACGTAGATAAAGTTTCTCAATGCATCTTTCCCAATGACTGCCTAACGATCCCGAATTTTAGTCGCATTTTCCGCCAAATCCGTGACAACTTAATTCCAGCGGAGAAGCTAGAAGAAGTAGACATCAATGGGGAACATATCACTCGCTGGGGACTACAACTGTGCACCATGACTGAATCCATCAACTCTCTCAAAATCCTCAACGGCACTGAGTCTTGCCCGCAAGTCACGAAGCTCCAGGCTAACAAGCCCGCCCTCACTCCAGAAGAGTTTGCCGACCCAGTGATTCTTCAAGCCCACAACAAGGCTATGGAGGAGATCAACAAATACAATAACGCCATCAAAGATAGAGTCAAGGAGGAGAAGCAGGAAGAAATGAGTGGCTGTACAAGGACGCCTCTATCCGGAAGGTCATCTTGGCTACCATTTCGTCACACCTGCTCAAGGCCGTTCAAACTCCACTGCCCTGACGAGGAGGTAGTCTTCAGCTTCCTAGGTGCGCGCAGGAACCTTTCAACCTCGTGCATATTAATATCGCCGGCCCAATCAAACCTACCGCGATCAATGGAGAACAATATTGGGTCCTTGTCACCAACGACGCCACACGCTATCGCTGGGTACGTCTCATCAAGGACTGTGCGCAGGCTGCTAGGGATATCAAAGACTTCGCAGTGATAGTGAGAACTCAGTATAACAAGGACATCAAAGCTCTGAGATAGGATAACGCGCGGGAGCTTATGCAGAAGGAGGTCAAGACTTAGTTTGAGGCTCTCAGCACTCAGATCCTTCCCTCCACCGCATACACTGCCCATTAGAATGGTGTAGCAGAACGCTCCAACGGCCTAACGGAGGATCGTGTCTAGTGTATGATTATTGACACGCCGCCAGAGCTGCAGAAATACTAGCCGTATGCAGTCATATACGCAGTTGGACTTCTTAACTTATCACCTACGCGCTCTCTCCTAGGCAAAGTGACACCTCATCAGAAGCTCCTAGAAGCACAGGGTCATCATAGCCCTGTACCTAATCTGTACGGTCTCCGCAAATGGAGATGCCTTGGATGGATTCATATACCAGAGGAGCGACGTGTCAAATCAGAAAAGTTTGCTCCTCGTGCGCGCAAAGGTTATTTCCTTGGACTGGGAGGATCTCGCATCTACCTGATGTGGGATGTCGAGAAGCAGGATATCACTAGGACCAGCAGCGTCCAGTGGAGCGATAACTATGTCGCAGAAGCTGTTGACAGAAATTCACCAGAATACTTCACGATCTACCGCGAGCCTCCCTCCCCACCCGTCTCCCTCACACGATCACGATCACGATCACGAGTCACTGAGCCGGAGCCCGTTCAAGGGGGTGATACTGTGGAAGTTGTACAACGAGGGGGTGCGGAGATGGATGAACCAGTCGTACCAGAACTGGGCGCTCCGCTGGAGGTTGATATACCAGCTCCGGACTCTAGTGCAGACGGATACTGGTTGTGCGACGATACCGCTCCTCGTCATATGGAGATCTGTGGCCACCGCCACAAAGGATAGCCTACACTAGATCGCACCGAGCGCTCTGGTTGACGCCGCCGCCGCCATGCAGCACATACAGCACTTCATCAGCCTATCAAGCTTTCGCACAGCAGATTATCGAGCCTCGTCAGAACGCTAACGGTGATAATCACAAAAATAAAATTCATAGCATTTATAATTTCATTACTCTAATATTTCTGGTCGGCTTCTATAAACTTCTCTACCTCTCTACCTCTGCTCTGTATACTCAAATGCCCATCCTCAGGCACACAACTCACCCATGCCATTACACCATTTTGAATTACGAATTACGCTTAGACGTCGAACAAATAAACCAAAGCAAGAGATAATAAGATAGGAGAAGCGAAGGAAAAGCACACAGAAATTATGAAATATGAACGCAGAGTTTTCCCACGGTCTCTCATTTCTTAACGTCCTTCCCCCACCTCAACTTCCCGAATCCAATCCTCGTACTGCTCTCAGGAGTAGTTTCTTTCTCCTTGGCCTCCTCGGCGGCCCTCTCATCCTTGGTCGGGATCCTAGGTTGCTCTGCGAACCTAATGCCTGGTGGCTTCGGCGGCGGCGATTGTGTATGTTGTTGAGCCTCTCTTTGCTCCCTATGTTGGCTCTTCCCCTGCGGCGAGTGGTGCGTCCCTCGTCCAGTTTCCAACGGATCACCGCCCTCCTCTTCTTGCTCGGATTCGGATTCCGGTGAGTCGTCTTCATGCCGCCCGAGAGCGCCGAGGCGGCGTTTGCGCTCGGCGGGCGTCTCGCCAACGTCCATGTGGCTCTTGGGACCGTGAGTGGGGGATATGGGGCGGCGGTCGGTAACGTTTTCGCGGTTGGTGGGTGGGGTCGTGGAGCCCTCACCTCCAAGAACATCTAGGCGGCGACGGCGCTCGGCGGGGGTTTCCTCTGCGTGTGTTGATCTTTCGTCGGCCGAGGAGACTTCTGGTCTCGAAGGACCGGCGGATTGGTCGGCAAGGCGTCTCCTACGCTGAGCACCTGTCTCAGAATGATGGTGATCGAGCGAGTAATTGGCGAGGTCATTTCGTACGGAGTGGAAAGGAATATCTTCTTCGTTGCTGTCCACCAGCGTTAAGCCTTCAGGACCGCGTTTCCTGCCTCTTGCGTTTGGTGACTCGATTTTTTGGATCCCAGCTTGGCCTTCTTCGCCAATGACTGGGGGGACGTTGGCACTCGATACCGCTCTGCTACGGCCGCTCGGTTCCTTTGCATCTTGCCTGGCTTGATGTTTAACGCCTTCCGGAACATCGCTGTCCTCCATGAATTTGGCGCGCTGCTTCGCATCTAGACCTGACATTTGCTGGATGAACTCCGTCTTGCTCATTCTCCGTCCGCCAGCCGTGACAGTAAATCGAATACGATCGTCATCCATTGCATCCTCTAGTGCCTGTTGTGCCTTCTTGTTCTTCGCATCTGGTGATGCTCCTGTTCCTGACGGGCCCCCTTCCTCAAGATGGGCTGGAATACCCACATATGTTCCTATTTTTCGGAGGCTGTGCAGGGCACGGCCGCCCGTTTCAGCCATGGAAGATTTTCGATCTATGCCGGGGCGAGATTCTTTGGGAGCACTTGGAATGTCGTACTTCTTGATGACCTCTCCATCTTCGTCTTCAACAATGATGGTGTTGCCGAACTGATATGCAAGAGCCGGGCCGCGCTTTTGAGGAGGCTTTGCTTTCGATGGTCCTGTCAAATCGCCTTCCTCTGGGCGATGATGACGGCCCGAAAAGCTCTCCATCCTCTTGCGCATGTTCCATCTGCCTGGGTGCTCTAATGCATCAACTGCCTTTCCAGGTGCCTCTTCAAGTGCCCCGCCGTGTTCAACTTGTGCAACGCCGTGCTCAACCTCTTTCTCGTCATGCAAACGGCGTGCTTCATCTATATCTCGGGCCCTTCTCGTCTTCTCAGACTCATCTTTGCTGCTTTTCCGAACACCCAAAACGTTGCCCTCTTCGTCTTCAATAACGGTGTGGTCTCCTTCTTCATAGATCTCCTCCTCAGACTCACGGCGTCTGTGTTTCTCTTTACCGGTAGAAGAGCTCTCGGGAGACTCATCGCTGGGGCCCATTAAGGTATCAGAATCTTGCATCGGCGAGGCTGCTTCAGCTTCCTCCCTGTCACTCCGTTGGGGTTTAATGGCAGACTGAGAGATGGGTCCACCGGGGCCTCGGCCTGTATCCCATCGTCTGCGTCGAGAAGCAGAGCGCCGAGAAGTTGGCAGATCCCCATTCTCCTCCTCCTCCTTTTGACGGCGGAGGAACTGACCTGGTCGACCAATGGGCAGAAGAAGACCAGGTGCAGGTTTTTCAACTTTCTCATCCATGGAAGATTCCGAGGCCCTTCGGCTGAGTGACATGGATGATTTGGAACGTGACTGAATGCGTGGGAGACGATCCATCCACCCTGGCCCGTCCTCCTTTGCTGTCGTGTAAGAGAGAGAAATGGTGAGGGTGTTGATGTGCTTGCCGAGAGTAAATACGGCAATAGAGCTGCCATGAACCAGGATACTGCAAATGACTAAGAAGCACGTTATCGGCCATATCATTTCGATAATGTTGAGATGTTCAAATCCTTCTTCGGGTAATTGAGCCAGTGGGGTGGTCTCCTTGGTTTCCAGCTCAGCTCTTGCCAGAATAGCCACGAAGATGCCACCGACTCCAATGGGTCCAAAGTGACCAGCGAACAGGGCTTCGCGCCATGTTTTGATATCGGGAATAATGGGCTTGAGGGCCAGCATAATTGGGATACGTCGAAAGAATAGCACGAAGAGACCGAGTACCACGAGCCGCCAGGGTGTAATTCCAAGAATATCTGGAGAATTGAACTGCTCCCAAGGGACGATGGTGCCAAAGTAAACGAAAAATGCCAAATTGATCAGCAGATCGATAACGTTGGAGACGTGGGCTTCCTCGGTCTTTTCAAGAAACCACCCGTCGTTGGAGAAGCCAACACCACAGGCAAAGCCCACGAGCAAGTCGTCCATTCCCAAGAGACTTCCCGATCCGGCGCAGAAGAGAGCCAGGACAAAGTAGAAGACGAGGAAACTCTCTCGATCTATCAGGTCATGCTCGTGGGCGTACCGGATGGCGCGGCGAGCAGCATAGCCAACCAAAACGCCGTAGACGGCTCCAAATATACACTCGTACAGGATGGTGTAGCAGAACCAGTGGAATGCAACCTTATCCGTATCTGGGCGGTAGCGAATGAGATAGATAGCCAGATAGACGAACGGAAAGGCCATGCCGTCGTTGCAGCCAGACTCGGCCGACAGTAAATCTCGAAGATGTTTAGGGACACGCTTTGCGAATTTGCCCTTTCCGACAACGGACGAGGCCAGCACGGGATCCGTAGCGGTAACACATGCGGCGACGCAGAGACTGTCCAGCCAGTTGAGGTGGGAACCGAACATCCACCAGACGAACAGACTGGTGATTAGCCATCCGAATGTCATAACAGGCACAAGCAAGAGCGTAACGGATTTCCAGTGCTTTTCCATATAGGCGCGGGGCAGTTCGACGCCGACGGCGAAACATTGCACGACCAGGACGATCCGGGAGAACTCCAGGGTGACGAGATCAGTATTGCCCCAGTCAAGCGGGTTGATGAGATTGGCGGCATGCGGCCCGAAGATGATGCCGCAAATGGTAGCGACCGTGGCTTCTCCAATGTACAGGCGCTCCTTGATAATGGAGGAGCACAGCATAAACAAGCTGGTGAAGCCGCCCAGGATGATATACACCAAGTGCGGCTTTGTGATGGAAAGATGCTCCCAGGCCATGTCGATGTGCGGAGCGCTCTCCTACTACCAGTCGTAACGAGTGTGGTATGCGTGAGAAAAAAAAAAGCGAATGTGGTAGTTATGTGGGAAGGATAGAGGCAGTGCCGGGACCCTGGAGGCCAGACTGCTGGCCGCGCGCGAGAAAGATGGGATATGCACCTGGATGCATGTATGAAGAAGTCGCGCCCAGTCGCCGCTCCCTAATCTGCCGATGCAGCGAGTTCGAGTGTGGGGAGGCGCGGGTTGCCGATATCTACACAAGATGGCAGATCAGCAGCGGTGGCGGCGGGACGTGTGTTGAGGCGCAGAGCGGAGGGGACGGTGAGAAAGCTTGCCACGTTGAAGATCGTGTGGGCGAGGCTTATAAAGACCACGGCGCCGCTTATCTCGTGCTTCGGGAAGCTTGGGACCAAGAGCTCAATTGCTCCAGAAAGTGCGGGCTAGCTCGGAAACAAAGCTTGGGTGCGCTGTTCTGAAAAAGGTGTCGAAGATCGGCCCTCAATTGCACTCCAAATGCGCGTCGCCTGGTTCGTCGAAGTCGCTGCGCAGAGTCACTCGGGCTTGGCAGCGAAGAATTGTTGCAGATGAAGAAAGGAGAATAGAGACACGTCGTCGCGGGCTGCCATTGAGTTTAATACTGGCCCATGATAAATCGTCTGGGCTTCATGCCAAGCCTTCAACCGACCTTGGCTGACGGTGGAATGCAGCGCTGCCGCCGATAGCCCAACGAATCACGCCCCCTGTGCGTCCGCTCACTCCCGCTGCCATTGGAGCCCAGACGTGCGCTCCGAGGTCGCAAAGCCTTGAGTCTTGGACGGGAACAAAGTTTTCTCTTGGACGCCTTTTGCTAACTTTCTACCACACAACAGACCCCACCCCCAAAAAAGGGACAAAAGAAGGGGTAGAGCGGAGCATTCCTCTCCTTCATTTTGTAAAGGAGGGTTTGGCGGGACATTGTTCAGCCACGTGCACGTGCACGCGCTACAAACGTCCACGGGCCCGACCAAAGGAAGTAGTGCGTGGGGAGGTGGAGCGGAGCGCGGGATGTGCAAGTCTTTCTGACAAAGAAAACTGCATGCAGCAAAGCAATTGGCTGGCCTTGCCGCATCTGCACCCTGTCTGTTGAAACTTTGTTATTTACTAGGATGGCGATACCGAGCTGCGAGATCTGGGATGGCAATACCAAGTCGTGAAATTTAGGATGGAAGATAGCATGTCGTACGATGGGATGGGTGCTTTTGGGGGGTGGCTAATTTGGACTTGGATAGGAAGAGAACGAAGACTTCTGTGAAAAAATGGTGAAAATGGTGTACAGCGACCCGAGTGCTGTCGTGCCACATGAAGGTGCTGCAAACTGCATATGCACTCCGAAAACCGTTCACTGAGTCAGCAAACCACTCTGCATCTCCAACCGTCACCTGCCCCGGAAGAAAGAACTTCGGGTGGGTACAGAAAACGAAATATCCTGACGCTGACTCAGAAACCAGCCAGTTTCGTCAGGATAACCTCTCTACGCTCGGTTCACCTGCTTCTAATCTATTTCACGCCACGATGGGGCAAACAAAAGCAGTGATGCTTGCGTATCGAAATATGTTTAGGTCAAATATATACTACATATACACAAAATCCCAACCTATCGGTCCACTATGTGCAACCTCATCCCGGCATGTCTAAAACCCACTACACGTCACCGTTAGTTCTGGTGGAAATACCATTGCGCCGCTAAATCCCAGTGCCCAAGCCCCAAAAACCAAGGAGGATATGCCAGAGCCTCAACGCCAACCAGGCCATCCTGGATGCAGAGCCCAAAAGGCGGATAACTCAGCCCAGCCCAACCCAATTTTCTTATTCGCCAACAACGCGTCCTAGAACAACAATCAAAACAAGCGTGAGCGTGCCAAGTCGCCCTATCCTAGATACCTGAAATGATGGGGAAAATGCAATACTATCCATCCATGTCCCATGTCCTTGTTCCCAAATGATTCATGGGCAATTCCGATCCGTACATCTTGGTTTCGATTGTGATCGTCCAAATATCCATATGCTCATGTGCGTCACTACGGGGCTAGTCAATACCCCGGCATCTGCCACGTCCGTTGTATATCCATGCTCCGACTATTGACACGGCTGCCTGGCGTCAAGGGAATCTCAACGCGGCTCCTACTGCTCGCCCCCGTCTCCACGTCGCTGTCGTCATCATATGCATCTGATAACCTCGAGAAGTAGTCTGCAAGGCCATTGGTGGGTGAGGCGATGGTTTCATAGAGAGGAGGCGGCGTTTCTATAGGCGGGGGCGGTTCTTCGTCCTCAAATGGCGGTGGGTCGAAGGAGGGCGCTCTGAGGAGATGAATGGGACGTTGCACAGCTGCTTCCGTGGGCCCACCAATATGCGCGGCCTGTGGGCGTGCGAGGTCAGGGCTTGGAGTGCTATCAGAATTGCCTCGGGAGCGTAATGAACCCAACGTTGGCACAAAGGTGGTTGGAGACGTCCGACGAACGGGTGCGCCAGGGCAGCCGCATTCGGGCATGCGAGTGTCATCGGCCAGCGGCTCTGGTGATGAATACGCAGGAAGTGCCGTATTCGCTTGCGTGGCCTGGCAAGAAAGGATATGAAAAGGTGAATCGATGGAAATCTCAAAGTGTCGCCTCTTGTTTGGGTCATTCTGGTCGGGTTTGGAGAGGCGCAAAACGATCTGAATACTCGTTAACCTGTGAGCGTGCCATGCTACATGTATTATGACTTACCTTGATCCAGTGATGCACCTGTATGTTTTGGTAGGTGGTGTCGAAATGCAGCCGCGCTCCCTTGTCCTTCTCTCTCATGTTGTGGCAGCTAGGGAGCTGAACATTGAATTCCATCTCCGTAGGCCCAATATTTACATCCCCACTGAGATCACCCAGGAGATTAGTAGGGTCCTGAACCTGCACGTTCTCACCTCTGGATGCGGCAACTCTATGATCGTACGGCACACCTCCTCCCGAAATAATTCTCATGGTACTACCAGGAAATGTGCTGGTTGGCGGACTGTCGGCTCGCTTCTCGAACAACTGGAGTTTTCGAATCGGTTCCATCCGGTGCACACGCTTGTTCGAGCAGAAATACTCAACATTTTCAGTGACAAAGACCTTGATCCTGTGACATTGTACTTTGGCCAACGGCGTCAATTTGAACGCGATGGGAACCTGCGCGCCGAGCGGAAATGATTTTCCTGAAATGACAATATCATAGTGCAGCTGGTCCTCCCAGCTTCGGCTGATGGCGATGGGTTCCACCTGTTCCAGGGAGCCTTCTGATGGTGCGCGGATAAGTGTAATCTCCTTAGTACCAACAAGATTGGCTCGGAAAGCCCCAGCACGCTCGACTATCGCTTCCAGCTCGTATTTCACAGAGCCGAGTTCGACATCAATGGTTTCGGGGAGGTGGCTATCCAAGGGTAGTTCGAAGTTGTACACGTATTCGCCAGGGTTGAAGGTCCTGTACCCCTTTTGTGCCACCGACGGCCCGTTACTCGACGATTCGCCCTTTCCGAAACTTCGGGACTGATTCACTTGGAGGGACAGACGTTTCGCTTCTTTGGTGCTCAAACTCGTAGACGAATTATTGGGAGAACCTCCAAACAGTCCTCCTCTTTGGTTCGGTAGGTTCGCCGGCGACTTGTAAAGCTCCACGCGATCGGCGCCAGGACCAGCTTCTGCGGTGGGAAAGAGAACGTTGAAAAATGGCCACGTATGGCTCATGATTGTGTCCGTCTCTTCAAAATCAACCTTCTTCGGAGGGATGCCTGGTAGTGTTTAGCACATGCTGCCAAGTTAGGAGCGAGGAAAATACCTTCTGGCCACTTGGTCGTAGCTTTTCCGCGGAATTTCAGAGTGATGGCCTTGACTTTCGCAGGCTTCGTAACCTTTACATGTAAGCTCCCGCGAAGCATGGCTGTGTTTCGTTCCGAACTCTCGTTTTGTTCGAACCCTTGGAGAAACAGGACGGGCTCCGTCAGGGTGATGCCAACAGTGATGCCATTTCCAGACGCTAACGGCTTCTCCTCTGGAATCTGCTTGACAACGCTATTCACAACGTTCTTGGCTGAAGACCTTCCAGCCGATCTTGGGCTTTCGGCGAGGAAAGGCCGAGGGGCGGCCAACGACCCGTGGACGGAATTCCTGGGACTCGTCCTCATCTCGCCTGTTGCCCACGACCACCTCCGACTCTCAGAGGGAGATGACGTGGATGCTCGCCTGCTGCTTGTGGAGGATCTGGGGGATATGTCGGCGGGTTGTTGATTGGAGTTGGCAAAGTGCGTGTCGATAAAGGAACGGAGGTAACGTTTGGCGTTTTCACGAGGGCCCGCCAGCTTTTCTACTATGTAAGACTTGCTGCTCGTTTGTCGGTGGAAGAGAGTCGGGTCTGGGGCGACGTGTGCAATGTGTATGCGGTGGGGTCGTCGATTTCGGCCTTGGAAGATGCGTCGACGTGTGCGTTCAGGGTCGTGGAGGTGTTCGGGTATGTAAGAAAGTCGGCCACGGTCGGTATAAACGTGTTGATACTCTGTCATGGCGATGCAGAGTGTAAGCAGAGGTCAATTGCGAGCGGTACTAGCAACAGAGAGACGCTGAGACATGAAAGAGGCACGCGAGGCGGACTATAAAGGAAGACGGCAGTCAAGACTGAATCTTATAGGCCGTGCGACGTATTCAAGTCATGAGATAGGTTCAAAGAGCTTCCTGGCCACGGCATGTCCCGTGTGGATGCTTTGGGAAGGGAGTTGCAGGGCTCGTCTCTCCTTGCGGAACAAAGGCCTTGGACAGCACTGGGAGGGAAATGAGACAAGGACTCACACACGTCAAGAGCTGTCAGGATGCGGCAGCGGGCATGTTGGGACTTCAAATGGGCAGCAGGCACATGCTACGGTGGGCCGGTGGAGCGGTCAGAGGGGGACCGATGGACGGAAACGTGCGGGAGTTCCCTGCTGAGAGAGAGATGCGCTGGCTGAATGAGACTGCACGGTCAGGATGCAGGACAGAGACAGACAAAGGGCCGGGGGGCCTGCGAGTTAAAGAGGAAGCGAAACAGGGCCGTTAGGCATGTCGCAAGAAGCTTTTGATGGTCCTGTCAGACTGCGAAACCAGGGCAGTAGAAGAGGAGGTGCAGGGTTCGCTCACGGATGACGCGGGACAGGCTGTGGTTTGCGGAGACGCCTCGGCGGAGATCCTTGGGCATTTGCTTGCCGATGCAGTCGTCTGGACTTAATTCTCCTGGCGCCCTAGCACACCGACGAATGCATCTAGATGCTCAGTCTGTTAGTTTTGTCAGCTTTTGTAGAGATGATCGTTTTGAATCTCACTTTTATTCAGGGTGAGGAAGTGGGTAGCGGCGGGCACTTGGACGCGCCATCGACATCACTCAACATGCCCACTGCGCTGCAGGGCTCACATCGTGCCCATTGCAGAAGTGTGCACGCGTGCAGGCGCCCCATCTAGTTTTGGCTTGCCCTCAACACCAAACCAGCGCAGATGGCGGGAGCACCGGGAGTCCTCTGCGGGGCTGACGGATGCGCACAACGAATAAGCCATGCTAAGCACAGTAGGATCCAACGTCAAGGCCAATTGCATCTTTAACGCTGCAGAGAGCGGCGAGAAGCCAGGGCTCTGTATTGCCCGCAGCCTCGCAATCAGGTCATGAGATTGCCTTTCCATCCCCTTTGGACGTCTGCAGCTATCCAACAGCGCGGTACAGTGCTCCAGCGGGCAACAGGTGGCTCTCGTGACTCTCGCAACTCTTGTGTGAAGCGACGCAATGGCCTAGAACTTATCACGAATTATTCCCGAGCCTGCGATGCTCTGTTGGGGAGAGATGTCAATATCTAGCGCCCAAACCCGCAGTGATCGGCGACCAGGGTCCTATTTTGGTCTGATAGACCTTCGGCCGGTCGAGATCGTCATGAAGAGTCTGCGAAACAAGGCGGTGTCATCGAGAAATCACCGACAGGGCCGGCTGCCGGCTGCGTCATCAGCGAGCGGAAAGAATGAGGCGATCGGTACATTCGGGACATTTCACTCATGTGGCGAGTGTGCCATCGGGCCATGGACGGCGGTAGATCTGACAGATTGGCGGTCGCTGTGGCTTTGCAGTCAGGCATAAATGGGAGCACACGTGACCGTCCACCCCGCAACGCGCCATGGCAGCCTTGGCGCGCGCTGGGACGCGACTTCCTCAGGTGTCGCCCAAGCACTACTCCACGTCTCGAAGCCCGCCCACACAGCGGCGGCCGCGACAACACACACAATGGATGCGGGATACGGTCGGTTACTCTGCGGCATTCAGTCTCTCTGCCTGCTCACAATGCGTAGGGACAAGCCAAATGCCCCTGGCCGGCGCCATTCTATGTTGTACATCCATCTCGCCCGAGCAGCGCGTATGTTCCTCCCAAGTTTCAATGGCTGCTGCAGGCTAACACTTGCGCAGACTGAGCTCGCCGCCATCGGATCGCAGATGGGCGCAACGATCAAGCTCGACCTCACTTCGGACGTCACCCACCTCATTGTCGGCAACATTAACAGCGCCAAATACCGCTACGTCGCAAAGGCAAGGGAGGACGTCAAGGTGGTTTCCCTAGAATGGCTTGAGGCGCTGCGTACGGTGTGGATGGAGGGAGACGATGTGGACGTAGCTGCGCTCGAGAGGGAATACCGACTACCTACATTCTATGGCCTGAAGATCTGCCTCACGGGCTTTGACGACTGTATGAGCATAGCCACTGTGAGACGCACAATTACTGATAATACACAGCGGAACAAAGAAAGTTTATCCAGGAAACCGTCGGGCAGAACGGCGCAGAATACCACGGCGACTTGACCAAAGTTGTCACCCACCTGATTGCGGCTACCCCGACCGGTAAGAAGTACGAGCACGCCGTGAACTGGAGGATGAAGGTCGTGTCGTGGGAGTGGTTCGAGGAAAGTTGTCAGAGAGGAATGGCGCTCGACGAGAATTGCTACCATCCTACAATGGCCGTCGAAGAGCGTGGGAGGGGCGCCTGGAATCGCAAGCAGAACAGGTCACCTACGCCACTGGGCAAACGCGCCCGGGACGCAGAACCGACTCAACTAGTTAATCCCCTCCGAAGAAAATTACGACGTGCAGCGAGCTCGAGAATGGGGACCCAGAGCGAAGCTCTGTGGGCTGGTATTACTGCAGCCGGCTTAGAGGTCACGAAAACGGTGCAAGATGATTGGAAGGACGATGATGCTGCTAAGCAAGTCGCTCCAAGAGAAAGCGTTGAGCAGGTCAGCAAGGTGGTCATACCCCAAGATGATATGCAGCCCGTGGAGAACCCTGCATCAAAGCCCCGTGGACCCTCAAATTTGCCCTCGAATAGGTTCGATGGGCTTTTTGAAGGCCGCGTGGTATTCGCTCATGGGTTTGATGATGAAAAAGTATGTCTTATCTCCACTATGGTTCTGGACTGAGTTTGACTTATGCCGCAGACGAACATATTACAGCAACACCTAGATAGCAACGGCGCTACCGTGATCAAGGATGCTGCAGAAATCGAGAAAATCTTTTCCGATGACCTCGCGCGTGGTTTTCTGGTCGTTCCCCACGACATGCCTGTTGACCTCACCCTGCTTCCGGAAAGTGCCGGACGGCTGATTTTAGCCACTAACTGGTGGGTCGAACGTTGTCTGCATGGAAAATGCCTAGTGAACCCCACAGACAATGTTCTATGTAGGCCTTTTGATAAACTAAGTATTAGTGGTACGCATACTCATCACCTCAGCTGAGTGGCTGGGAATTGCGCTAACGTCTTTAGGCTTCAATGACCTGATCGTGAACTCAACCGCATTTGTTGGCATTGAGTTATTACACGTGACGAAGGTCGTCGCGTTGATGGGTACAAGATATATTTATTCCCGAAACATTCCCGTTGCTGACTGTTGACAGGCGCGAGCTATGATGAAATGCTTTCGGCAAAGACATCAGTCATAATTTGCAACACTCGGAAGCCTAATCCGGAGAAGATCAAATTTGCTACGGATAAACGGATACCTGCCGTTCATTCTACATGGCTCTGGGAATGTCTAAGGACTGGCAAACGACAGCCATTTGACAGTTATCTGCTGAATACAATTGAACCTCCCCCACAGAAGCCACGCCAGAAGCCCCAAGCGTCTTTCACTGTCGTTCCCACTGCCCCTCTTTCTGAAGAAGATAGCGCAAAACTTCGAAATAAGAAGGCACAAGCAAATAAAAGCGTAACCAAAACCCAAGGAGCGCCTCAGCAACCTCGCACACTCGATCTCGCACTATTACCCGACCCTGTACCAATACCTAGTACAGGATCATCTACCCTACCCTTCACAAATACTCGGCACTCCTTTCTATACCAAGATGAAGATGAACCGGCTCCTCCCGGTTTCAACGATACAGAGTCTTTCCCACTCCAAGATATTCACCCCGGTGTGAACTCTCCTCGACGACCATCAACTTCCTCGAATGCTTCAGCTGGAACCCTCGACAAAGCCAAGTCATCATCCACTTCCCGCTCAAATTCCACCTCTGACATGTCCCGCAAACCTGTACCCGCAACCCGAATATCCAAACTCGCGAAAGAAGCATCACCCGACTCAGTTCTTCCTGCAGCCGACTCGGTCATTCCCGCCGATGACTCCGTGGTCCTTGCTGAAGACTCCGTAATTCCAGCCGATTCCGCCGTACTTCTTCCGGACGAGCGAGTGCCGAAGGAAAAGGACCACGCTTCAATAATGGCCTCCATTATGGCCGCACGAAAAGCGCACGCCGCAGCCCAAAAGGCCAATCCCACCACCATGAAGGAAGACGACAAACGCAGACGGCGCCGACAACTCGGCCGCCTTATTTCCACGCGCTCGAACCCCTCCACTGCCGAGGATGTCCCATCGCGCGCGAGTTCTATAGCAAACGGTATTGATGACGAGGAGAGCATGGAGGGAGATGGGGAGGGTGAGGATGGGTGCGAGGGAAAGAACAAGAAAGTGTATGAAGAGTATGAGCCTTCGCAGATGCTGGGGTGGGATTCCCCCGGCGCGCAGGTTGCAAGGGAACAGATGATTAGGGCTATGGGCGGGAAGGTGGAAGAGAGTGGGGTGCTCGTGGCGTCGATTGGGATGGTGAAGGATGTGATTAGTGAAGGGGGCAGTGGGCACAGAGCAGTGAGAAAGAGAAGGGGTTGATGTTTGGACAGAGGGATGCTTATCTTGTTGGGATGAGGGTGTGCAGAATGTGGAGGAATGTTTTTGATCGAGGTTTTTGAAAGGGGTGAGGGTTTTAAATCTTACAAGACGCATAGCAAACACGGCGTCACGGAATCGGCATGGCAAGCATTTACACGGTTGGTCTAGAGTGGTTGCTTTTTGATTTACTGAAAGTAGAATAAGATATACAACATCATTTAGCACACGTGTGCTATCTGGATAAACTTAGTCCTCCAACCCATAAGTAACCCTCAATCTCCGATCCAAATGCTGCTTCGCCGTCAACACCTCCTCCCCTTCCCCCCTTTCCGCCCCAAACCCCAACCTCATCCTCTGCGCCTCCAACTCCTCCCCTCCCTCCCCCCTGCCCACAAAATCCCGCACGATTGGACTCGGCACACTCTCTAACTGCACATCATCCAACGGATGACAAAAATACGCCATACTATACCTCTCCTCTCTGCTCTCCTTCCCATTCGTAAACGCAACCCGATGTACAGTGCTCTTCAGCATGCCCGACGTCCAGAAACTGAGCAAGTCGCCGATGTTGACGAGGATCGGGGGGCGCGGGTAGGTAGAAGGGGAGGGGTTCACAGGCACGGGTGTCCATTTCGACGAGCCCATGGGAAGGATTTCCAACCCCGGTTGGCCTGGCAAACGGAATAAGAGGGTGAGCGTGCCGTAGTCAGAGTGTGCGCCTGCTAGCACACTGACTCTTTCCTTCTCGTCGACATCTTGTATTAGGGTAGGGAGTGTGGAGGGGTAGTAAAGCAAACGGAAGATACTACCTGAGGGTCCTTGGGTCTGGTCGTGCCGAGTGGTGAAGTAGGATGGGTCGGGGATGTCCAAGGCTGTGGCGAGGAGAGAGAGGATTCGTGTGCAAAGGCTGTGGCACGAGGTTTGGAAGGAAGATATCAGGTGACTGGAGGTGCTGAGGGTAGGTGGGAGGGGCTGTAAGGGTGTGGTGGGGGTAGGTGGGGCGATGTTGAATGCTCTTGGAGATTGTTAGTAACGTTGGGAGTGGGGTGGAAACTCTCGGCGGATAGGACCGCAAGGGCGTACTCTTTGGGGTCGCCGAGCTGTAAGTGGCGGTGTCAGTGTAACGAAATAAAAGAGGAAATAACAAGAGTAATGGTACCTTCTGTCCCTCGGGATCAAGGCTTTCTCCCTGCATTGCTACCCAGCCTCTGTTTTTGCCTCCAGCTTTAGCTGAATGGATGGTGTATTCGGATTTCTCTTCTATGCTCGATTTGAAGAACTTCCGGGACTGAATGTTCAAGCTTAGTTGAATCATGATAACGGTTGAAAGTTGAACGAGCATTGGACTAGATGAGTGGAAGAAGATTGGGGCAAGAAGATCATCTGAAACATTAAGATAGTGCATGAACGACAGCCATGCATGAGAATTTTGGACTTGGAGAATGTGAGACATACAAGTTCGAACATGTCATCAATATCAGTGGGAGGTATTACGACGCCGTCATTCTTGATGAACAGGAAGCCAAAAGTGGATGCGGCATGAAGGACTTGTTGAGCAACCTCAAGGGAGGGCTTCGAGATGTCGATTACGGGTATCGGGGAGGACTCTGGCCCTGATGAAGTCATGGTTGGTCCTCAAGGCAGGAAATCGAAAGACGGTGTCTGACTGAGGACTGATAAGGAAGATCCTGAAACTTGAGAGGAGCGTGTGATTAAAAGAAGCCTTGTTTTATGGACTCTTTTACGCTTTGGTCAAGGAAGCAAGAGAAAGAGGTTTCATTCGGTCTGCTCTTCGAATGTGAGAGTAATAGTGGGTGTTGCTCGATGCTTATGAGCCATGGGGATGTACCTGGCGCTAACTTCCAAACGGCTAGCGGATCTGCAGGGCTGGCACGCGCCGTGCTCCAGCTTGACGTGAGCTTCTCAATTTCCAGCGCCTCGCCTCCACAAACACTTCCTCTCCTTCTATCTAACGTCCTCGATTCCTCTGCACCGCGCGAGGCTTGTCACGCTCAATTTGAATCCAGTATAGGACCTGTGCGTTTTCCAGCAGTCACGCACGCTTCTCCGTCTTCAGGACGACTCGAAATTCCGCGCCGTTAACCATGATTCGCGATTTCGAAAACTGGAACAGCAACCTAGGCGAGGCGTCGCAGCTGGAGGAACTGAGAGGGGTCAACGTTGCCATAGACGCTGCCGAGTACCTCAATACCCGTATCCTCAACCACCCCCGCGCGAAAGAGCCCCTCGTCCCTGCGCTCGGGGGTCTGCCACTCGGACTCACGCCGCACATCGAGGAGGACCTCAGCAAATTCGCTAGCCACCAGATTAATCCGATCTTTGTGTTTCCCGGCCTCGATCTCGTGAAGCAGGAGGACCCTTTCCGCCAGCGACGGGAGGGCGCGCAGGTCAATGCCCACGCCTGGGGCCTGTACGACGGACACCAGGCAGAGGAGTCGGTAGCCAAGTTTGGTGAATCAAGTCAGACAACCCTCTCTATGATGTGCGAACTGTGATCTAATTTTTTTTTCTAGCATACGTCACGTCAGAGGACCTCCTTCGCCCGCTCCAGTCCATCCTAACCGCCAAAAACATCCCGTTCCAGGTCGCCCCGTACAGTTCGTGGGCTCAAGTGAGTATACCCTTGTGTCTTTGCACTTTTCATTGAGCTCAAGGCTGATGTGCTGTAGCTGGCCTATCTAGAAAAGCACAATCATGTCCAGGCCATCTCCGGGCCGTCCGAACTCCTCCTTTTCGACTGCGATAAAGTCATCACATCGTGGGATCTCGAGGCGGGCATCTTCAAGTGGATACGGCGGGCAAAATGCGTTGCTGACCTGAAGAAGTATGTGAACAATGGAGACATCTCTGATGACATGTTCGTGGACGCCTGCATGCTTGCCGGAAGCCACTTCCTCACTACCCTCCCCACCCTCGAGATGCCGAATCGAAAACAACCGAGGCCACTTGGCGCCATTGAGATGATTATGAGCACTGGGCGGACCGGCATAGCAGTCATTCTGAACAACCAAGACGACCCAAGGTTCCAGCGGACGCAGTATGCAGACAAGTACCGCAGGGCGCGTCTGGCGGTCAAGCATCACCCGGTCTTGACTGCTGAAGGCAAGGTCGAGCCAATGGCAGAGGGCCAAATGCCAAATGACGCCCACGAGTTCATCGGCCAGCGTCTTCCTGATGAGATCTATCATTACTTATCCAAGGGCCTGATTAACGCCCGGATAGTCACTTGGCGCGCGACAAGCGAGATCATTGAGGCTCCGCCAATGGATGGGGGGGAATCTCCAGAATACCGCAATCTCGTGAGCTCGAAGCTTACTCCACTGCGAACCACAGCGATCAACGTCTTGTCCTCGTCATTGCATAACTGGTACCAACACAAAGATCTGACCTTGAAATGCTGGTTTGAGGATTCAACAGGCAAGCCGCACACCAGCACCATCAGCATGAAAGGTCTCCCGGAATACCGAAAGATTGTCGATACGTGGAATGTGAAGGAGGCAACATTCAAAGACGTTGTCGCTCAGTACCAGGTAGGATTTGCACCCATGTGTCTACCTCAGCTGCTAAATTATATTAGCCTTGTGGATACCTAGGAGCCGCTATTTTATCACTGCAAAACGCCGACTTCGTTCCCAAGACTATTGGCAAAAAAGACCCCGCCGATGTAAGGTTTCAAACCGATATTTTCGGCTTGCACTAACGCAACGTAGCCTCTCTCCACAGCAGATGAAATACTGCACAACTCGATCTGGCGATTCCTTGCCCTTCGAGAGTACGTCGACACGAACCACAACTTGACTGCATGGGGAAAGGTGCTGGCTACAGCCATCACTACACTCAAGGGCAAGCCTGAGCTAGAGGAAGCCGCCGTCATCGCTGTCGAGTTGGTCCGCCTTGGTATACTCAACTCAAATATCGACATGTTCCCAACCTACAATGGAGCTCCGATGCGCGGTGAAGGTGAGTAAATTCCCGGAAGTGTATGATTGGTTCAATGCTAACAATCAGAAAGTGAAGGACAAAAACATCAACTTGCTAATTTCGCGGGTCGCTGGTCTCGGAACGTTACACCATAAGCCCATTGGCTTCACTGGCCCACTTAGCCAGCATTTGCTAGGATACAACTCGATGATTAATGTCGTACGCAGCGCATTACGAGACTTGGTTGAAGTCGCTGCAACACACATGTTCATGAGCGCAGCCGCGAAGCGTGACATCAACAACCTCTCCTCCATCGCCATGAAGTAAGTGCACAAAATCCGCATTCGGCTTCGAGTCACTAATTCTATTTAGGCTTCCGTTCCTCCTACCCAACAATTGTGCGCTCAGCATCGCCGTCAAGTCTTACCTCGACGAACTGCTTGCTGATCCCGACCCAACCTCCAAAGAAGCAAAAGCCCGCGTCCAAGAAACCGCTTCGACTCGTTACTTTCCGCAATCAGAAGATTTCGCTGGCGATCTCAAGACCGCATTCGAACTTTGGGATGCTGTATATGAGGGCGTGAAGAGTTCAGGGAACTTACTGAGAGAGCCGGAGAAGAAGCAGTGGAACGAGGCCAACGAGTGGTTGGCCGGTCGGCGGTAGGTGAGGAGAATTTTGGTAATGTCCATATGTGATTAGCCATTTTAGATCGCTCCTTGCTATTCCCTTTAGGAAGACATTGGATAACGGCTCGCGCGGGAGATATATTGCACATGCACAGACAAGCTCCAATGCACATTGTCCCTCCGAGCGCCGTAAGAGAAGATCGAAACGAAGATAGGATGAGATGGGTGGACAGTTTGTGTGAATGTGTGGATGGAAGCTTAGCTACGTAAGAAAAAAAGCTCTCAAACCCCCAACTGACGTGTCACGACTGGGCACTAGCTTGTCGGTGCTCCCCGGACTCTTCAATACGCTGCTCTACATTGTTATATTTCCTCATATCTTTGCCTTCTTCATTTGCTCATTATCCGTGGCCTGCTCAACGAAGATCTTGTCGAAGTTAAACTCGTCCATTCGCTTCCCAGGTTTGGTGCCCACGAGTTTCCACTCCCCGTCCAATTTTTGGTAGTAGTGCTCCATGAGCGTAAGCCCGTGGCCTATAGCCTCGACCACCTTTTTCTCGAGCGTCCTGTAGCGCTTGTACTCTGTCCGGACCTCATATCCTCTTAGTCCAAAATCCAACATTACAAGTGTAGCCGAGTCGCACTAAGGATGGGGAGTCGAAGAGAAAGTGCGATTGAAATACTACTTACTTGATGGAATCCCGTCACGGTATCCGGCCCCGTACGATCATACTTGCTGCCCCCAATATGATGCACACAATCCACGATTCCGCCAAGCCTGTTGGGGTGGTCTGACAGCTTCATAAACTCCTCTCGAGACATCGTAATTGGGGGTTGGGAGAAGGCGGAGGAATAGTCGAGGGTTACGTTAGGGCCGAGAATTGCGGAGAGGCGAGAGAATTGTTTGGAGTCATAGCTGTCGGCCCATTCGAAGGTTATGCGAGAGAGTGCGAGGAAGTCTAGGTGAGAGTGTTAGGGAGGAGAGGAGGATGGAGGAAGGGAAGGAGAGTAGGAGGAGATGAATGGGTACCTTCGAAGGTTATGTAGTTCGCCATGATCAATGTGGTCGCTGGATCAAGAGCGAGGGCGAGAATGAAGAATGCGTGCTTCCAAGTCACAAAGAGTGGTTTTTAGATCAAATGAAGCACTCCCTATCACCCAATAAAACAACAGCCCTGCGCAGGCTCCACGGATACCAAGGATAAACGGCCTGACAAGCAATTTGTCGTTCGTGTCATGATGCACCTCGGCAGCTATTCACTTAAATGTGGGGAAGCGGGGGAGTTGCGACTGGGATCGTCGGCGCTAATCTGCAGCTCTGCGAGAAGGATACGAAGCATGAAGTCTGTGGTGCGATGATGAAAAGCTACTTTTAAGAATGAGGACCTGCTCGTCATTTTTCACACTTGATCATCTGAGCAGTCAGACAGGCTGCTTCTGGAACTTTTAACAGAACAAAACGCAAATCTTCCGTCATGGCCACGCCGTACGATGTACAATTGTCTGCGACAGACACAAGAGGGCTCACACACGTGAAATATTTGAAGCAGGAATCCGCAGATAAAGTGTCTGAACTGTTGATGTTGAATCATGCGAGGTACCACACGTTATTCAACGAAGTCGGGTTGCACAGTTAGTGTCGCTTAGATCTACAAATCACTGAGATACAAGCACTCAAAGGGAATAGATCACATCGTTCACCATCTCCTTTCGCTGTGGGCTCTCGGCGCTTCACCTTCCGAGATCCAAGACGCGTACGATCTCAACAAGACGTACCAACTCCCGCACCAACACCACGCAGCGTCTATAACGACAAAGCTTTCAGACCCCACCTTTTTCAAAGAAAGTTTGGGCAAAAGCGAGTTTTACACAGATTACCTGCACTTCTTCCAAGACGAGATTGCTGAGAAAGGCGTCGAGGAGGTGGTGCGGGAGTATGTATTCAAAGGAGATGAGAGGGCTGATGATCTGCTTGGGAGAATGTACTCTGGTAAATCCACTCCCTCTCTTTCAACTCCTTCATTGACGTATCTGATGGAAATGAAGGCTTTGAACACCCCATCTTACACCTCGGCTTCGCGCTCGAATTCCAGCAACCCTGTCTTGTCGCCGAAGCCCTAGCTTCAGCATGCATCCACGACGACTGGCCGCTCGCCATCATCCGTCCCCTAGAATCATACATTGCCACTCACCCCAACCTTCCCCACAACTCCCTCATCTCTGTCATCCACGCACTGCGCGTAGACCCTGTAGTCCGTACTGCAGTGCGACCCTCCGACCCTCCCAACCGCGTAACACACGGCCTGCTCAAACGCGCCTCCGCACAGCTCCCCTCCATCATCTCTACCTGGCACGTGCAGCCTACAGAGGTAGACATCGCCTACCGCACCGCCGAAATGGCAAATGTATGCACGTACCTCAGCGGCTGTGCCCAGAACCCGAAGAAAGTACCGTCTATGGATTTCTTCATGATGCATAGCACGAATCTTTCCGTTTTCTATCCAACATTCATGGAGCTAAATTGGCTAGGGTTGGAGCAGAAAGCGAGACTGTTAAGCTGGAAGGGCTGGATGGATGCTGTACTTTATGCGGCGTGTGGATGTCCTGCACTGTATCCTGAGCGCGTAATGCAATACACGCCGAAAATATTAGGGCCCTGGTCCAGCGTTATTGCGCGAGCAACGCAGTATGCCGACGACGGCCACACGGCAAAACTCATCCGGGCTATCTTGAACGCAGAAAGGGTTTCCAGACCCTATGTTGGAAACAAGCAGGATTTTCCGTTGCAGGAAGGAGGATTCCTGAAAATAGCACACATGACAATGGACTCTGTAGAACGAATGACGCAGCTGGAGTATAAAATGCCAGAGGAATTGAAGAGGCTCTATGTGGAGAGGCTGGGCGTGGACGAGGAGGTGGTTAAAATCGTGTGTAGGTGGGTGAGATGGTGCGGGGTTGAGGGTGCGTGGGAGAATGTGCCGGATTTGGTGGAGGAGGAAGGGAGAGATAATGGGAAGGAGGGGAAGGCGAGACTGTAAGGCAGCGATGGATTAGATGTGAATGAGGGAGGAGGCACGAAGAATATGAAAGAGGGTGTTACCGTAGCTGAGTGTTGTGTTCAATACATGTTGTTGAGTTAAGTTGTTGGTTGACTCATGGCTTGCATAGTCTGGATGTAAATTTTTGAAAAAGCGGTAGACAGAAATTGATCAATCTGAGAATTGGGGAGATGTTTTCTTACTCTTGTCCTCTATTAAGAAGACAGCCAAGCGCCCCAAAGGGAGATTTGAAGGCTTAACAGAGCACTGAAAGGTCCTGCTACACAGATATTGTTGTACTGGATATCAAATTGTGATTAGAATAGTGATGAATTGGAGGACGGTTAGATGGACTTGCTCAAGACGTTGAGGAAATGATGTGAGGCCACGATCTAAGTACGGTGGACTGTTGTTGGGTTCCTTTAGATATACGCTTACGTACGTAGCTAGTTGTTGTGCAATTGAACTTCAGTTATTCCAGGAGGAGCTAGTAGGGTTGTTTCACGAAGGGCTTACCTATAAGTAGCTAAATCTTACTGTATATAAGCCAGTTGTTATACGAGGTGAACACTTACTAGGTCCGGTCCGTACTAAGGCGGTGCGTAAGCGTAGGTGTCGTAGGATTATTCTGTGAGGTTCGAAGACGATGATATAAGACAACAGGGTGGTAAATCCAATCAATAAATTGACTAACTAACTTGCTGTATCAATCTGGGTAAGAGACGAGTGAAGTTATTTGAGTTGACTACAAAGAGCAAACATAACATAGGAAACTGTCCTCCTTATATATTTCCTCTTAGACCATGGAATCCTGAGTCTCCCAGGTCTCCCTTCTTCTTAGCAGGATAATTGGGATCCTTTAATTCTCCCAAGTTTCCTGTGTCTTGGCGTGATCTTCTAGGATCCTTTAATTCTCCCAAGTTTCCTTTGTCTTGGCAGAATTTTCTAGGATCCTTTAATTCTTCCAAGTTTCCCCTTCCTTGGCGGGATCTTGAGGATCCTTTAATTCTTCCAAGTTTCCTCTTCCTTGGCGGGATCTTGAGGATCCTTCAATTCTTCCAAGTTTCCTCTTCCTTGGCAGGATATCTTCTGTCACGTGCCTCGCTTACCTGCGCGAATCCTTGCTGTTCCTTTGCGCCCGCCTGCGCGCTGTGCTGCGCCTGTTAACAGGGTTAGTTCCTCATCTGCAGCCCACATCTGTGCTACTTCTTCAAACCGTAACATTATCCCCCTCTTTGGCAGTGTCGTCCTAACACCCTTACCCTTGCTGTGTCGTCCATAGTTGTCTGGGTATAAAGGTGCGTCGTCCTGCTTGGTAGATTCCTGTTCTTGTTCGTCCTGTCCTAACTATGCCCAAGGTCCCAAAATCAAAACCAACTTCAACCAAGAACCGTCGCGCCCGCGCCAAACGTATTCGTGTCCGCGGTACCAAAATGTTGTCTAGTTGCGCTCGCTGTTAGAAAGAGAAATTGCGTTGTTTTGTCAACACTTGCTCCAGGGAGTGTGCTAGTTGTATCGCAGTCTATGCAAAATGTAGCCTGTGGGTATCTGAGGAAGAGTGGGAGAAAGTTTAGGTAGAAAAGCGTGCCACTCAGCTCGCCCTTCTAAAGGTGGAGGCTGAGGCTGCTCGTCTTCGCTTGGCTCTAGCTAAGGTTGAGGAGCGTGAATAGTTGTTCGCTGCGCATAATTTGAAGGTTGCCAACGCCCTAGATCCTCTGCCAAAAACGTCTAGTACAGCTTCCACTGCTGCTTCTAAATCACTGCCAATTGAACTGTTATCAACTAACCTAGGCTGGTTACAGGCTAATTCTTTTTCTTTTAACCTTTCTTCCTTCCTTGCCAATCCTGTGCTGTTTCCGTTAGACTATTCAGATCTCCTGCATCTAGATGCTGTTGGTGGTATTCTGTTACTAATTCCTTGCAGTTTGTAAGATTCTGTTTTAGTTCCTATGTGTTCTAACTATCTAGCCATCCTTGCTATTTTACCAAGTATTTCTACTAACGTCTAAACTTCTTTAGGTCCTTAATTAATTTRACCTTGTAGTCCTTATCCTTAAGTTCTAAGCTAGTTTCTAGTTTAGCGTGTGCTAGTGCTAGTTCTAGGAGTAATTTATAAAAAACTAGATGTATGCAGGTATCCTTTGGTAGACCTAGTTTGTAATTTACTAGTTCCYTAGTCTCTAAGACTTYAAATAGTCCTACTTRGAGATTGTCTAGTTTGCTRCATAGTCTTCTAGTTTTTAAGTTTTTCTGTAACAGGAAAACTCTATCCCCCTCTTTAAAGGTTGGTCCCTTAATCCTTTTTTTGTTAGCTAATTTAGATGTTGTAAGGTTCTATTAAGCTATGTTCTTGCTTAATTTRTTGTGTAGTTCTAGGAGTCTTTTAGCTTTGTCTGCCACATTTGCGTGTAGACTCTCTATGTCCTTTAGATCTTAATAAGCAATTGGTTTATATCTGTAATTTGCGTAGAAAGGTGAGTATTTTGTTGTGCTCAACCTTAATCTATTATACGCTAGTTGTGCTGTTAGCAGGAGTTCAACCTAGTTGTCCTGTAGCTTGTTAACGTACATCTGTAAGTATTGTTCTAATGTTTAGTTTGTCTGTTCTGTTTGCCCATCTGTCTAGGGGTAAAAGCTAGTTAATAGTTTCTTCTTTGTTCCTAGTTTAGCTAACAGTGTGCTCTAATACTTAGATGTAAAGAGCTTGTCACAATTAGTTATAAATTTGTCTGGCATACTGTCACGGTATATATGTTATTCTATACGCACCTCACCCTATTGGGTTCACTGCACCTTTTTAGGTAGCGCAGGTCGAGTGGTATAGAGCTTGCTC
>BCHH01000001.1:3208374-3256106 GCA_001599595.1 Beverwykella pulmonaria
GTAGTGGTGCCTCAAGGACTGATGTGTCCCGGTGTTGGCTGTTGTGGTGCCTCAAGGAGTGGTGTCCCGGTGTTGGCTGTAGCTGGCTCGGTGCGCAGCTGTGGAATTGATGATGGCCAGGCGTATGGGCCAATGGAGGGTAGCCGGCTCGGTGCGCGGCTGTTGATGGCCAGGCATATGGGCTGATGGAGGGTAGCCGATGAGAGAGCGCCTTATAGAATGGAGGAAGACAGCATAGCAATCGTCACTCAGTAAAGAGGAGATCAAACTAGCGTCAATTGTTGAATGTAATTCTAGCGCGAGTGGAATCGGGTATCGACTGTTGAATTGTTGGTGGCCAGGCATATGGGCCAATTGAGGGTAGCCGGCTCGGTGCGCGGCTGTTGAATTGTTGATGGCCATGCGTATGGGCCGATGGAGGGTAGCCGGCTCGGTGCGCGGCTGTTGAATTGTTGATGGCCATGCGTATGGGCCGATGGAGGGTAGCCGGCTCGGTGCGCGACTGTTGATGGCCAGGCGTATGGGCCGATGGGGTTTGACGACGAGAGAGCGCCTCATAGAATGGAGGAAGACGGCATAGCAATCGTCACTCAGTAAAGAGGAGATCAAGCTAGCGTCAATTATTGAATGTAATTCTAGCGCAAGTGGAATCGAATATCCGGGCTCATAACTATCGGAGTTAAAATGAGGTGAATTGAGCTCTCTGTGTATTAGAGAAGGTTGGGCTAGAGGACCCCTATATATAGCTAGTACAATGGCACGTGATATAGTAATGCACGTGATATAACCGTAATAAAGTGTTATATGAGGTGAACACTTACTGGGTCTGGTCTGTACTAAGGCAGTGCGTAAGCGTAGGTGTTGTAGGATTATTCTGTGAGGTTCGAAGACGATGATATAAGACAATGGGGTGGTAAATCTAATCAATAAATTGACTAACTAACTTGCTGTATTAATCTAGGTAAGAGACGAGTGAAGTTATTTGAGTTGACTACAAAGAGCAAACATAACATAGGAAACTGTCCTCCTTATATATTTCCTCTTWGACYATGGAATCCTGAGTCTCCCAGGTCTCCCTTCTTCTTGGCGGGATAATTGGGATCCTTCAATTCTCCCGAGTTTCCTGTGTCTTGGCGTGATCTTCTGGGATCCTTCGATTCTCCCGAGTTTCCTTTGTCTTGGCGGAATTTTCTGGGATCCTTCAATTCTTCCGAGTTTCCCCTTCCTTGGCGGGATCTTGAGGATCCTTTGATTCTTCTGAGTTTCCTCTTCCTTGGCGGGATCTTGAGGATCCTTCGATTCTTCCGAGTTTCCTCTTCCTTGGCGGGATATCTTCTGTCACGTGCCTCGCTTACCTGCGCGAATCCTCGCTGTTCCTTTGCGCCCGCCTGCGCGCCGTGCTGCGCCTGTTGACGGGGTTGGTTCCTCATCTGCAGCCCGCATCTGTGCTACTTCTTCGAACCGTAACACCAGTCTTCTCGTTAGTTAGATCAGGTAGCTTTTGAATATCCTTTCGTACCCGGCCTATAGGTGTCAATTCCATCTTGGGTATTCGTTAATTATCACTCGTGCACTCCCATATGCCTTCGGTAGTGATTCGCACCCGAACCCGATAGTTCTGATATCCTGCGCTGTTACAGGCATTAGATTTATAATATGGGCATTATGTGTTGCACAACCTAGATTACTATGTAATCTAGCAATTAGAGCTTTTCTGTGTTGTACACACATTTATTTATTATGCATCTGCCCTTCTGTGTATAGTCCCTCACTGCGTAGCAAGACACACTATATGCTGAGACAAATGAGGGGTGCTTTGACTTTTAGCAACTAGAAAGCTCATGCGCATAACAAATATTGCTATAACGCTACAAAAATAATCTATTGTAACTAATTCTAAATATCTATAATCTACTTTGCTAAAAAATTACGTTTATATTGTTGCCTCTAAACCTGATTTGTACATCGCCTTCTTTTGTAGCGTCACAGGCTTCCCTCCCTAGTACAGCACCAATTTCTAGCTTTTTTTGCTCTAAATTCTTGTAGAATAATCTTTTCTAAGTCTTAGAAGATCTCTCTAATGCTAGGAAGTCATTATTAGTGTTATGCGCGCTGTTGCAGGCAAATTTGTGCAGGGTCGCCACGTTGATTGGTACTTCCAGAGGGAAACAAATCACTAATCTTAACACAACCGCACTGCTTACATTATACAACTACAAGTATTTTATTGTAAGATATGTAGCTGTGCACATTGCACAAGCGCTTAGAATATTATTAAATCTGACTTAGGATTGGGAGCAGTGCTAAAAAAGGCTTAGCGCTTGTTTAGTCAGCTAATATAACTTAGCGTTGAACCAGCTTTAACTTCAAGATGCACTGCGAGGGTCTCGCCGGCGAAGAGGGAGGGGTTGTCTTGGCAGAAGCAGTTTAGCGTGCTTAGGTAAAATGGTACACTATTTCACACTATACTGTTTCCGAAATAGCTGTGGCGCGCTGGGAGTTAGGCGCCGTGATGTGCAACACTGCCCCGTACTTTTGTCAGATTTGAGGGGTATTTTGGGTTCAAGAATAATATGGTCACGTTGTGAGATGAAAGAATGATGGATATTGATGAATTGATTGATTGATTGATTGTGTTGGTTTCACAGGGCTATTGCAATAGCAATGGGGTTTCTCAAAGGTGGTAATAAATCGTTGTGTGTGTCTATCTTGAAGCGGTGCAGCAGAGGGAATACCATCCACCTCACCGTCGCGTGCACTAGCCGAGTATGGCTAGTGCCCCACGTGTCCACACGTGATTGGTACCTCCACACGTGATCCATACATCAACACGTGATTCCCACATTCTATATACTCCCGACAGATTGTCTTGTTCTTGGTTTCTCGGGTCGCTGGGGTTTTGGCCCCTCGCTTGCCCACATGCGCCTTTCCCTATTTGGTTGGTCCCTTTCAGGCCTATATGAGCGCATTTCGTCTAATACCACGACTAATACCCTTACATCTGACAACTTCATTGACGCCCAACATCCACGACATTCTCACACGAGGTCAATCTTTCCCTTGACATCGCGCTGAGTTTCATTATTCAAAGAGGACAATCCGCAAATGAGGGATACATCCGTGCTCAAAGCCAATGTGATCTATGGCGCCGTACGAGTACACAAAACTAGATACAGAAGCTGATGAAATCCGCCTTGTTACGCTTCTTCCCGGCGAATCCGTCGATGCTCTTGAGGTTACGATCTCACATGTGTCCCTTCCTGTTCCCAAAGAAAGCCATGATACTCGGATGCCAATTAAAGAGCTGCAGAAGACACTGCCTTCTGGTTGGTCTGTCCATGAGACGTTAGACGGCCGATACATCTTCGAAAAAGAGCGCACAACTGAAACAACTGTAACAATTTGGCACACAACCTATACAACTTGGATACATCCAGACTCACACTTTCCTCTCGATGCTTACGATGGATATGCACCGGATCAACGAACAAATTACGAACCTAAATTCGAAGCACTTTCATATGCATGGGGCTCAATCGACAATACAGAGACTCTTTTCGTTCGCAACACACCCTCAACGTCTAGCTCTGCAGGAGAAATTCAGGTCACCGAAAATCTAGCTATCGCACTACGCCACCTGCGATACGCGAAAAGCAGTCGGCCTTTATGGATAGATGCTGTTTGTATCAACCAAGGCGATCTTGCTGAGCGTAATGCGCAAGTACCACGAATGGGCTATATCTACGGATTGTCTCAGAAGAACGTGTTCTGGATTGGTCCAACGACAACATCTAGCTCCTTAGCTCTATCAACTCTGGCGTACTTTGGATGTCAGGTTGAATATACGAAGGACAATAACCACCTACCGTCTCCCGATGCTGAAGAGCCAGACTGGTGGACAGATTCGACTCCGCTACCGTATGATGATAAGATCTGGCAATCGTTGGACAGTCTATTTAAATGCTCCTGGTTCGAGCGGCTATGGATCGTTCAAGAGGTGCTCCTCAGCTGCCAAGGCTCCGTCTTACAGTGCGGCAACGACGTGATTTCTTGGAATTTGTTACGTCGAACAATACTGCGCCTCACCCGCAAAAATTCGCCCTTGTCAAGCCTCCGAAGAGCCTTGCGGAGATGTAGGGACAGCCTATGTTGGCCGCGTTATACACCGCTTGATTTATTGGCAAGTAATACTAGCCAGAAGTGTACCGACTCTCGAGACAGAATTTACGCAATTCTAGGCCTTGTTCCGGAGCAATTTGTAAAACTTATCAGTATCAACTATTCTTTGGCTCCGACCGATATTTTCAAAGAAGTCTTTCTCGCACTCATGCGATACTCGAATCGAATAGACGCACTTCAATATGGACAAATTTATGACCAAATACTTGGGCTCCCAACCTGGGCCCCATCCTGGTGCAAATCTCGCGGTGTCTCGGGTATCCTTCCTGTTTGTTGGGCTGCAAGTGGTGACTCTGTAGCGCATGCAGTTTTTTCTGCACCAAACCAGTTGAATGTCCAGGGGCTCAAAGTAGCAACTATAAGAAGCATTAGAGAGCCTATGACGAGAAACGTACAGCAGTTACCGATCGTCATACAAGAGTCATGGTCGGAAATATCTCATATGACCGAGTACGTACACGGAGAATCGCTATTAGATGCATTAATCTCAACCTATACAATGTACCGTGACGTTGAGACTCACCCAAAGTTTGAATTTTGTACTCGGATGCGCTGGAAGGAGCTTTTCACGAAAGTAGTCTCTAAAACAGACGATGCTTTAGCGAGTTCAGAGCTGGTCAGCGAATTGCAACGTGCTTTTGGAGGCGATGCTTTGAATTTGTCCTTTTTCACCACAATGGAAGATTTCATAGGTCTAGCCTCTGGTGAGGCTCAAATTGGTGTGTAGCTAGAGTGATATATCATAAGTATTCCATTAACTTAACTGTCTAGGTGACCATATCTGCATCTTTCTTGGTTGCTCTATGCCAATAATACTCCGTCAAAGCCTTCGTCAACCAGACCATTTCTACGTAGTTGGGGCCTGCTTTGTGCATGGGATCATGTTTGGTGAAAGGTTTCTCGGTCCTTTCCAGTACCCATTTCGTATCCAATTATCAAATGACAGCGATGGACGCCTCGTTCCTTCCTACTTGGATACTGCAACAAGGGAACGAAGTCATCGAGATCCCCGTCTTTCCTCTATTGTTGACGAGTGGGAAGAAGTTCCTACCAGTGAAAATCTACCCCGTGCAATAGGATCTGTGCATTTTCGCAATAGAGTTACTGGCAAGACGATGAACTCTGACCCACACTTCCTCCCAGAGGTATTATCCGAAAGAGGCATAAAGCTCAAGATGTTCACGCTTGTTTGACAACTAAATGGCAAGGTGGGCCAAACGCACTGGGTGGAGAATACGGCAACGCACTCTAGGCGGCTTCATCCAGAGGCCACGAGCAGGTGGTGAAGCTGCTGCTCGACAAGGGCGCCGACACCAACGTTCAGCGAGCCAAGGTTTAGGGCTGCGCACCCTCAAACCTGATCTGTTCGATCTTCGGACTTCAGAATACAAAGGTCTAGCGTTAAGTTCAGAAGGGCATGGATAACATATAATTCTAAGAAACTAGTGTGGCTTCCCTCAGAGTATCGGTCGTCATGCTCAGTGGTGTTAGAGAAGAAGCTTGGCTTTGGTGTTGGAACTAGAAGAGTGCCGAACATACGCTAGAGAGTGTGCGTTGATATAATTTATTATCCTATTTTCTTTTTCATCTCTATTTCATAGAGAGGGCCGGGGATCGAAGTGAATATATACCCTTCTGAAGCTTCGAGCATGTTCTCATCAGGTAACGTAATGGCTACTTATAGAATTAGGTGTTAAAAGTTTTGCCACTTGAACGTTAGCAGGTGGATGAACGCATCAATCACGCTAGCAGGGAGGACGGCCGACCCGCTCTGGCCATGACCTTGTTGAAGATCCCGCGCAACACCCTCAGGGGTGTCCGTCTCGAAGACGGTGGCCAGCTCAGACCAGGCTGACGCGCACCTCACGGAGCTATTGGCGATCTGCGAGGCAGTAAACTGGCCGTGGTCCCCATTGTGTACTGCAAAGGACCAAACAGGGTCCTTGGTGCCAGCCTCGCACGTACAAATCTTCTCAGACGCGTAGTTGGCACTGTTATTAGTGCAGAGCTGGAGGGTAAGTGCCTGTTAGGAAGTAGTGGGCGAGATTATAAAGAAGCTCCGCATGAGCAATACCACGTTGTACTAGGTCCCTAGCCACTTAGGGATTGAGGGAAACAAAAAGGCTAACCAACTTGCCAAAAACATGACAAGAACGGAGAGTGAGGAGCCGCCGCAGCAAAATGGCTACCTGTGGTATCTAGTAAAGCAAGCACTAAAGAAGGCAAAAATCACAACTGGACTGCTTCTGGCAGGACGGCCAGATGTGGGCAAATTTATGAGGAAGATTGACGCAGCGCTCCACCTAGGCAAGGCAGCAGGACTGTACCAGCAACTGAACAGTGCTGAGGCTGCAATCCTTTTACAGCTCTAGACGGGCAAGACAAGTCTAAAAGTATATCTCTACAAGATTAAGGCGTCAGAAACAGCAGCATATAAGTGTAGTTTAGTTAAATCTATCCTGCACTTCCTATTCTGCTGCAGGAAGTGGGAAGAATAGAGGTTGAAGCTTTAACAGCAGCATAGGGAGCAATTTAGGGACCTCTTGTACGCACTAGGAGGCTTCTTAAGCAGGCAGGAAGGAGGCAAAAGCATTAACGGACTAATGGAGCAATAGAAGCTAGACATTGAGGTGGTATGAGCTACAATCTAGTTCGCGATAAGCACAGGACGTCTACAGACTATTAGCCAAGACGCAGCAAGTAATGAAGCAGACTACAACAAGCAACAACAGCTACAAATTCCCACACCCACTCTTTAACTAGCTACAACAAAATAAGTTGGCAGCAAGCCACTACTAAAAGCCTCTGCTAGTGCGCTGCTAATTAAGAAGTGCACAACGCTAGAATTACCCTGCAGATAGGGGACCCCAGAAAACAACCTAGCTTACTATTAACTTCTAAAAACAATACTTACAGCATATAGTAGTGTATCTCTTTTCTTACTTTCCTATGTTGAGCAGGGTGTTAGATATGCGATTAACAGGTCTTATGGTTGGCTTCTGAACTGGAGCAGGTGTCTGATAACAGAATGTATATAGCTGGCGCTTTGTAATAGCCCATACCCTTAGGGTGCATGGCCATAATAGAACACACACACACACGTTGAAGATCCCGCGCAACACCCTCAGGGGTGTCCGTCTTGAAGACGGTGGCCAGCTTAGACTAGGCTGACGCGCACCTCACAGAGCTATTGGCGATCTGCGAGGCAGCAAACTGGCTGTGGTCCCTATTGTGTACTGCAAAGGACCAAACAGGGTCCTTGGTGCCAGCCTCACACGTATGAATCTTCTCAGACGTGCAGTTGGCACTGTTATCAGTGCAGAGCTGGAGGGCAAGTGCCTGTTAGGAAGTAGTGGGCGAGATTATAAAGAAGCTCTGCATAAGCAATACCACGTTGTACTAGGTCCCTAGCCACTTAGGGATTAAGGGAAACAAAAAGGCCAACTAACTTGCCAAAAACGTGACAAGAACGGAGAGTGAGGAGCCGCCGCAGCAAAACAGCTACCTGTGGTATCTAGTAAAGCAAGCACTAAAGAAGGCAAAAATCACAACTAGACTGCTTCTAGCAGGACGGTTAGATGTAGGCAAATTCACAAGGAAGATTGACGCAGCGCTCCACCTAGGCAAGGCAGCAGGACTGTACCAGCAACTAAACAGCGCTAAGGCTGCAATCCTTTCGCAGCTCTAGACGGGCAAGACAAGTCTAAAAGTATATCTCTACAAGATTAAGGCGTTAGAAACAGCAGCATGTGAGTGTAGTTTAGTTAAATCTATCCTGCACTTCCTATTTTGCTGCAGGAAGTGGGAAGAACAGAGGTTAAAGCTTTAACAGTAGTATGGGGAGCAATTTAGGGACCTCTTGTACGCACTAGGAGGCTTCTTAAGCAGGCAGGAAGGAGGTGAAAGCATTGACAGACTGATGGAGTAATAGAAGCTAGACATTGAGGTGGTGTAAGCTACAATCTAGTTTGCAATAAGCACAGGACGTCTATAGACTGTCAGCCAAGACGCAGCAAGTAATAAAGCAGACTACAACAAGCGACAATAGCTACAAATTCCTACACCCACTCTTTAACTAGCTACAACAAAATAAGTTGGCAGCAAGCCACTACTAAAAGCCTCTGCCAGCGCGCTGCTAATTAAGAAGCGCACAACGCCAGAATTACCCTATAGATAGGGGACCCTAGAAAACAACCTAGCTTACTATTAACTTCTAAAAACAATACTTACAGCATACAGTAGCGTATCTCTTTTCTTACTTTCCTATGTTAAGCAGGGTGTTAGATATGTGATTAACAGGTCTTATAGTTGGCTTCTAAACTAGAGCAGGTGTCTAATAACAGAATGTATATAGCTGGCGCTTTGTAACAGCCTATACCCTTAGGGTGCATGGCTATAATAGAACACACACACACACACACACGTTGAAGATCCCGGAGTCTACCGCTAGCGATATCCTGCGCTCGAAGCACGCGCGACGCCTCGCTCACACCGACTTGCCCGACACCGGCGGGCCCCCTCGAGAGCTTACAAATACCGACGCCAACGCGATAGCGACCTATATCGATAACGCGCCGTTCGAGGATAAGGCCGACGACTGGAATACGATTGCTGAAAAAGCTGGAGTCAAAAATCCGCGTCGGAGGGACTGGCGGAGGCAGACGATACAGCATGTTACCGAAGTTTCCGGCATCAAAACATGCAAAGCTGCCGTCAAAGAGGAGCTCTCTAAGGATAACCAAAAGGCGCGCGTACGCTGGTGTATACAGCTGCTCGTCCAGAGGCCTCATGGAGTCGATTGGCGCTGCGTGATTTGGTGCGACGAGCTCCATTGGAGCACCGGTCCCTGTCATGTACACCACATTACAGTAAGCGTCGCCCTGGTGAGCGCTTCTGGAGCGATAATATTCAGTATAATCAAAAGGTGCGCAATAACAAAGCTACAGGCGATCCTACTGAGCCTAAGAGAAAGCGCTGATTCCATATTTATACTGTTATTGGCTATAACTTCGCATGGTGTATACCCTATAATGCAGGAAACTCTAATGGCAAGATGAATTCAGCAACCTATATCAGCCAGGTGCTCCCTCACTTGCGCAACGCGATCCTCGGGAGGGACCTTATACTATACCAGGATGCCGATTCAGCTCACAAATCCGTGGAGACTTAACGCTGGCTTTATCTTAATGGGATTGATACTATTATCGACGCGCCGCGGAGCCCAGATCTCTTAGTAATGGAGACCTGGGTGAAGCCTCTGCGCGAGCGATTTACTGCTAAAAGGTGCGACAGCGTCGCACAAGGCGTCAAGCGATTTTACGAGTGCTGGCAAGCTCTAGATCCGGAGAAGATAAATCGTACAATTGACAGCTACCCAGCAAGGCTACATGAGTGCTGGCGTATGAGAGACAAGATAACCAAGTACTAAGGGCCTCGCAGAGGCCCTCTGGCGCTCAACACAAAGGTTTCCTGTATATACAGGCTCTGTATACAATTTTATAGCCTCAAATTACATTTATTTGACCTCTGCGACATCAATTTCATACATACAATGCGTTTTGTGTTTTTGTATCGTGGGCGCATCGCCAAGATGGCGGCTTATATCCGGATGTTTCGCGACCATGAGAGTCAGCTTACCATTTATAAGCCGCGGCACAGGATGACGCCGCCTTGCCGCAGCCGGATCCTCAGCCTCCATGCCCGGTTCAGTTCCGTTGCTCATATGATATCGCTCCCTTCCTTTTCACTAACTCGACTGTCATTTCCGTTAGACTTGGGCATGGATCCGCTCAGCGTCACAGCCAGCATCATCGCAGTTCTCCAACTCTCGGCCAAAGTCCTCGAATACCTGAACAATGTCAAGGATGCTCCAAAAGACCGCACACAGTGCGCCATCGAGATGTTAAACCTCTGTAGTCTACTATACAAACTGAGAGATTATGTTGAGAAAGGCGATCCTACGCAGCCATGGTACTTCGCCATCCACGAGCTCGCAGTCAAGAACGGGCCGCTCGACCAATTTGTGCCACCCTTGGCGCTATTTGTGCAGGGGGTTGAAGCCAGAACGAGACTCTCCGCAATAAACTCCCTCCGACGGCTAACCTGGCTACAGCCTTTTCGCGTCAGTGGCTTTAGCTTTTGCTCTTTTCAAGAACAGGTCTGTTCCCAGACAAGGTGCATAGAACATCTTGCCACTGATGGCACGGATCGTTGTCCTTGCCGCAAGTACGAGCCACATCGCGACGCATGCTGCCGTCAACACCTGCAGACTATTAGCTCCACTGCCTGATCGATTCCGATCACCTACGCATGAAAGGATCTTGAAGAACTTGAACTCAAATTCTTCGCCGATCGAGATCGTTAAAAGGGTGAAAACGCCTGATGTCTAAGTTAACGCGGAGGCGAGGAATGTGCCTCAGAAGTGCTTAACTTACCAACTGGGAAGACGAAACCCCACCACCCCATATTGAATGGGAAGGGATATGCACTGGATATCATAATTATTGCAACGATGAACCAGATAAGCGCGAAGCCCCACAGGACAAGACCAATAGCTAAGCCTATAAGGTAGAAGAACTCGCCTGCTTGCGCAATTGTAGGGATTGTGTCATTAGTCACAAAAGCGTGTCGAGCGACCTTGCCAAGGGATATCAACCTACCACATGAGTTAATGTTACCAAACAGATAGAGGCTCATTCACTGTACGTACGAGAATCCAGACAGACCGAGAGGTCCAATGGGAAGCAGCAGCGACACAATCACTTCGCGCTCGAGCGGTTTGTGCACCGTCATGCGGAGAAAGTACAGCGTCAAGATGATCCACGACATGGGTGTTCCAATACTCCAGAAGACATAACTGATGATTAATGTCCACAGTTGATGTCCGTTGTTCGTCAAAGCGTGCGACACTAAGGCCCCCGACGTCGCAGCTATGACAATCGAAAGGATAGGGATGAAGTACAATGCTGTCATCTCTGCCAATTCGCTGCGCTGATGCGACATACTGCACATCTTAGAGTTTGCAATGTTTGTATGGCCTTTGAACTTACATTACCCAAGTCAAGTGGAAGCAAGTGACTAGCGCCATAAGACTATCGATCCACCATAGCACCCAAGCGAAGATTACTAAGCCCTGGCCCCACGGCGCGCAGGTCAAAACTATCATATTTATGATTGTCGCAAGTCCAATTGGAAAAGTCGCCAGGAACAAACTCTGGTGCGGGTGGCGAAGCACGGAGATGATCAATTGGGGATATAGCGTATATCGCAACACCGTGATGAACGCGAAGAGTAAGAAAAGCACGACGTTGAGCACAAAGAAGATATCGGAGACGATGTTCAGCCATCGTGCATGGAAGGGTATCTGATGGAGCTGGATTGACACCACCCCGGTGCTCATGGTGATGATGAACCAGCTTTTGCACCGGCCTCGTTAGCAGCGACACTATCATGTACCGGTACTCGATATACTACGTACGAGGGTGTGAAGTTGCGGATTATCTCTCTAAACCCCACTCGCGGTATACCACCAGTCTCCGGATCAGGGTTACAGTCAACCTGCGACATGGCCTGAGTTGCCTGAAGACTTTCAGTGTTACCGGCCACCGCTACAGGAATAGGATTCGCAGCTGCAACGCCAGTTTTGCTTCCCTCTGGCGCTTGGTCTACCAGGTATTTGGTGTCTTCATCGTGGAAATGATGTTGGCAATTAACGCTATCGCCAGGGCAGTTGGGATCGGCCATTGCTAGTGGGCCTGAACTAGCGATCCAAAGCTCAGAACGAAGGGGAGCGATGCCATCGAGAAGAATGTTCCCATTGTTTTATTCACACGGATTATGCCAAATGAGTCAGCAACGCGAGGTGTTAGTCATGCAGCACATGTTGAAACAAAATTACCAGGCCTAGCCCAGGCCTGAAGTTCAGGCGGGGTAGGTGGCGTGCTGTCTAATCACTCATGCCATCCTGCGGAAGCAGATGCTGGTAGCGATCATGATATTCCCATTGAAAAGTTTCCGACAGTGAGGGGTTTCCACTAAGAATTTGCCAGTGCGACCAAGGCATAGATTGCGACCGGAAGTGACAAATATTTTATGTAAGCTTAGTACCAGATCACATGACTGGACTCCAGCCATTACTCATCAGGTCCGACTGCTTATGAGCTCTCCACATGTACTTCTACTTCAGGGACACACACACACTCATACAATACATCTACATTACGATACCACTCGTGCCCTCATAGCTTACTTACAGTTTACCACTAAGGCTCGCGGTTCATTCCTGCGTAATCTTCGGGCGGCGTCCTCTTCTAAGGCAACACCATTGGCACTACCACCAGCAAGAGCATCTCACAGGCCGCTATATTAGTGTTAGTGCTTATAACGCATGGGGTTTATGGGTATTTTCCTACCTAGTTAGGGCAGGTCGGTTTTCGCCCACCTTCCCTCGTGTCCATATTCTCGCGGTGTCCGTGGTCCCGCTGACTAGCCGCTGAGCCAGCTGGCTCGCTGGTTAGCCCGTTCCGAACCCCTATTTAGTCCTGAGTAGTCGCTCCGTACGTAGCTCCTTACCAAATCCACTCTGTTCTTTAGCACCTTTTGGTCAGTCTTCTGCGTACAATCTTCTGTACGGCGGAAGGGGGTCTAAGCCCTTACACCTGGGCTTACAGGCCTAGACGGCACGTCACTAAACCTCGAATCCCAACCTTTACACACCCATACTCATCAATGTCACCCACTCCAATCCATGTTCTCGGCCTAGGTAGCTTAGGGAAATTGCTCGCACATTCTCTTCGCAAATGTCACCCGGATATCCCCATTACATTGCTCTTTCATCGCCCAACGATAGTCCAGGAATGGGAAAGAGCTGGTCGTTGCATTGAAATCGTCCGAAATGGGGAATCAGATCGACAATGTGGATTTCAGCTCGAAGAGATATCGAAGACGAAGGATGAAATACGAAACCTTGTGGTTGCTACAAAAACATATGCAACGGTCAATGCTATAAGACCGCTGAAAGAGAGATTGGGGAGGGATTCAACCGTGCTGTTTGTGCAGAATGGCATGGGTATGTGAATTATGGTCAAATATACCGTAGTCACGTTCTATTTCGTTGGATCTGATGAGATTTCTAGGCACCATCGACGAAGTCACATCCCAAGTCTTCACCAACCCAACCACCCGTCCACACTACCTCGCAGGCATCATCAATCACGGCGTCTACACAACCTCTCAATTCTCTTCTGTCCATGCCGGGCTCGCTAACATGTTTCTTGGCCCCATAATCTCAACCTCAAGCACGCAGAATCAGTCAATTCTCCCAATATACACTTCCTCGTACTTGGCGAATAGGCTTGTTGAATGTCCTGTTCTATCAGCTGAACTTGTAACCGCACAAGACCTTCTCCACGCTCAACTCCAAAAGCTCGTCATAAATGCCGTTATCAACCCTCTAACCGTCATTTTTAATTGTCGGAACGGCGAGTTGTTCGAACGGCACCGGATACGCACCCTCATCGACGCCGTCATTGCCGAAGTCTCAGCTGTTATCCTTTCTACTCTCAGCAATATAACTCCAGTGCAAACTGGAAGTGATTTATCAGAAAGTGCTGGTCTATTCTCTCCGGAGAGTTTGAGAAAGAAGGTGAACGTGGTGGGTGCGAAGACGGCAGAAAATATCAGCTCAATGAGACAGGATGCGCTCGCGGGGAGGAAGACAGAAATTGATTATATTAACGGTTGGATAGTTGAGAGAGGGAGGAAGGAAGGGTTACAGTGCCCGGTCAATTCTAAAATCGTGGAGCTTGTTAAAGAAGGAAAGGGCATTTCTGAAGACAAGATCAGTCAGGTATTTTCGCTCCATTGATAAAGTCACGAGCAAATTATGCACCATTCACGCCGCGCCCGAGAAGGAATTTCTGTGTAACTTATCATGGCAGGAGTGATATCTATACCCGCAAGATTATATGAGGCATATCTAACCTTCAAAATCAAACCTCGTCAGTTCGACATCACTAAACTCCCCAACCTGACTCACAAACCTACACGCAGAAATACAAGTCCTCCTACACCTACACTCCGGCCCCTTCTTCCCGCTCCTCGGCCCCAAGATCTCCCCTCTCTCCTTGTCCATATCAACATACACTCCCCTCCTCTGCTGCTCAAATATTCCCTCCCACTTCGCCTTGGTAGAATTCTTGATGAACCCCGTCAATCCGACTTTCGGAATTTGTCCAATATACGGAGTAGCAACCGCCAGTATCCAGTCTACCAGAATCTTTTGGCATGATCCCCTCTCCTCGGCGGGTACATCCAATGCATCGTGTAGCGTGCACCAGGGATCTGTGTTCCATCCTTCAAACGGATTCCGAAAACATATCTCTAGATACTTCACATTCCTCCAAACCTCAAGGAGCACAGGGTTCGGATATGTGTCCCCAAGATCGAAGGGATGCGAGTTCAGCCCGAAGAGAGAGAAGTAGTCGGCGTTGGAGAGATTGAGACGCACACGGTTGAAGTAGTTGTACGGAAGCAGGGCGTATGAAGACATGTTTCCGGTACTAGGACTGCAGTTCCGATCCAGTGAGCCGTTAAAGTGCGGAAAGTCATGGTAGAAATTGAAGCACTTCAGTGTGCCTTCCCAAGCTGCACGACGTGCCTCTGCATAGACATGCTTGTTCGTGAGGAGTATCGCGATATTAGGCTTGCTTTCGCGGTACGGGATCACGTCTTGTGTTGCGCGGGCCGTAGACCAGTCGAGAGAGTCGTATGTGCAGCCAGGTCTGAGCACTATCGGTCTTGATGGAGTTTTGGTGCCTTTAATCCCGCCTTGTGATTGAGGATACACTTCAGGACCGAGAATTTGTATGTATATCTGTCTTCGTAGCTCTTCGGGTAGATCGAGGAGTCGGAAGTGTGAGCCGTTGTTGCGCCACCAGGTGTGCTGCCATGTGTATCCGGCAGTTCCATGGCGGTATTTTGACCATCGTACTGTCGGGTCGGAAAGAACTGGAAGGTGTATCAATGAAAATTTTGAGGGAAGTCCAGGTGGAGTTAAAGCTGGATTCGAAAGTGGAGATCTCGAGAGCTTGTGCAGAGTATACGACGCGGATGGGAACAATACGTCGGAACTGGAAGCGACCAGTAGTTGTGAATATGTATGATTTGATACGGCCGGGATCGACGGGAGGCCATAAATTCGGTGCATGGTCGTAGGGGTTCACTTCTAGGTTGAGAAGGAAGTGGACGACGGACGTTGTGTTGAGTTTTTTTTATGTAGTCGGTTATTAGGCTTATAAAAGGGGTCAGAAGGGGAAGAATCCGGCGCTCTATGGTTGAGAAGGTCAGCGATGTGGTGGATAGTCTACCGGGGAGCTCTAACCTTCCATTTAATCTTAGAGAGTTTATGTAGGTCGCCATTTTCGAGATAGGATCCCGCGAAAAATGGATTCCAAAAGATATGTATTGGCTGGATGAGAATTTCTGAGGTGGTCTGAGGGTGGAAAATTTTTCAAAATACAGAACAGATCTTGAGTTTCCGACAAAGCCTTCTTGATTATAAGCCAGACGCTTAGAACATGAAGGCGAGTCATGGAGTGACCCTAGAATCGACTTCGCGCGATAGATACCATTGAAACAGGGGTTTCATCCTTCGGCCGACTCGCAGATTTTATACCATATAACTCGCAATATCCCCTCAAATTTCGAGCTCCTAATGGAATCTTTAGATGTGAGGTATGCAAGTTGTTCGTTGATTCTTGAATCCTTTGAAGGCGCGCCCAACAGTGTACTGCTTCTTTGTACATCAATGCTACCCTCAACGTCGACGAAGAGGCAAAAGAACATTTCGGAGGTAGACCCGAGTGTTGGCGTCCAAGCACCACAGCGACTGCGTGAATTGTGCCTCAATATCAACAGAGCGCTATTCGCTTGATGCGCCGATGTGGCGCAACAGCGCGTACCGTAGAACTTGTGCTTAACATTGTTAGACAAACCCTATTCTACTAATAAAAGATTTGCCACTAGTCCAGGATGAGTACTAGTCTTTCAAGACTCTCCATTATATTCCCCGACTTCAATGCCATATCGGGTATTTTTTCTTACATGATGCGGGTAGTGAAGGATTTCTTGGCGTTTTGGGCGAACGTGTTCGCTCATTACACCACTTGGAGAGCATGGGACTAGGAAAGGAAATTCTGTATGATGACCCGCCCGCTCAGTCGGGCTACGTCTGAGGCTTCTCGCACGAGTGAAAACAGTGTTCCCCCCATTCGAAGCTTTCACAATGGAGAATGTCATAGGGCTGTGGGTTGCCAAGTCAATTTTTATATGTCGTTCCATCCTTCTCTTACCATTTTAAGCTAGTTGATGGAAATCTGCCCTTCGTTCGATCCCGAAGGAGTTCATCATGGGTGTTGAATCGCGCAGGCTGTGCGCGGGTCGTAATGACTGACCAATGAAGAAGCAGAAATTATCGTTTGCATATCTCAAATTTTTCGTGATCTGGAGACACTTACCTTTCACCAAATACATGTGCAAGCAGGACCGATAAACGATGACGAAACGGATCATCTCTCGGTGTAGAAAACTAGTCTCCTAATGTTTCTGTCGAGTATGTATTTCAAGTTCGTACGATTCAACATCGCAACACTAAGCTTTCAAAGTATGCTATTAGAACAAGATGTTCCTTGGGGCTCTTTACAAGAATCCTTCGCCAATTCTCGCCAATGAAGCGACAATCAGTCAAAGAACTTCCTAAGCCAAAATGCCGACGAATTACCAGAAACGGAAGAAGAGAAGAGAAAGTGCAATCCAGAATTTTGAATAGACTTTGCCCAAAAACATAAGATATTATGTTAATCACTATCCGAACCCCTCCATCACAGTTCTACAATCTCATACATTTTCATCCGACCCATCTCCACACCCAAACTCTCTCAATAATCCCCATTCTAGATCCAAGCCTTCTCCGCCAACGTTTTCGCGTACCCAACGATCTTATATTTTTGATGCTGAAATTAGAGTTGCAACTAATATAGTCCACGGACGTTTCGGCTTCAGTCGCTACACCACGCCAATCACAGAGCTCTGGAGGTGTGCCGACGAGCTCAGGAAGTGTCACGAGTAGAGGGCGGAAGTCAACTGTCTGATGGAAAGTGTGTATAAAGAGTGAGAAAGCCGTGAAGAGCTGACTGCTCGCACGACGACTATATATACCCATGAAGGGTGAGCTAGCTAGAATAGGACATATGGTATGTCATGTAAGACACGTGACATATGTGATACACGTGACATAGTAGAACACGTGATATACGTGACAGGAAGAAGTGAAGCGACATAGAGAATACTTTCCCTCTGAGACGACAGAGAGTGAGAGATGTATGTGAATATTTAAGTTTGCAAGCCATTGTAACTTTTTAAGTGCTTGACGGTGAAGATGAGTTAGATGGATAAGACCATGTCTTTGCTATCATAGTCACATACATGATGTACTGGCGCAAGCATGAGTGTAGCACACCTATAGCCGGACGCTTGGAAGCTACTAGCAGGAAGAGAATATCTCCAATCACTAGTCCAAAAGACACGACATCTAATCAAAGAAGCCAAGTCCTCCCATTCTTCACCTTCAACACGAGCCCTTCTATTTCGTGCGCAACCCTCAACTAGCATCCCCCATCTACAGAGAGAAATAGATTATCCCTTCCCATCGCTCGCCCAGCCATCAACACACCATTCAGACCATACCACCAGCCCACTCTTTCCTTTGCGATACACCCGCTCTCATAACAACAGCAGTGCCGCCAGCCCCCTCTTATCCCCCCTCTTCCTTTCTTCCCTCATCTTCCCCCCGTACCCCGTGATCTTCGCTGCTTCTTCAGACGTTACATGCACAACAGCTTCTTCTTTCTTCTTCGCATCTTCGTCCTTGAGCTTGCGCCATTTATCCTTTAACCTATGGGCTTCCTTCTTCTGGCCTTCAGAGAGGAGAGGAGTAGTAGAGTGGAGGGAGGTTGTATCTTCTGGGCGCACTGTCTCTGCGATTGAAGTCGAAGCGTCTGCTTGAGATTATTAGCTGCCAAGCGTATAACGAAAGCAGAAGTAGCATACGCCTAGGCGTAACCTCATCATCAGACATTTTTATGTCCTCCTGAAATCCTATCTTGCCTGTGCTGTAAACGTTTCAGAAAAGGAAAGAAAAGCAGTGTAGTGGAGCGTCTGCAACCGAAAGAAGTCCGAAATTAAGGAGGGAGATACGAAGTCAACGTCATCAGAATCCTTCCGGACACACCTTCATCGCGGCGCAGCTCCAACACACCACTGCCTCCACACTTTCCCAATACGTCCGCGTCTTCACACCTTTTTCGAAAATGGCTGACGTGTGAATTACCTCCTCTCATACATATACATGTTCGCAGCCCATCACACCATCTTAAATCTAAAGTGCAAGGCCGGCGCTCAATTAGACAAGATGTCACAATTGCACCCCCACGAACGACGCACGACAAAGCCAGATCGTTCACAATACAGCACCATTGAACTGTGGTACCGCGTATCTGCTTCTGACAACGTAGATAGCGTGGACTTAACACAAACGATATTGAGAAGCCATGCACCAAAGACAGCAGCAGACGGGGAGGAGGATAGCCAAAGAATAAGAACAGACAGCCGTTGGCATCGATTCTTCGCTGTGTAGATAGTGACTGTAGCTGCACCTCCAATGGAAGGTGGCCTGGTATCTCATCATTTAAACGCTCAAACTGCTCCCCCGCTGTGCGTCGTCAACCTACGATAAAAGATCGCAGCGCGCATCCCATCCCATATATACACAGGTCTACTATGCCTTAATCCCTTTCACTCTACCTATTCTCTTACAACTAAGCTTAAAAATCCTTCGCCTCGCCAATCGGCTCTCCATGACTCTGCAAATGCCCCTTCCCGTTCCCACCCGCCATAACCTCTTCATCATACCCTGTGCCCTCGCCATCGCTATCGTGGTACGCAACACTAACATTGCGGATCTCATCGCCGACCTCAAGCCACGTCTCGCTTGTCGCGGGGATAGGGAAGATCTTGCAGAGAGTCCAGTAGATGAGCGATGAGACAATGAAGCCTGCAAAGAAGTTCAAGTCGTAGATATGCTGCGCGCCGATGGGCACCTTCTTGCCGATGGCGCCCGCGAAGCCAACGACATTGATGAGGATGCCGCAGATGTACGCAGCGTAGCCGCGCAAGTGGAAGCCGAAGGTGTAGAAGTATGGCCCGGTTTTCTTGCCAGAGTACAGGTTCTTGATCTCGAGATAACCCTTGCGTACCCAGTAATAGTCGCAGATGATGACACCTGCGATAGACGAAAGGAAAACCGAATAGGCAGAAAGGTAGGTCGTGAAACTGTTTGATGAGGAGAGGAGGTTCCAAGGGCACATGACGAGGCCAACAAGCGCGCAGATGTAGCCTCCGCGGCGGATGTTCAGCCAACGTGGGGCCAGAGCCGTCATATCGGTGCCTGCAGAGACGGAGTTGGCAGCGATGTTGGTACCAAGTTGCGCAAGTGTAAACGCCGCAGCAATGATGAAGACACCAAATCGCTGGCCTGAGCCGCCTTCTTCAAGGAACTGCTCAAGTAGGTCCAAAGGATTCCAGATGGGGTCTCCGCCGAAGATGACGGTAGACGAGGAAGACACAATGATTCCAATGAAGGAAGTGACGGCAAATCCAATCGGAATGGTGAATAGCTGTGACCAAAGAGCATCCGAGGGCTTGCGCGCAAAACGGGCGAAATCAGGGTCGTTCACGATAAGTGTTGCAAAGTTGGCAATAGAAGACATGATTCCGCGAACCATTTGCCAGGCAAGCTCAGATCCATGCGCAGTTCCAGGTTGGTGGACAATGGGACCGATGCCCTTCGCGCGAACAATAGCCCAGATGAAGAAGGCAAGACCAGCGGAGGGCACAAAGTATGCCTTGACAGTGAACAGATGTCTGATTTTCTCGACCGGGAACCAGATCGCAGGAAGCGAACCGAGCCAGAAGAGTAGGAAGGAAACGAATGCGACGGTGTTGGTCCCACTGTCGGGAATTCCATTATGGATACCGCCGGTGCCATCGCCTGGGTCCTGGATAATGTTAGGAGGCGCTAAATAGTAAGAGCATAAGAGCAGAGAACGTACGTTGCGCCAGCTGCTCCAGATACTGCGGATCATGAGGTATACACATGTACCACCGATCCATGCTTGAACTCCGTACCAGATACAGGCCATTGCGGCTCTGTTGAACACGGGCCATAGCGCACCCCAGATTCCGAACGAGGAACGGGAGACCACAGGGAACGAGATGTGGTACATGGCACCGATGCGACCAGTCAAGCTAGAATATTGATTAGAACAGGGTTATCTTTTGAAATCGTGGAAACACAGTACCAGATGAAGCAAGCAGCAATGCTGTATCCAATCCAAACGCAGAGCCAGGACTGCCACCACGAGAGCCCGGGCTTGGCGGCGATCATGGACGAGGAAATCATCCAGGTGTTGATGTTGAACGAGTCCGCTGTTTGGATCGTAAGCCTGTGTCATGATATGATAGGAGACAAAGAAGATAAACATACCAACCCAGAAACCGACGAAGTTCCAAGCACCCCATTGCCGTCTCTCAGGCTCGACGGGCTTCAAGTCGTGGTTAAATAGCATGAGTTGCGCCGTGGTGAGGCCATCCTCGCTCTCGACGGCGAGCTTGTTCGCCCAATACCCCACCTTGCTGTTCTTGACTTTCTCCATGAGTACACTATCGAAGAAGCTGCCGTCTTCACTGGAATGCCAGATAGTCGAGGTGGCAATGGGTCTTATGAAGTCGGTGGCACCCCGGCTCGACGAGGCGGTCGCTTGGGACGAGTCCCCGCAGTAATGACGTGTGGGGGTTACCACGAGTGAAGATCGATGCGCGCCGCCTGGGCTCGACGAGGGCCGCGGCTGAATTAGCGGTGTTTGCTCGTCGGGAACCATGTTGGCGGCTGGTTCTGCTTTGGAAGTATATTCCAAAGCATTCAAGTCCCTGATCAAAGTCGTGAGAGCGCAGAGGTTGGAACTTGAGAGCTATCTAGCTGATAGTCCTCCGTTGCGTGGGCATGCCCCAAATATATATATACTGTCCCCTAGGACGACATGACTGACACCGCAAAGCCATGATACTCTTCGGACTGTGCCGATTACGGGTGAAGCAGGGGCTGCGCAAGGTGTCCTGGAAGCTGGTAGGCCTGTCCACCTAGCCTTATCAGACCAGGTGATGGCTCGTCCACAACTCCGGCGCTTCTAAAATTTCCCTTTGGCGGTTGAGCTGGGAAAATGACGGGCGCCATGGTCGCGTCGAGTGGACCCTGTGATGAGCATCTGGAACAAGTGCCTTATCAAAGAGCATGTGGAGGTGTTGCGGGTAGGCCGATGTGAGCACGAGGTGTGGCTGCCATGGTTGCCAATCACAACGGTCGCGTGTCGCCAAGCACTGGCGCATCAACAACATGTTCGACTTTTCACGTCGAGATACGATGTCGGCTTGCTTGAATCTGCGCTGACGTTGACTCGATAGAAATTGGTCACTTAGTATTTTGACGAGAAGAGCCTCTTTATCGCTCAGCATCCGAGCGTTCTGCCCCGTTCTTCGAACGCTCGCGCCTGATGTTGCATTCTGATCCTTCAGCGGGCTCGCTTGAGCGCCCCTACCGCCAATCTGGCATAGCCGTACCGCGGCAGGAGATAAAGCTTGTGTGGGGTTCTACAGAGACCGTCTGCGGGCCACTCAAACGCTCCGGAGCCTATTTTACTCGATCTCATCGAGTAAAGGACGCCGCCCAAATATCAAACCACCTTCGGGTCATGTCGTGATGTCGAGATCCTGGAGAAAATCAACACCCTAGTTTAACATGCCAGTTCCTCGGCGCTTCCTCCGCGCATCGAAATACCCTTTTCAGAGATCCGGCCGTCTTGGACTTGTAGGATCTATCGCCTTTGATCGTGAACACGCACAGTGAGCACTATGACTGCGCTGCTTGTCTTATCAGCCCCAATCTTCATCACACCTCTCGATCACACTCCAACCTCTCCATTCAAACAACTTCTAACTACTTTGGGCTGAGCAATGCGCGTCCGATACTATCGTTTGTCTTGCCTTTTCTTTTCTTTTATTTCTCTGTATACCAGCATCCATGTTCCCCAGATCCTAAACCAGTGCACGTGCATGCAGCAAATTCCGCTATGCGAAGACTAGCTGGGATCGTTTCCCTAATCTGGTCCACATGTCTGCTTGCAAAGCTGAGAGCATGACTTGGTGAGACGTATTGGTAGGAAGGAGTAGTGGTGCTTAGAGTAGGTACATCAGTACTGAGCTACGAGTTGAACCTCATTCAATTCACTGCCTCTGAGCCGTTTGCTCCTCCTTTCCTTCCTGCCAGAGTCATAAATTCCCCACATTTTCCTGTTATCTGTAGGCGTTGATGTTGCAAGCCACCAGCATCGATGCGCAGATTCCCATATCTCGAGCGAATCCGATCCGTTCGCTTGATCGACTGCACGACATCTCTCGTCTCTTTATCGTTTCTGATGATTGCTTCGATCTAGAAGCAACATCTCGACAAATGGTGGCGCCAGGGCTAAAAACAAATTGCGTCCTTGGGCTGGGCTCTATCGAATTTTCTTCTTTTGGGTCGCAGAGTATGAGCCTACACAGATCAAATCGATGTCCATAGACTTTTAGATCCGTGTAGTGCTACAGTGTACTGATAACCGTGCCCGATCGACGTCGTCGCAGCCTGGTGCCAATCCCTTTATTTTGTCACCCTTTTGCCCAAGTCAACACCTTAGTCATTCGCGAGAGGCCCATTAAATTACGAACGTAGATGATACTCCGGTGAGAAGGGCGTCCAGAGCTCGCAAGAGTCAAGAACTGACTAACGCTTATCCCGACCATGATCGTCCTTGGTCGACCGAAGAAGTGCAATAGTTGAATTATCAGAAAGGATCGAAGCGATGGAGGAGGGTAACTATGTGAGAGAGAAGTTCAGCCGTGGCGTGTCTTCCTGTCTAGAAGGCGTGGATATCAATATCGCGCATCAATCAACATTAAGGCAGGATCAGTAGACAATACCATAATGGAAAATGCTAGATGGGGATGAACAAAATGTTCATTACACCCAAAAGTATGAGTATTATCGAGAGAGGTGGAACTCATCCGCTCAAGCATCCATAAGTGAGCGCCCATTACCGTGCAGCACTCTCGTCACCATATCCACTCCGTCTAAACCCTCTACTCCTCTCTCTCCGCCCTAAAACCCTCCCTCTCCCTTTCTCTATCCCTCCCTCCATGAGCCCTCGAATACTCCCCCCAAACCCCGCGCCAAACATCCCTCGTCGCCCTATCCAGTCCCGCAAACATACTATCTAAACTCTGCTTATCCATGCTCGACACACCAACAACCTCCCAAATCCCCACAATCAACTTCTTCCTCACCTCCGGCTCCAGCCTACCACTCAATTGAAATCTGCAGAAAGACCCAAGCAGTGGATAGAGGTAGTGTGATGCGTACTCCTTAGCAGCCTTGACAGGGTCATTGAGCATGGATTTTGTGTTGCTGTTGGAGATTGTGGGGTTGCGACCGTGGTTTTTCTGGACTGAAAAGTGTGTGGGTGAGCAGAGCGTGCTGAGGAGGCGCGTGTAGTGTGAAGCATTGGCGGGGGTGAGTTTGACGGGGGTTGAAGATGTGGGTGTGAGCCATGGTGGAAGAGGCATGCCGCGGCCGGCATTGGGGATGAAGAGACAGAAGAGAAGATTCTGGAGAAGCGGGAGGAGAAGGTGGAAACGACCACCTAGACGACTGCGGTGCAAGAGTAGGATCAACCGGCTGGTTTCACATAGGCGCATATAGATCGATGGTGCTTCGCTGGAAGGAAGAGATGGACTGTTTCGGGAGGCGAACTTGACGAGAACAGTGAGTACGCACTCAATGCTGTGTTGAGTTACAAGTGCGCTTTTGTCCCGAAGAATTGTGTCGATACTGTTAAGCAAAGAGTTGAAAGCCGAGAAATTCGGGCTCTCGGAGAAAAGGCTACAGACTTTGGGCAGAATGATAAGGTGCTGCTGTTTCTGATTGGCGTCTTCGAAGTCTTTCTCATCCAGCGCGGTAACGACGATGTGAAGTAACCGATATGACAACGTTCGTTTCTTGATGTCGCTTTCGGGCTGCATAAGCTGCTGTGCGAGACTCAATTTGGTTTCATTGTTGAGTGTCGAAACGGTATCTGCGAAGTTTTTCATGATGTTGTTTTGTTCGATGTCAGTTATATTTTCCTGCAGTATCCTCAAAGAAAACTCGACAAACCAGTTACTGTTTGGATAGAGGCCGAATCGTCCAAGAGTTGTGTGAAGTCGGATCCAATACTGTGTCGGTCGTCTGGCCATATGATCTTCTTCGTTTGAGCCCAACAGCTTCTCTAGATCAACTTCAACATAGAGATGTGCACGCAGCACATCCTTAGCGATGCTGAAACTCCCGCCATCCCCTCGCAAGGCCACCGAGGGTATTTCGTTGAACGCATCCACGACGTAATCTTTAGATATTGCTTCATCGTTTAGGGAAGCCATCAAAAACGTTATATACTGTTTCGAAGGAAGAAGTGTGTCCTCTTTTTGTGCTATGAACGTAGCTCGTAGGATGGCTAGTTTCATTAAAGTGCGTTGGGTGGCACTCTTAGTAGGAGTGATCTTCCCCTGGAACGTTTCCAAGAATCGTTTGTTTTGCGCTTGGTCCTTATTGGGAAGTATATGGCCGAGGATCAATCGAACGAGTTCCTGAAGAAGACTCAGGGTCAGAGGCGTTTCAAACCCACCCTCCTGTAATTTCTCTGCGATATCAAACAGCAAACTTCCGTCTGAACATATCTTAGCTGTAGCGTTCGGCACTTCCATGATATTGCACATAGTGCTCAGCAACTGATCGACATTGTGAGGGCGAGACACTAGGATGTCTGTCATCTTGTTTAGCACAGCTTCTCTCCGGTCTCGATGTAATGCCGATGGATGGATTCTCAAGAAGGCATTGTCGATAATAGTGCGCAGAGACTCGTTATCGTCAACTTCGTCTATGGCAGATAAGAGTGCCGCTAGGTAAGCGGCTTGGAGAACCTGGTATCCGGCAGACAAAAGAGATTCGGACAGAGCATCGGCAATTTTAACCCCGATCTCCAGGTCCATTTCAGCCGTCCTATATAGTAAATTGAGTATTGCTTTCTCGCAGGCCTCGGGCTCCAAGTGTTGGAGAAGGTGCGAATAATCAGCACAAAAAATTTCTATAACATGTTTGAGTTCAATGGGCTCGAGACGACTCGCAGACAGTGTCTTTAGAGCTTTGCGCACGCCTTCGTGAACCAGGGGATCATGTCCAGGAACTGTTCTCAGATAGTCACAAGCCGTGAATAAGAACATGAGGGCTGCTGCTCGTGTTCGTGAGTCAATAGGGTGCTCATTCTGGCTCTTGCGATATACAGCAACGTCTTTTGAAGCCTGGGCGACGACGGGGAGAATGAGACTGGCTTGCATGTCAGAGGACCCATGGAGGATAACAGGCCAGAGATGGGCTAGTAGTTGGCACAGGCTCTTCCAGTATATCTCCATACGTGAATTTGAGCGATGCCAATTATTCCGTACTATCGAAGTATATGACTTGGCAAGTGATAGTAGATAGGGCTCCAGAGCTTCTGTTACTTCGTCAGAGTCAATGGAACCCAATATGGCATAAAGAATGACGGCGCTGCTGAATGCTCTCCTAGTTTCGTTGTAGTCATCGGAGCCAGACTCCTTGTTCTTGGTGGTCTTCTGGAAGCTTTTGACGCGTCCAGCATGTTGTTTGAATAAAGCTAATATTTGCGATTGTGTCAAACATTCTTCAAGCTTTTCCGCCAGTGCTTGTACTAGGCTGCGATCCTGCCAGATGCTTTCTCTCACATCATTCAAAGATGATCGTGCACTTGGCACACTCTCATACAGCTGGGTATCCCATCTGCGTAGGAAGCCTAGAAGATCTCGATTTCGTGCATATGCTGACATGATAGGTAAGATAGTCGAGTTGAGGATGATCTTTCGTCCAACCCTCTCTTGATTCGAAGAGAGGAGCTGTTGGTTCCCTGGGGTATCGATGTCCATTCGCTTATCAGCCATAGGCTTCCCATCCTCAAACTCAATGCTCGATATATGCTCGAAAAGAAAATTTGTTAGATCCTCCGGCCGATCTTCCGAGGTAGCGGGGCCTGACTTAGGCATCGTAAGAAACAGACCCGAGTCCAGTTCGACCAGCGTCGCGATCAATGACCAATGAATAACCCTTTCCTGCCTGAGCGGAAACTTAACTCCAGAATGGAACCAAAAAAGGTCTTCGAGGATTCCAGAATCTATGCTCATATGATGAAGCACAAGTACATGGAGAGCTCTTTCTAGCGCATCCAATGCAACTTTCGGGACTGTGAATTCCGGCGCTTCAAGCGAACATCCAGCACACTCGGCGAGCGCTACGAAGACGGCCTGAATCCACGGTTTTTCTGCGGTTCTCGTCTTTGGGGTTCGTGATGGGCAGAACTTGATGGCCATATCGAGTAGCTGCGAGATGGCCAGGAAGAGAGGGACGAAGAAGTCGGGCAAAGGCTCAGATGTATCGAGGATCTGCGCGGCTTGTAGAATCCTAGCGCGAAGGGGTTCGAGGTTGCTCGCGAGGATTTTGGCTTGTCGGACTTCCAAGCCAGACTCTATTCCTTTATCCGCGAAGAATGCGGCTCTTGAAGGAGCGAACAAATGTCTTGCAAATAACCTCTCCAAATCGTGGATTGCCGTCCGCAATGCCGAAGGGGTGGTCTGACCTTGGTTTTCAAAATTGGTGCTGTCTTGGATTTTGTTGTATAAAGTGATTGCGGGAATGAGGCACTCTGTAGAAAATTGTTCGGCAGATGCTCCTAAATCATCGTCTGCATCAACTGTACGCAGTTCCCAGATCTCCAGGACCAGAGACAAATCCAGGAAATCGCCCGGTACCGCTTGCATAGACTTCGATCTCGAATCCGAGCTCAACAACTTTTGCACAGCAATGAGCCAGCATTTCAGTATCCGAGCCGCTTGAGCGCTCTCCGTCCGCAAAGCCATCTTCATGTGCTCCATATACACAATCTCTTCTCCATCCCCACGCCAACTGGCTTTGTCCACCATTGACTTCACGACCGCCGTAACAGCATCGAAGAGTTGTTCCAGCCCTTGGGTCTCCAGCGCAACTTTCTTCGACGGCGTACTCGTTCCCGACGAAGGCCTCTTGCGTTTCCTTGAGGGCTTCAGATCCTCCTGCACCGTCTCGCTTGATTCTGAAGAGCGCACCGCCCGGATATCCTGTACCACCGTCGCGGCAGGCGCACTCATAACGTCCTTCTCGAAATTTTCCTCCAGCATCTTCTCCAGGACGGTCAAGAACCCCGCATCTCTAAGGTGTGTCGCTGATCGCGACGTCGGTAGGACATGTATCATCCAGTTCAGCAGTTTCCATGCTTTTGTATTAGCTCGCGCCTGCACACCGAGTTCTGCATCATCCTTCAGCTTGTCCAGAATCCATCGTAGCACCCACTCTGCGCGGGCGCGGACGAGATTTTGAATAATTTCTGAGCGCTCCTTCTCTTCATGTAATTTTTCCCAGTCTTCGGGAAGCCCAATGATGTGCGTAGCCTGGCGGATTTGCTCGTTCAGATCCGTGAAGTCCTTGTTGATGGCGAGTAGTCGGGGGAGAGTTGGGAGTGATGGAGTTTGCGAAGCCTGCTCTATTCAACGTCTGACCCACATTCCATGCCTGCGCATTAAACATACCGATAAAATCAGCGCCATTGCATCCCCTTCGCTCTCGAAGAATCGCGATGTAAAGTGAGAGACTGGTGAGTGCTCCAAGCGGGGACATTTTTTTGACATCAAGAAATTTCGGGCACGGACCTCTGCCAAGCCTTAGGGTTCACACGCAAACTTCCGCTGGCTGGGGCGTTGTATCCGGACGTCAACTCCACGCTCAGCACCACCCAGACCCAGACGCACCGCTCGCCCTCTGTAGGGCTCTCAAACCGATCAATTGCACATTTACGAACGAGATACACCTGCCATGTCTTCCGAAACCCCCAAATCCGTTGCGACGATCCCTCGGACGACCCGCCCGATGAGCGAAGCTTTACTGAACGAGAAGGTACCTCTACCCCAGCTGTGCTTCCCACGACACACGTCCGTACATCAATCTGGAGCTCTGTTTCTGTCAACTCTGAGCTTGAGGGCTTCAATTGCATCCCGGACTGCCTCACGCGACATCCCACGCCATCCCCTTGACCACACTCGAGGCGGTGAACTTCTCAGCGGATAAATCTCCATGGTTATCTTCCAGTATATGTATGGAGTACGATTGCTAACTCATTCGATATCTAGTGGGACCGCTGTCTCTCCTCGATGCTCATCCGATCGGGCCTCGGCCTCTCCTTCGGCATCGTCTTCTCTGTCCTCCTATTCAAGCGTCGCGCATGGCCTGCAACCGTCGGTCTCGGATTCGGCGCAGGACGAGCCTGGGAAGAGTGTGATAGCGTGAGTCAATATGATGCATGGCTTCTTTATGCAGGGCTAACGAGGGACAGTCGTTCAAGCGAGCAGCAGCACCCAACAAAGACGGACTACGAGTGATAAGGCCATAAGAGGATACAAGCGGATAGCAGTGCTAGAAGATGTGAACAGGAACGGTAAGGAGGGAATGCGATGAATGATATGTGGATCAGTGGATGCGGGCTTGCGATGATACGCTGTACAGTAGGACTCGATAGAACTTGGAGAATCCAGGACTGTATATTGGACACTCTTGCTCATACTCATGCCTGGAAAGACTATGTCAGCATTGACAAACCTGTTATCAGCAAGTCCCGGCCCAGATCGATTACTGCTCTATCATCACATTACATTCAACGATACATCATACCCCGAATCACAAAGTTACAAACATCACAACCCTCCACAGCATAACACTGTAACCATTTTTTTATCAGCATTCCTCCCAGTTATTCCCACTTCTCACTTCTTAACTTAAGTAGCACAAACTATATACAAATCCTCCTGCCAACACACTCTCTTCCCCAATCGTCGAAGACATGCCGCCAAGAAGCTAATGGAACCTTGGAAAAGGAGAGAAAGATTGGGAATATATGCATACAAGCGCTACCGCGCACAGCCAGAGAATGAAGAAGCGCAGCGCACAGCGTGACGCTGTGGGGTTGCTGTTTCCAAGGTGGCTCAGGAAAGAAAAGAAAATGTGAATATCCACCCATTAAGGAAAGTCTCGAGACCAAGATGGCTGTGAAAATGAGAAGACCGCCGGCGTGAAATGCTCGACAAGACAACTCCACCCGTCCGCGCCGCCGATGAAAAATAGAAATGAAGAAATTTGAAATCTGGATATGCCAGCAAACCACCTGAACATCATGACGCCATAACCAGACATAGAAGAGAAATAACCAACCATATGAAGTACGCCAATGATCTAGTCAAGCCCAACCAGCCAGTGTACACCTGTCCGTGTCCTGATAGTCAATCAATCAATACGGGGGATTTCCATACCCCACATCCACACTCCATTAAGACGTGAAGGAGACCTTTCTGTGTACCAAATCGCATCGCTCGTCATCGCCTCGTCAACCCCTCGTCAACACCCCATTGTTACCGCAAAGCTTTGACGGGAGCAGGGCTGCTTTTTGTTTTTCTTTTTTTCTCAAGCCAATTATTGAGGAGGCTATCCAGCTCGCCGCTAAGACCAGAAACTGTCTTCGTTTCCTCGACGAAGAGCTGTGACATTAAAGGATGGTCGGGTCCCACCGGGACGACGCCAGTGGTATCGTGAATAATCAATAGCATGTCTCTAAGGTCAGTGCCGTCATCAAGGTATGTTCGTAGCGATGAATCTGACCAAGCAGGGAGGGAGGAACTTTCGGAGGACGGGGGTGGCGAAGGCTCGATTTCTTTTGTCGGAATGGGTGCCGGTCGCGATGGAGGAGGAATCGAAGAGGGCGCGAGTAACGTGGGTGAGGGCGAGGTGGCACCACGGGAGGCTGATAGGTTGGGCTTGTTCGGTGCATCGGTCAAAGGGCTGTCGTCGGGCGTGGGGGTTGATATGGGTGAGCTTGTTTCTTGACTTGATGTGTCGCCGGTGAGACCAGGAGGCTGGTGAGGATCTGGCTCTGTATCTTTCTCCTGAGTGCTATATTTTCCTGGTGGTTGTGCATCTGCTGCAGACACGTGGACTGGCGATTCGGAGAGTCGTCCGACTGGCTCGGAGTCATTTGGCTGCGCCAATTTGGTTCGTGCCTCGTTGGGATCCGCAAAGGGGTCGTTCTTCTCATCGTCCTCTGAATCGAAGTCATCGAGTTGGACGCGCTGCTTGGCCTTTTTGACTTTCTCAGGTCGTGCCTCGCCGCTTGACTGACTTTTGATCATGTTGATGGGATTAAGTTTTGCAGCTGCCGAATTAGAACGAGAGCGGTCCTCCGGGGACTGACCACGATCTTCAGAAGACGGTTTCGCTGTGTCCTCTTGCTCTGGAGCAACCAAACGCATCGTGGAAGTAGTTTGCGGGCCCGAAGGCTTATTACTTGGCGCTTCATTTGCAGCCACAGTTTGTGTCGGAGAAGGTTCCGGGCTATTGGATTTCGACGAGCTTTTATTAGCCTTCGATGGCGAGTCGTCTCGTGAGCGCTGTGGCTTTTGTAGTTTTCCTTTACTTAATTGTCTTTGTGGGGACTGGACAGAGGGTTGCTCAGTCGATGGACGTTCCGCAGAGAAATCTTCGGAACGTTTCGATTGCGGAGAATTACGACCGTACTCTTCGGACTGCTTTCCTGCATCGCTGTCGAATGATTCGAGGGCGCCGGCCTCCTTGGGTTTCTTTTCTTTGCGCTTGAAGAGACCGCTGAGCATTCCCGACTTCTTCTCTTTCTTTTTCTTGTCATCCTTGACCTTGTCGGCAAACCCGTTCTTTTCGAGACTCTCGAGGCTTGGCCCACGCTCTCGAGAGCCAGTGGTGGATGTGCTGGAGTCGTCCCTTAGTAAATTCGGAGTAAGCGTGATTTTTCGCGTTTCCGTGTTTTCGTCCTTGAAGAATGAGTCTGTGTTACGTAGAGTTCCGTTTCGGGACACCTTAGGATCCATTGGGCGGTCAACTTTTTCATCGCCCGCTTTCGAAGCATCTCCGTTGGACTTGGCAGATTCGTCACTAGAAACCCGAGCTATTTCTCCATCAGAAGTGGCGTTCGGGTCTTGCTTCGCACCATTGACCTTCAAAGGTTTCACTTTCAGATCGCCTTCTTGTTCACCCTCGGCGTTCTTAGTTGCGGTTTCTGTCTGTGCTTGGACTTGATTGGGGTCAGCTCCACCAAACAACTCATCATCGCCGCCCTCGTCAGACGAATAGTCGTAATCCGAAGCCTCGACATAGGTGGGCGGTGCAAATTGCACCGTCTTTGCGTTTCGTCTTCGCATAGCTTTCTTCAGTGGATTTTTCGTTTTCTCGCCAGTGTCTCCTAGCATGGTTGCAGAGAGGTCGATATTCCGATGCTTGTTTAATCTTGCTAATCGCTCGGTGGGGGTTTCAATATGTTCGGCAGGTAGATATCCTGGCTGGATGAGCACATCTCACTATAAAGTTTCTTATTACATACCAATGCTGCTGTCCTTGACAACCCTGACTAGCCACCAGTAGCTGTTACTGTCGTCGAGGAGAACCATAGTGTCTCCCTTGGTGGCGTTAGCTTGACCTTCTACGGTCGCAACAAACGTATGCAAAGCGTATACGAGATCGAAATCGATGTCCTCTGTTTTTCTCGTAAGCATTCGCCTCCCCAACTGGAATCGATAAATCGTAGATCATCAGAAAAAGAAATGTCGTTGGAATCATCATCTGCATCCTCGTCCCAGGAGTCGGCGTCGCTTCCGGTAGTCCAGGATCCATCGTCCTTCTCGTCGGGTTCAGCTGCCAAGAGAGGCGCACTCTCTAACTTCCGGAGTTCGCTAAATGAATCGTCCGAACTATCGCGCAACGGACTGCGAACTGGCTGGAACATGGTTTGCACTTTTGTCCTCGTCGAAATCTGAGATTAGTGATATCTGTGAATCCTGGCGGGCCTCTTGTAATCGACGTTCCACGATAGTTGGATGTTCGGTGCTGGGGCTGATTTCCAAGTCGTTTATAAGCCTAGAATTTTTTGCTCGAATCGTCGGTAGTCCTTGTCCAGGCATACTCACCACGATGATGATCCGCAGACAGGGGTTTGTTGAAGTTTTGAAGAAGATTGAAATGAAAAGGGTATTGGGGGATGATTGATAGAGGGATGTAGAGATGGTTCCTGCGCCGCCAGCTGGGGCCCTGCGAGGTCTTCGAGTAGCAGCCACAGAAATAGGAAAATGAATGGGCATGATGACAAAAGGAGAAGAGTCGATATACGAAGACGTATTCGGCGACTGGGCAGGGGAGGAATTGAGTGTCAGAGAGGCGCCCTGCTTCAGCCAGGGCATAGGAGAAAGCGAAGAATACCCACCATCATCTATCGAGGGCGAACTCGAGATCTTGTCCAGCATGTCGTCGTCCATGTCGTCCTCGTCTGCATCCTGCATATCCCCGTCATCGCCGTCCCCCGTCATTCCACCATTCAGCCGCACGGCCGTCTCATCCTGCTGCTGGTTCCTGTCCCCACTGTCGCCGTTCACCACGGTGCGCTCGTCGTCAGAGCCAGGGTCTTCGCGCAGCGTGTTGGCGTCGCTCCAGTTTCCATCGTGCATGTGCGACTCTTCTGAGATGCGCTCGTCGTTCACAAGGCGCATCGACTGTTCCTGGTGCGGCGCGGCTGGGCCCATTCCGAGCGGTGCTGGGTGCTGGGGCTGGCGGGAGTGGTCCTGGGCAGTGGGCGAGGACTTGTCCTGTAGGTCGAGGGTGTCTGCCAAACCGTGTTAGCGAGAGCGCTCTGGTGCCGGGCAATTGTTCCATAACCGTACCTGCCCTGATAATCTGAGGCCGTGTCATCTTAGCTCATGTCCGGGGCCAGCAGCAGAGGTCTGCGGTATATATCGCCTCCGTACAGGCGGTGCCGAAGCAACGAATGCGAGGGGGGCGTCGGCGTGGGGTGAGCGCGGTGTGTCGAGATGTGCCGGGACGACGCTGAAAGAAAACGGGAAAAAAGAGCGAAGCAGTGCGGCAGCGGGGGTCGTCCAGCGTCGAGCGGCAGCGGTCGCATGCGATGTTGTGGTGAGAGCGTCTCGGTGACGGGCCAGGAAAGCGCACAGCGGACCGGAAGTGCGGAGAGAGACGTCGTTGTTTCAGGTCATGCCAGCCAATGTTAGGCGCGCGGAGCAAGGAGCGACACAGCCGTGGGCGTGGAGGCGGCGGCGGAGGAGGAGGACAGTGGGAGCGCAGTTGTGTGAGTGTGTTGCTTGGGATTGTGGAGTCGCGAGAGTGCTGTGCCGGGGAAAGGCAGGCGAATTATTTTGGGCTCTGGTCTGTCTTTCCCGGTCACCGCAGGGGGTTGAAACACGCCGTGCGCAGCGGAAGAGGGCAATCATTTGGTGCATGCCGACCGCGCTAGCCCGTTTACGGCCACCACCTTAAGGGGTCGGACATTTGCTAGACGCCATAGACACCACGCGTTCACGCCTGGTAATTTTTTTTTTTCCACTATGCGCTCACGCTTCGTCGTGAACTACGCAGCTTGGATCCTCAATCAGTTCACCATGGCAGCCAAAGCTTCCCCGCAGCCGGTGAAACACGTCTCCCTTGGAACAAAGCCCTTGGTGACCCCACAGAACATGTGCCGTTTCACGGTGGATGCCAGATCTACAGGCAGTCTGAATCACAGTGTTTGCAGGTGTCATCGGTCTTCAAAGACAGTACCCAAGGGACAGGAACAAGAAGAGCACATGGCCAATCCGCTACCATCCATTCTGAAAGCACAGACAATCAGGGCAGCATTCACTGCAAGCTGCTTGAGAATCCAACCTCTGTAGACTCGGTACAAGGATCCAACATGTCGGCCAACTTTTAAGCCCAGGAACCCATTTTCAAAGAATCCAGCAAGGTTCAACCTACTCGCGCCACGATGCCAAAAGAAATTTGACTAAGCGTCTGAAGAACTCCCCCATCCCTCCACACTTGATTCATTCCTCAGAGACGCCTGGCTGATGCCTCTCCCGCATGTGCCTCGGCATCACGACGTCACACTCTATCTCTTCACACCTCCCATAGTCGAGATCCAGCGTGTTGGATATTCGGATACGTCATGCCGAAGCGCCATGTCCAATCCTAGGACCTGCATAAAGTCGACGACGTGACAGATAGGGCGGCAGGGATAAGCTGATATCATGTGCCCTGCGTGTAGAGTGTTCGATATCTCTATCCCACTCAACCTTGTACTTATGGCATTTAGAATTCGCGCTTGCCGGTATTATCGACTAGGCCGGTACGCCCAGCCTGATGCAGTGGTGTACTACTTCAACACGTTGGAGTTCATGCTATGGATACGGCTACTTCGTTATACGTCACCTCGATCCAAAAAGCAATGTCAGGAAAAGGGAAGCTCGACAACGTGAAACCCTATCCTCGGGCCATTTGCGAGGCCAGAATTTGACTTGACTCATTGGAGGCATTATCTTCAAGCAACAATGGGCTGAAGAATACTCGAGACTCTCCGTCTTTTGTGCTCCCTTTATCTCTAGTAGCCTTCACTTCTCTAACAAGTTCTGTCCGTCTCCCGTTTTGATTTTATCCACTAGTATAAGCCGGCCAGCATGAAAGAATAATGATATAATAGATTGAAAGCCACAAAGCCAATTTCGATCATACAATTTGTAAAAACGGTTCCGAGTAAAAGCGATGCACGCCCACATTATTTACCCTAGATCTCAGAGATACACAAGAGGTCAAAGGGGAATACATCCCTCGAAATAGTGAACCAAATACTATTAACATGTACAAATGCTCACCAGCTTTCCTCCTCAAACTATAAACAACAAATAGCTACTGCGAATACGCCTACCACGACCGCGCACTTGAAGGTTCGATTCGGGACTCACGCATCCATCCTCCTAGCAGCAGCGCCGCAAGTAGCAATACGAAATTATTAACAGAACAACTCATAGTCTCTCCCTCTCCTCTCTTTTCCCGCTTGCTAAGTCATGCGAAGGATTGGAAGTGGTTCGGCTGTTTTCAGGCTCCCAAGTCAGCCTTAGGGCCCCAACTGCCTTATCTGGACACAATCCTTTGAATACGAATATCATATCGCATAAAGTGCTTGCGCTGCATCCTCTACCCTATTTTCCAATTTCCGCTGTCTGACTCACTAGAAGGTATAATCTCAGAGGAACGCAAAAGTCCAACTCTTTCGCTAGAGGCCTTGGAATAATCCCACTCACTGCCAACTCCTCCCACGCACACTGCTGTCACACACCGTCCATCCAACCCTCCACCGCCACAATGCCCACCCACCGTCGAGACATCAACATACTGGAAGTAGGGTTCCTGATCGTGCTCCTCTTAGTCCTCCTCGCCCTCTTCACGCCCTTCTACATCTGCTGGCTCATCTATAAGTGGTACCAAAATCGACAGAGGATGCGCAGCGGGCAAAGTGGGGCGGAGTTGGTTGCAGTGCCTTATGTGGTAGTGCGGAGAGGTGGACTGGGTGGGGCCACAGTTGCGCGAATGAGCTATCAGGAGGTGCTTGCTATGGATGAGGGGGGTGGGGATGTGCACTTGGTTTGAGTTGTGGGTATGAGACCGATTGAACAAAGTCGACAGACAGAGCAGAGTACGAGGCCTTTCTGCCGCCAGAGACCGCAACATGGTCTTAGGCGACTTCTCTGATCACCCAATCCTCGCAACCGCGGCTCCGCCTCCCACGCTTCATCTCAGATTTTTCTCCGCTAGCAACCTTTAGTTCCACGGTTGTGAAGTGGCAAAGCTCGTGGTTATGATATGGCAGTGAGTAGCTTCGATTGATGACCCATTCGAACCCGCACAAAGAAGCATGGCCATGGGTACAGAATTCATATCTACGTACATAATAATACAAAGTCGACCATTCCATCCTATCCTGTTCAAAAAAAAGGTAAATTTGTGAACGCCCAAAACGCTCCAAAGCAAGTCGCCAATCTCCAAAGCCCCCAGGATATCTTGCCCAATGCAACGCTAAATGTTGAACGAGGAAAGTAGGAAAGTAGGAAAGGGGGTATCGTAGGAATAAAGCAATACATGTTGTACACAGTATGAGAATGCAGGTGTCCTCCACCTCTTCCTCCATAAAGTCCTGCCCTTCTTTTCACTAGAAGAACAGCTGCGACTCGGAGACTACGCCTCGCCGCGTCCTCATGTCGCGAGGCAATGTCCACGTTTCGGATCTTTCTGGCAACAACGGGGGACCGGAGAGCCAGGCTCTTGCAAACGCTCACTACATGCGTAATGTGTGAAGTACCACTGCCATGTCGCCAGATGCACACTTGCCATGGTCTTAGATCTTGGACTTCCTTCACGTTCTCCTTTGCGCCGGCACAGACGGTGGCGTTGCCAGCATAGCCTTCACGCGATCGATCCTCGAAACCGCCTTCTCCAGCCTCTCCAATCTTGCCATCTTATCCTTGTCCTTCTTCTCAAGTTGCTCGACCCTTGCCTCCAGCTTCGCTCTCGCCTTGCGCTCCGTGGCCACCATCTCGTTGGCTTGCGAGAACAGTTGTACACTCAGCTCCTCAATCTCAAGATCTACTTTCCGCGCCCGGTCTTCTGCTTTTGCGCGCAGCAAGCGCTCCTTCTCGAGTTGTTCCTGAAGTTCGGTGTCGGTGGTCGGAGGTGGCGGGGCGGAGGGCTGGGCTGGGGCTGGGGAGCCTCGGCGGCCTGTGAGGAAGGAGAAGCGTGGTTGTTTGGCCGAGGCGGAGTTTGCGGTGGATGGGCGGTTGTCCTCATTAGAGAGTCGGCTGTTAGGGGCGAGCGTCTCTGAAGTGTTGGATCGCTGGAAGTTCATGCTGCGTAGTTGGTCTTCGTAGTCTGCGCATTTGTCCGCTTTCATTCTGTCAGCATGAAGGTCAAGTTTTAGAGCACTCTGTATTGCCCATGTGGTGGCGGTAGCGTCGATCACTAGAGACACATACCAGCAGCAGTCGCCTTCTCCGTTAACATCTCAACCTGTGCCTCCAACTCCCTGATCTTCCTCTGCGCAACCTCATCGTCTCTTTCCAGCGAAACGCTAGTTCCACATTTCGGACAACTGTGCGCCGTTGCAGGCATTTGTTTGTTGTTTATTATGTGCGCAGGAGGTGTGGCGATAGCAACAGCCATGTCCTCAGCGCGCTCTCTCCGGTGAGTGTCTGGGCGGTAGCAATGTCGACGCTTCGAGGTGTAGACAAAAGCAAGTCGGTGCGTGGCAAGAAGAGAAGCCGGTGGGGTGCGTCACTGTCAGCAATGAGGTTGCAGTGACCTCCGAGTTTCAAATGCCCGTTGTCAGGGTCTCAGCATCTAACCGTATGGGCTTAGCTTACTCAGCCCTACCCGATTCCGATTTCGACTTCATACGATGAGCATTTGTAGAGGAAGCCAGGATATCAACATTGAAAGTGAAAATTTGGCAGCTAGACTCGTCACAAGCCAAGATATCGAAATTTTCATCGACGTCCCACATGCCGAAGATTTGAGGGATACTGTGTAAAAAAGTAAGCCTATATTCCCTCTTCTATGAGAGTCTATATTTGGCTACAAGAATATATCTGGAGCCTCGCAGTAGATAAGATTATCATGTTGAAGGGTCATGTGGAAGATCCCTTCCTCTTCCTTTCACAACGTGCATTCGCTCAGAAGACTCGCAGTATTTAGCACTACAGGATGTGCTGAAAGCATCTATCACTTGCATTTTATCTCAATTAAGGCTTGTCGACTCCCACACCGAGTGGCCCCAATCTTCGGCTTGGGTCATCATATCTCCAGCTCGTCTCGACATTTCTAACGGTCGTCGAGATGGCAAGGCCCTTGCGGTCAAGGCCCTTGCGTGCATCAGGCCTGTGTTCCCATCTTCTATCGCGAGCATCGACTAGCCCAAATGTTCTCCAAGGAAATCTGGCATACTGCTTGGAGAATCGCTGCGAGTCGAGTCAAGGACACCCTATCCTGGAAATCGTGACATCAGAGCAGATACTCAGTCACAATGAGGGGACGGTTCACTCACGCGACCACTGGCTTCACTGCCTTAGGCTTCATTACTCGACCAATCTTGAGGCAAAGGACACGTTCGTACTTACCCGATCAACGATGACGATGGAGGTGCACTGCGAGATTATTGCGATTGGTCTCGCCAACCAGTTTTCTAACCTGCGTAGGAGAAATATAAGTAATGTCTCTAACGTTTCCACAAGTATACATCACATCACAATACAATCCCCACCTCCACTTCCTCCACCGCCTCCAGAATCCCCAGCTCCTCCTCCTCCTCCTCCTCCATTCCCACTCCCTCCATCGCATCCACCCACCGTGACGTCAACAACTAGCCCCACAGCAACGGCCGTAGGGCCCACCGCATCATTCTCAACTGCCTCAAACCCTCTCCCATTCTCTCTCGCACTCTTCCGGCTCCAACAACCCAAACATCCATGGTACCAGAACGCGAGGAGTAGGGTCAAAAAGATGACGACGCCGAAGGCGATGCCGATTATGAGGGTTGCGTGTGAGCTAGCGACTTGCATGTTGATAAACTGGAGTTGCAAGCGCGGCGGGGGAGGATGGGTTCGTGGCGCGGGTGGGAGAATGGTGACATGCGGGTAGGAGGTTGTAGAGGGTTGGCTCGAGGAAGACAGAGAGTGGAGACTTTGATGAGGCTTTTGTGGAGGGATAGAGTTGGTGGACTGACCCCTTGAAGAAGAAGGTTGCGGAAATGAGGACGTTCAAGAGTAGTCCAAGATTAAAGAGAGAAACGTCAGATAATGTGGGTTTGTTGGGCTTCAAGCAGTGCAAGTTATACATAAAGCAGGACCGTACATTGTCCATTTATCAACTCTGCTCCTACAAACACCGCTTTATAACAGATAGGATGCTGTGGCTGAGGTCAAAGTCTTAACCAGTTAAGGTAAACTCCATCCGCGAGCTAAGGTGTGTGATATGTGGCGGAACCCAGCCCTATCTTGGCCCGTTTAAGCTGTTATGAGTCGAAGCCATTCTGAAGCAGCTCCGTTGAAAGACCCTATGCATAATTATAGTGGCTGCAGAGAGCTATTTGGCACGTCACGTTTTGAAGGAACGCCGGAGAAGTTGGACTCTTGATAGGGATGGAGGTGAAAGTCTTAATATCGCCAGAGACAAAGTAGCCGATCGTAAAAACTTGTGGTTATGAATGTCCTCTGGCCCATTTCGTTCAAGTCAGGCTGGCAATCACTCGCATAGTTCATACTCTTGTGCTCCTCGAATTTGGCGAGCACTTCGAAATGCCAGTCGTTGTTCTTGTCTCTCTTGAGACTCAGGATCCTCGATCCGGCATGCATGCAGCTCGCAAGAAGTAGGATTTCGTCGGGAGTCTTGGTATCAGACGGTGTCGACGCAGGCTCCGAGTTGAGTCGTTTCAATCGCCATACTCCGCCCCCTAAGTTCATCTCTGCGAGTACGGTTCTTCGGCCAGCAGCAGGCGCGTGTATGAGCCGTATGTGATCATCGTAACTCCCCGTGAGTACAAGACTGCTTTCATTGTCGGAGGGAAGAGGAAGTATTGCCGTTACGCCCGCCCCATGAATCTTTCTGTCTGACCATGGCATCCTCCTCACGCCTCCATAATTCGTATCAACCGTGTCTTCAATGCGATGCTTGTGATTCTTATCCAATTCGGTAAATTTCAGTGCACTATCATCGCCTCCAGAGTACACTCCCAGTCCATCTGAAGAATAGGCCAGTGTCCAAGCTTCCAGATCGTGCGTGGCTAAGCTCCCAGACGTAGACGTATCCCGGGTTTGGCCAGACATGAACAGTCGGAGACATATTTCACCGGAGGAGAGTGCCATACCGATGCTGGTGCCATCAGGGTGCCAGAGAAAGGCTGTTACCAAAACGTCTTCTGGGAAATACTGGAGTGTCTGATCATAGACCATTTCAGGGATATTATCTGCGCGCGATTGAATGAGGTGATAGATTCCAATGGAGCCAGTCGATGTAGCTACGCCGAAAATAGATTCTCGGTGATTGCCCGTACTAAAATGAATATCGAGAATGGCAGAGGGTGTTGATAGTGTCTGGATAATTTGTCTGGTGGGCTTTAGACATTTAGGTTTTCATGATACAAGTACTTTGAACACATTCATGGAACATGTCTTCGAAGATTCAACCGAGTCGTCCACAGAAAGAAAGAGGTATGGATGTCACTTACACTACGTCGCCATCTAGTCGTAGAAGTACTAGACTTCCATTTCGTTGCTGATTTTTATTTCCTTCGCCAGCTTCAGACTGATTTAGCTCTCCCGTGTCTTCCTGGCCTTCCTCTATCTTCTTGAGATTATAGGTGCCCACGACAGCATACTCAGAGTTCAACGGCCAGAACTCTATACAACTTGGTGGCAATTCGAGTGTCAGGGACTGGATATGCTCAATGGTCGGCATATTGCCACAAGAACGTGATGTTACTCGACACAGCTATTTGTTCTTGTATCCCGTGCCCTTGTATTTGACATTCTCTGTGGCGCTACCGTAATTAGTGCGGGGCAGGTCACACGAGTTCGCTTCTTTCCGATCTTTCCATCTTTCCCGCCTCGGTTCTTCCACGCCTTAACACGCACACCAGCGTCTCCAAGAGATTCTTGCTCCACTCAAGTAATTGCAGCTTATCTATCTCATCTAACTCTCTTCCAAATACTTTACCTTTCCAATGGCTGAATGATAGCATTCCGCACAGACTGCCTCTCCGTTCTTCAGTCCTCTTTCATAGTGTCAACATCTCCCTTCTCGCTACTAACACACATCTGATACTGTAGCATATATTGACGTATACATGGCACACTAGCTAGTGCTCATGCGCCGATCCTGATTCTGGATGTTGACTTGAACACGTTTACAGTATAGGAGTTCGGAGAAGGTCATGAAGTGGTTTTGTAGGACATGTGGGGCGCACATTCTCGATTGCGCGAAGGAAAGAAAGGCGACGAGGGGCAGTGGTATATAACAGCCGCTATGGGAGATGCACCGCAGCTAATTTGAGCCTTTTAGAATCACTATCACGTCAGGAGTACCAGGGATGGTGGGCTGGCTACTTTGATACCCGGGATTGGGAGAGGGAAGATGAAGGAAGTGGGCGGTGCTGAAGTTGGAAGATTGGGAACTGTTAGACGAACTACAGAGGTCATAGGTTTCGAGTAATAGTGCAGTAAAGGCATTAGCAGTGTTAGTGATGTCCTCAATTTCCATTACCTGCTGCGTAACGCGCGCTCTCTATAGTTTAGCCTTGTCTCCAAGCCCAAAATCATATCTATTTCATAACAACGCCTAGTAAGCCATACATCGTTAGAAACAATACCTGGGGTCATTCACTTGAATCATTTGGCATAAACAATACGAAACGCGTTTTGTTAAACGCTTCTAGCCGCGCAAATGTTCAACTCCAACCCATCTTCAAATAGACATATTGACTAGCAGGATGGATGCCTTTTGAAGATGTTGCGATGTGGGAACGTTGAGTATTCCAAGTGGGTCTAGAAGATCTGACTTGATGCAGATAGCGATCATGGAATGAGGTTCTACAATTAGATTGCTTGATCGAAGAAAGTGGTATGCATCCAGTGTCAACATTTGTGAAAATAGTATACCGTAAATGGCGAATTATGCTAGTCACCAAATATTTTTAATGGGAACACTTTGAGGCGAAGTGTCAATGACACATCATGGAAATATATTGAAATATTCTCTAGAACGTTAAGGGGGCTATACGAGATATAATCATTCAAATCGGTGTACCGCGGCATAAGACAGACGGTTTGAAGTGCTTCTGGTACCGTTTGAAGTCAAATTCTCCTTCCTCCAAATCTTGGCTGTTGGCATTACCAGCCCAACAGAACGTATAACAGTTGGGGAGAGATTCTCCATCTTCCAACACAACATTGCATTCGCACCATGTGTATGCTGATGTTTCATAGTCGGCGAGCCGCTGGAAGTGAGCTTCTGAAGTGAGCTCCCACACCGTTCCACTAACCTTCCCGGTACTGCATAGTACCAGGGCAGGATAGGTACCCCACATTCTGATTGAGAAGCCGGTGATAGTTCCATTTCTAACCAAGGGTGCTTTGGGCAACCTAGTTATGGCTTGAAGGACATCGGGATCCATGAGAGAACCATAGAAGAACATGTGGCAAGGGACTAAAGGCGGTGCGCGATGGTCAATCTTCTCTTCAGCAAGAGACATCATTATCCGTTTCACTGTGCCCTTATCAGCGGGCCCGTAGCCGAAATCCGAAGGCAGCCCAGGCGGTGGTGGAATAGTAGATGGTAGTTTTGGGTTCCTGGGACGTGGAGCAGGTGGAAGCGGTGGAGGTGGAGGGATTGTGGATCGTAGCACAGCAGAGTTTGGAATTGAAGCTGTGTGCGTGTGATTCCATGAAGCGCCATGGCTAGGAGTACTGCTATGATCATGGTCGGAGGAAGTGTAGGCCATAATGAGAATAGTAGGTAGATAAGCGTGTACGGTCTGGCGAGTGAGAAGAAGAGGGGGACCAGGGAGTCAGGAACGATGAATATAACCGTTGAGGTAAGCCTGGGAACTTGAGCCCGGAATAAACTTCTGAATATATGTTGTTTCTATATCACGTGGTTGATGCCAAGTCCCGACACGGGCCTTGGTGCCTCAGGGCAGAACTTCCTCGTCCTTCTCCTCCACCTTGTCCATCTCTCCTCAGCCATCATCAACAGCCTCATTGTACGCTCAATAGGCTAATATGGCTCGATTTCTATCCATTTCTACCCGTTAATATACTCTAACAATGGTCTTCCGCCGCAACCCTAGCCGCACCCGCACCGTTGGGGGATCCCCAGAAGCCAACAGCAACTTTATAAGCGACTCACACAGCCCAGTGCAACCTAGGCCCAGTAGCCTTACTAGGGGCAACACTAGCAATGCAGGAGGACATACCAACAAGGCTCCTCGCCCCACAGGCGACAGGCCCCTAACAAACGCCTAGTTAGCCGCCCTACGCAAAGAAGCCAAAGCAGCAACTCTCCACAACTAGATTAAGCAAGCGACGCACGCTTATAAACTCTAACATCTTAAGCAAGCTAAAGCAGAAGCAGAACTCACAGCAATTAATCACAGTCCCCTAAACCTAACAAGCTTAACTACCTTAGCAGGCACCTACAACAACACAGAACAGGGTAAGCTATACTCCCTACAAGTACTCTTAGTAACTATGCTCTTCCCCAGCGTGCAAGCAAAGCAAGTACATCTAGTATTGCTTAGCAAGTTTAATGCCTATAGCCTCTACAAACTCTAGCCTGCAATTAGCAGCAGTAACAATAAACCCCTTTGCCACCTTATAAGCATTAATAGCTCCTTAAACTATCTAGTCTTTGCAAAGGCTTAAGCCTTAACAAAAGACTTTAGCAAAGATCTAGCAATATAGATGCAAGGATTTATTGTTTACGTACAAATTGTAGCTGCACTTTTCCTAGACCACCCTTAGGTAATTACAGCTATACTACACTTCTATAGCTGTGTTCAACAGTAGACAGCAACATACTTATAGTCCTCTGTACTAAAACTAGCCCTTAATTAGCACAGCAATATTATGTTAACATCCTAGCTTGCAGTTAACAGCTAGCGTAACATCCTGCTTAAGTAGGTCAACTACTACCTCTTAGCAAGCACCCTTGCCTCTAGGATAGTAAAGAAAACACAATCTAAGACTAACCTTAAGCCTAACAAGCCCAACAAGACCTCCCCAACTAACATACCTAGTTAAACCTGCTGTAACTTTAATAGCAAGGAGGGCTACTACTATAACTAGTGCAAGCAGACCTACAAGTGCTATAATTGCAATTCTAAAGACTACAGACAGACCAAGTGTCGCGCCTAGCAACTACAGTGTAATATAGCGCGTTTGGACAGCAGCAAAGCGCATGTTAAAGCTAGCAAAACTGTCTTTAGACAACTCTCACTAGAACACCTATATACTCTAGAACGCGCATTGTTAGTTGACGCCCAGCCAAACACTACAACACGCTTCCTTATATCTAACCTATCTAGTCCTAGGCTTAACTAATCCCTATCTCCTTTATCTCTATCTACTTAGGCCTTAGCCCTTAAGGGCTATCTAGGCCTCTAGGTCACAATCTTTAACATGCTTACATACAGCGTACAAATTAGCTACACTAGGACCCTAAAGGTTGCCCTTGCACCTAACCTAGTAACTACTAACAAGGACCCTAGTATAATTACAGCCTAGCTACATAAGGACCTAGCCCTTAGCTGTGTGTTACTACACAACAGCTCCTTCCCTTTCTTCTACTCACCACTTAGCCTAGTAAGCAAAAGCAACAGTAGATAGCGTTAAATCTACTACCTCTCCTACCCACACAGAGACTCTATTAATAATAGGATACCTAAGCTATACAGCAGCATAGATTACACTACTATAGAACAGATCTTTACCCTTATACACTAGGCAGGTAAAGGCGCCCTCCTTATTAAAAAAGACCTCAAGGAAGCCTTCTAGATAATTCTAGTTACCCTAGCTAACTAATAGCTCCTTAGTTTCTTATAGGAGGGCCTTTACTACTACAAAAACTACCTCCCCTTTAGCCTTAGAACAGCGCCATTCCTATTTAATCTAGTAGCTAAGGCCCTCTATTAGATCCTTACAACGCGCCTACGCTAGCACCTGCTCACGCACTATCTTGACAACTTTATACACGTAATACTACCTACCCTACAACCTAAAACAACAATTGCTTGTATCAACAACAAATACAATTAGCTTACAGCGCAACTTAGACTCCTACACAACACTAGCAAAGATGCTTTAGGCACCTGCGTTAAGGTCCTTAGTATTAAGATTAACTTAGTAAAGATAACTATAAGGTTGTTACCTAAAAAACTTAGCAAGGCTATACGTTTAGTCTCCCACGCACTTACAGCTTAATGCCTAACACTGTTGCAAACACAGCAACTAGCTAGCTACCTTAGCTTCTACAGCTTAGTCACCTAGATAGGTTATACCTATCTGCGCTGCCTTTAGGACTTTATAGCAACATTTGCCAAACTACAACACCCTTACCTGCTTACAGCAGTAGCTACAGCAGACCTTACATAGTAGAGGGATCTCCTCCCTTAATTTAATAGTATACGCATACTCCAAGACAAGAATTGTGCTGTACACCACCTATTTACTAACGCCTTAAGCTAAGGCATAGGGGCCTTCTAGTATACAGGCAACACAGCTAACAGAGACTAGCTCTAACACGCTAGCGCAGTCCCCCTCACACAAATATTCTTGTACATATACAAACATAACAAAGCCGCGCTTTACATTAACACAACTAAAGTCCTTGTAATTAAGCACGCGTTTAATCTCTAGGCGCAATAGTAGCAGCACAGCTCTGTTGTTATCCACACCAACAACACTATAGCTAAAGCTAGGTTCTGCACAGGCACAACTAAAGGTAATAGCATAGAACTGCTACGCAGTAGTTTCCTCCACGCAGCGTTGTACAACGTTATACTCCACGCAGTTAGGGTCTCTATGTTAGACAACACACTAGCTAACGCTCTCTCACGTTTTAATTAGACTATAGTAGCTAACTACGCTCTACAGTAGCAGATCACCTCTCTATTAAACTACCCCTAGGCTTCCTCTCTTAACTTAAGTTCTTAACAAACAATTATCACTACACTACCCTCCTTTAGGCTAGACTTAAGGAAACAACGCGCTAGACGTATTCCTTAGCCACACAGTCCTACAAGGACTTTTGCCACCTTTAATTAATTAAGGCCTAGCTAGCAATGTTGCAAGGCCTCACCTCCTAGGTTGTAGAAAGAGCCTAGAGTAACAATACCCCTAGCATAGGACAGGTCTCTAGTAAAACACTACAGACCTACGTTTCTACCTTACACTCTATACACGTAGACCTCAACCTACCTACACTAGTCTTTAAATCCCCTTACATACAACACCTCCTAGACAGCACAATAAACCTTTTCCCTGCAAAACTAAAACAGAAGCGCCTTGCGCTTACCTGCAACATCCTGTTAAAAGTACTGTTACCTAAAGCCTTACAGGGCAAAACAAAATCTAACTACTTAAACACAAACACTGCCTTCTTAATAGCTTTTGCTAGCTTTATGCGCATAGGAGAGTTTACGCACAAACAATTAGACCTTAACAGTCCTAAGAGGTTTAAGGCAGAGAAACTAACCCAACACTGTGTAACACAATCTAAGGGCGGGGACTACTACACACTACTTCTCCCCTATAGCAAAACTAACTACAACAACTTAGGCGTCCACATTATAATAGCTACAGTAGACAACACCACTTGCCCACACTACTATATAATAGCCCTTATCAATAGGGATACAAGGGAACCCCATGCTCCACTCTTCAACCTCTCAACTGTAACGGCGCAGGATATCAGGACGATCGGATTCGGGTGCGAATCACTACTGAGGCATATGGGAGTGCACGAGTGAGAACGAAATACCCAAGATTGAATTGACACCTATAGGCCGGGTACGAAAGGATATTCAAAAGCTGCCTGATCTAACTAACGACACGACTGGTTTATATACACGAAGAGAGATGAGAAAGAACAAAGCCGAGGTACTCTAGGTTCAGATAAGGACCCGTATCGGAGTTGCATTAGGCGCTAGTCCAGAGCCAAGGTAATACAGGTTTAGATATGGATCAAGCCTGTATTGGAGTTGAGTGGGGAGCAGGTCGGGAACCAAAGTCCCACCAGTTTAGGTAGGAATAGGATCTGTATCAGGATTGGGCAGGGAGCGGCTTAGTTACGTAATAGAACAATTGTTTAAATTGTTACACTACCCCCCCTCCTAGTAGACAAATAGTCCCATATTTGTAAGGTCTGAATTGCCCTTGTTTGTCCTTGTAAACTGCGTCCAAAACTAGGGTGAATTACACAAAGAATTAGTGATGCATGATTATAGCACTAAGCTGTTGTTTGGTTAATTCTTTGTTGTTGTAGTGGAAGAATTATAATAACCACCACACAATTGCTTTTACCTTGTTTTCTTCTCTAAATAGGGTGCTTGTTGATAGACAAATAAGATGTAAGAGGCTACAGACCTCAGGAATACTCGGTTGGTGAACCTCGGAACCTCAGGTCGGGGTGACTAAGCACATTTCACGTATATGGCTAAGGTTCCCAACCTCCGAGATGAAAGAGGCCACAGACCTTGGGTGGCCACATACCTCGGGAGGCCACAGACCTTGGGTGGCCACATACCTCGGGAGGCAACAGACCTTGGGTGGCCACATACCTC
>BCHH01000001.1:3275087-3286914 GCA_001599595.1 Beverwykella pulmonaria
GAGGTATGTGGCCACCCAAGGTCTGTTGCCTCCCGAGGTATGTGGCCACCCAAGGTCTGTGGCCTCCCGAGGTATGTGGCCACCCAAGGTCTGTGGCCTCCCGAGGTATGTGGCCACCCAAGGTCTGTGGCCTCTTTCATCTCGGAGGTTGGGAACCTTAGCCATATACGTGAAATGTGCTTAGTCACCCCGACCTGAGGTTCCGAGGTTCACCAACCAAGTATTCCTGAGGTCTGTAGCCTCTTACAACAACTATGGGCGGGGGACGCTCTAAACCCCTAACAACAACACAGACCTAGCCACCCCTAAGCTTAGCACCTACAGGCTATGTAGGGGGCAAGGACACCTTAGGGGCACAAACCTTAACAGCAGAAAGCAAACCAACTAACAACTAGCTTGACTTCCTAGAACAAATAGTGTTACAGATGGTAAACAAAGAGGGAGGCAGCAACTGCTAACCTTAAGTTGTAGACCCTAAACACTTTAAAGGAGACTAGAGAGACTATTAACACTTCTAGAAGGTTATAGAGTTTAAGATATCTAAGGACAGAGAAGTCCTTAGAAACATTACTAGGTACATTATAAGCTAACTGTTAGATTAAGCAGCAAAGGTAGGGCTTTCTTACCTTGCACGCTACCTAAAATGCACTAAAAAAGAGTTTTGGGACTACCTTAACAGGAATTTCTACAACACCCTAGCTAAGAAGGTGGCTTGCAACTGCCTCTTTACAATGTAATAAGGAAACTGCAAGTTACATAATTTTAATTTAGATTTTAACAACTGCGCAGTAGAGGCTAACAAGGATAACTAAGAAACTCTAAAAAACATCTACTAGCGCGCCCTAAGGGACAATTTAAGGTTGTTAATAATTACAGTTAAAGTTAACTAGAGTTGGGACCTCCAACGCCTCTAGGACAGGGTTAACTTAATTAAGGAAAACATCCTCTGCAGCAAAATTTAGCAAGTTTAACTAGCTACTAGCACAGCCCCTCCTAAAGAGATAGATTAGGAATCTACCTAGGCAAGTCCTAGCTAATTTTCTGCTAATTAGCAGAAACAAGAAGGTTCTAAGCCTAACAGCAGCAAGAAGTAAGCAGCGTAGGTATCTAATAAAGAAATTAAGACCTACAAGCTTAGGGGAGCCTGTTTTTATTGTAGAAAAACAGGCTACTAAGCAAACTGTTGCAAGCTCCTTCTAGCTAAGAGACTAGCACAGGTGCACACAGCAAGGCTAGGAACCTTAGCAGATGCAGAAGAAGAGAACAATAATAACAAGGTTTCTAAGGAATTAGAAAACTAGGATCTCCTAGCAATAGTTGCTGTTAGGGGAGGGAAGTAGAGAAGGGTTTAAGAACAAGTTTCAACAGCTTCTAAAGGTTATAGCTAGATTCAACACTAGTAACTGTACACTTACTTGTTAATAATATTAAGTTTGCATCTACTATGCTTAATACAGGGTGTCTAACCTTTAGGTTTGTGTCTAAAAGATTCTTAAAGAAAACCTATCTACAGCGCAAAAAGCTAGCAAACGCCTGTAAGGTAATAGGGATAGGTAGCGTTTGTATGTTGGTCCACAAAATAGCAGAATTTAAGGTTAATATTAAAGGGCACGTTAAAACTATAATAGCGTACGTTGCTCCTAATAATAAAGCTTACAATCTTATCTTAGGACTCCTATAGATAAAGAAAAACTAGGTAACACTTACACTAGCAAAGAAGTCTATCTAGATTAGGAGTTTGCAAGTAAGGATCTAAGATTAAGAGGGAAGGAAACCTCTCCCTAAGCTAAGAGGGGTCTAAGCGTCTGCTTTCTTATTAATTAACTAACAGAACTAAAGATTAAAGAATAGGATAAAGGTTTTTTCTACCTTGCTAAGGGATATCTAGAAGGCCCTTAGCCTAAAACCTAAAGTAGACCCTTAGGAAATATTGCCTAAGGCCTTTAAGGACCTTTAGGAGACCTTTAGCTGCAAGCAAGTAGACTAGTTGCTGCCTTTTTACAGAGCTAGAGTAGACTATTTAATCCTATTAATTAAAAAAGACAGCATAACACCTAAGATCCCCTACAGCCCCCTGTACAACATGTTAAGAGAAGAGCTTTTAGTCCTTAGAAAAGAACTTATAGAATACCTTAATAAGGGGTTTATACGCGTAAGTAAGTTAAGCACTACAGCACTAGTTCTATTTGCAAAGAAACCTAGCAGAGGGCTTTAGTTCTACGTAGACTATTACACCCTTAACGCCCTCTCTAAGAAGGACTAATACCCACTGCCTTTAATTAGTAAGACTCTGCAACTACTAGCTAAAGCAAAATAGTTTACTAAGCTTAACATAATTTAAGCGTTTTACAGGCTAAGAATTGCTAAGGGTAAAGAGTAGAAAATAGTGTTCTAAACTAGATTTAGGCTCTATAAGTAGCTTGTAGTGCCTTTTGGCCTTGCAAACGCGCCTAGTACCTTCTAGAGGTACATAAATTAGACCCTGCGCAAGCATCTAGACAACTTCTGCTTAGCCTACATAGACAACATCCTTATCTTCTTAAGCAGGAGCTAGAAGGATTACAAGGAGAAGGTTAGAATTGTAATCTAAAAGCTAGGAGCAGCTAGCTTACACCTTAACATTAAGAAGTCTAAGTTCTGTGTAAAGAAGACTAAGTACTTAGGATTTATAGTTAAAGTAGACAAGGGCGTTAGTATAGACCTAGAGAAGGTCTAAGCTATAAGGGAGTAGCAGGTACTAACATCTGTTAAAGGCGTCTAGAGCTTTATTAGCTTTGCCAACTTCTATAGAAGGTTTATTAAGGACTTCTCTAGAATTGCAGCTCTACTTACTAAGCTTACAGGGAAAGGCATAGAGTTTTATTAGGGCCAAGAACAACAAAGCGCCTTTAAGTTCCTTAAAAATGTGTTCTGTACTAAGCTAGTCCTAGCCTACTTTAACCTAGAGTAGGAATCTGTCCTTAAGGCAGACGCTTTAGGATAGTCTACAGGGGGATGCTTCTCCTAGTATAACAAACAAGGGGTGCTAAGGCTAGTAGCCTACTTCTCAGCTAAAAACTCCCCCACTAAGTGCAACTACGCTATCTATAACAAGGAAATGTTAGCTATAATTAAGTATGTTAAGGAATAGGACTACATGTGTCATGCTGTAGACTACCTTATAGTATACACTAACTACAAGAACCTTACATACTTCGCCTAACGCTAGAAGTTAGACAAGAGGTATGTAAGGTGGGCTAACATCTTAAGTAAGATTAACATAACCTTTGTATACTAACTAGGCACAGTTAACTCTTAGGCTAATACCCTTTTGCAACAAGAACAAGACTTGCCTAAAGATATAGACAACGCTAGGCTAAAGTCCTGTAACTTTAGTCTACTTAAGAAACAAACTAGGGAAGATAGTACCAAAGTCTTTTCCCCCTAGAAACCTACAGCCACTAACAAAGGACCTATAGAGGGGGACCCCCCCTAGGAGCTAGGTCAAGGAACAGACTTACCTTTACACACCTACCCTGTACAGACTTAGCAATTAACACGCAAAGCTTACTAAGGCGCGCCTACCCCCCTAATACTACTAGGGACCCTACTACCTAGAGATAGACAAGCTAGCAGAACTAACAAAGAGAACCTTAAAGGAGAGGAGGCAACCCCTATAGTACACAAAAGGAACAGGCGCTGCGCTAAGGCAGAGGAGCGCAGCCCCACCCCCTCTAATAATTCCCTAGGCCGCTTGCGTAAGGCTACTAACAGTTTAGGTCCCTAGACTGCTAACCTTAGGAGCTAGAATGCTGCCCCTCTAGACTAAGGACTAGGAACTAATAGCACGCTAGCAGGCAGTACAGCTAACCTAACTCCTAGTCCCCCTATGTTAAGACTAAAGGAACTAGACTTTACTACTATGTAGCATAAGGCAGAAACCTCAAAACGTGATAAACAGTACTAGTCTATTAAAGAAGCTGTAATAAACTAAGCCTAGAGGTTTAAACCTTGTTAGAAATTGACTGCTAGCATAGGGGAATACTCTATTAACCCCTAAGGGAAACTTTGTTACTAGGACAGAAGATAGGTCCCAAACTCTAAACCTTTAAGAACAAGCCTAGTAGCTATAGCCTACAGCTCCCTAGCCTCTAGCTATTTAGGCAGGGAAAACACATACAAGATCCTTACTAGAGACTACTTCTTCCTAGGGATGTCAAACTACATGCGCTAATACATTAAGAACTGCAACATGTGCAGTCACACAAAACCCTAGAGGGAGGCAAAGAGAGGACTGTTAAAACCTCTACTATTGCCTAAGCAAGCATAGAAAGATATTACTATAGACTTTATTACTAAGCTACTAGAGAGTAAGGGATGCACTAATATTATAGTAATTGTAGACTAACTTAGCAAGGATGTAAAATTTGTAGGACTGCTAAACCTTAAAGTAGAAACAGTAGTTAAAGCCTTTATGTAATACTAGGTTGCAGACTATTTCCTCCTAGACTTAATAACCTTAGACTAGGGAGGACAGTTTGTAAGCAAGTTCTAGACCTGCCTTTGCAAGCTTACAAGCATTAATTAGAAGCTATCTATAGCCAAACACCCTAAGATAGACAGCTAAACAGAGTAAATAAACTTAGTTCTAGAGGAATACCTTAGGGCATACTACAATTAGCAGCAAGATAATTAGATAAGGTAGTTGCCCTTAGCCCAAATTACTATTAAGGGGCGGGACGCCACCTCTACAGGTGTTAGCCTGTTTTTCTTGTCTTATAGCTAGAATGTAGAACCTATACAGTTACTACCTACTAAAGAGGTACGCACAGCGTAGGGCGCCTTAAACTAGGCAAAGGCTGCAGAGGCTATAGTAAATAAATTCTGCAAGGTTTTTAAGTTTGCATAGGCTAAACTAGCCCTAGCCTAACAGAAACAGGAATACTAGGTAAATAAGCAGAGGAAGGACGCTCCTATCCTAAGGGAAGGTAATAAAGTTTAGCTTAAATACAGTAACTACTTGAGGAATTTGAGGCCTAGCAAGAAGCTTAACTAGAAAAATAGGAAGTTTACAGTTAAAGAGGTAGCAAACTCCTATGTTGTAGAGCTAAACATGCCGCCTAGCATGCACCTAAGGTTCCACGTAGACTAGCTCAAACTGTCTCCTAACAATCCACTCCCTAGCTAGATAACTAACAACTCTTAACCTCCTGCAATAATTACTAAAGAGGGCAAGGAGGAGTATAGTGTAGTAGATATCTGTAAAGAACGCTAGTCACGCAACAGCAAGAGGGTTAAATACCTTGTGTAATAGGAGAATTACACTAAACAAACATAGGAACTACAAGAAAACTTTAATTAAGCAGCAGCACTAGACAGGTAGGAAGAGTTTACCTAGTCTTATTAGAATAAGCAAGGAAGATTACTACCAAACTTCCACTGCTATATACCCCAAATCTCCTTCTACTAAAATTAAGAAGGGGGTTCTAGATTAGTATAAACAGCAGCTGTTAAAGAAACCTACTAAAATAGGGAGGCTGCTAAGCAGCTACACAGAACACATAGTAAAGAAAACGCTAATACATTAAGCGCAGCAGCCTAGAACCCACTAACTATAAGAACTATTAATATTACTAACCTTACCACACTCACCACCTACAAGATTATTAGCAAAAGCTCTAGACAAGGCAAAGAATTACAACCTACCTACAAAACTATGCTCCTTACAAGTAACAAAGCAGGCGCGCATGGCATTAGCAAGAGCGTTAGCAAACAACTTAGGGAGACTGCAAACTTTAGCGCGCAGTAACTAAACCTTAGACACAAGCACCTATATAATGTTAGTTTAAGAAAATCTAAAGCAAAAGAAGGATAGCTAAGAACTTACAGGGAGGGGAGCATAAAGCTGTTTAAGCTTAGCTACAATACTACTAAGAGAAGGCGTGAAGGCTGCCTAGACAACACAACTAAGCTTAGGAAGGTTAGGAACACTAAACTTCTAGCCACTAGTCTTCTAGGCGTTATTATCCTTAACTATAAAGTTAATCCTCTCTAGCAGCTTGTAAACCTTAAGGGGGTAGCTAGCCTTCTGCAGCAGACTAGCAGTGTTAGTATATATGTAGTACTAGCCTACGCAGAGATTAGCGTACTTAAGGCGGAGAGCGGCGTTATCTAATAGAATAAAGAAGTAAAGCTGTAACAAGATTAGGAGCTACACTAAGAAGCTAAGGAACAAAACTAGACTTACAGGACTAGAACACTTATCCTGCCTGCTGCTACTCTAACAGTTAGCACAAGGGCAATACTTAAAGTTAGGTAGAACAGACTACTTAACAGAACAAGAAGCACAGTACTTGCACTTGTAGGGCAAATCTATATAGTAGCAGCAGTTCCTTAAGATACTGTTGGTGATTTAAACCTGCTTGTGCTCCTTAAGCTTAGTAAGAGAATTAGAATTAAGACCCTAATCCTTAAGCGTCTACATAAATTAGCCAAGGAAAGCTATAGAACAATTTAAGTACCTACTAAGCAAGCAGACTTAAGCTTGTCTTTATTAACAGCAGAAGCAAACTTGGCCTTAACTTTGCAGCTAATCCTTTAGGGTAAGCCTTAAAGCAAGCCCTTAAAATAATTAACGCGCTACAGCTTAGGTGTGCCAGGCTAGAGCTCTAAAGAGGCCTTACGCTTACTAGTTATAGTAACTAAGGTGTACAAGCAAGAAAGAATGTCTAAAAGAAAGAGTTAAGGTGCTTAAAGCTCTAAAGGGGAAGGGTTGGCATAGAAAGAGAGCAAGGAAAAGGAGCTTAACAACAAGGGACTGTTATTTGCGTTAGAACCTTCTAGCGCAGGAGCAACTAATTATAACATCTAAAGCTTAGAGCCTTAGGTAAAAGCAGGAGCGCAGGTTTCTAGGTAAACAAACAACAACAAAGTAAAAGCAGCGCCAAACCTAGCTAGAAACTCTAAGTCACAATGCTAAGCAATAGAACCTTAGGATAGAGCTGCAGCACAACACTAAGCCTCAAAAGTATAAGCAAGCGTAGATATTTAAGGATTTAATAAGGTTTTTTAGCTGCTGCTTAGGGATACCTTAGAATGCGCGCAGAGCGGGCGATACTACAACTCTTGTTGCAAACATTAGCACCTAAGCCCCTAGTTTAAGCCTGTTAACCCCACTTTAGGAGAGCAGGAGGGTATGTAAGAGGCTACAGACCTTAGGAATACTTAGTTAGTAAACCTCAGAACCTTAGGTTAGGGTAACTAAGCACATTTCACGTATATAGCTAAGGTTCCCAACCTCCAAGATAAAAGAGGCCACAGACCTTGGGTGGCCACATACCTTAGGAGGCWACAGACCTTGGGTGGCCACATACCTCAGGAGGCAACAGACCTTRGGTRGCCACATACCTCAGGAGGCAACAGACCTTGGGTGGCCACATACCTYAGGAGGCAACAGACCTTGGGTGGCCACATACCTCAGGAGGCAACAGACCTTGGGTGGCCACATACCTCAGGAGGCCACAGACCTCGGGAGGCCACAGACCTCGGGAGGCCACAGACCTCGGGAGGCCACAGACCTCGGAACATCTGATCGGGGTGACTAAGCACATTCCATGTATATAGCTGAGGTTCCAAACCTCCGAGACTCTGCATCGAATTCATAAGTATTCTTTTGGCACTACATTGGCTCCTCGAGCACCTGGCCCCTTACATAAGAGGCTTATATTTCTCAAGGTGAAAGAGGAGTTATTTTGTTGTTGTTAGGGGCAACTACTGTTTTTTACTAGTATATCAACAATCCTACCTTCCTATTTTCTTCTCTTGCTTGACTTATTATACATTTCTCTTGCGTACGTATTGTTTTGTCCGTTTTCTATTGTTGTTGGTTTAGTATTGTTGACCTGTATCACAGCTTCACAAACACACACACATACACACCACGCAAACATGCCGCTCCGCGCGCCCCCTAGTGCTTCTGCCTTGGCCTTTTAGGTTATTTGCCTTTAGTCCTGCTGTGCGTTCGCGCGTGGCACAGCCGTACAATACAGTTTTGGGCGTGTGAGCTTAAAGAAGTGCTAGTACTGCGTTTCTAAGAATAAGAAATGTCACCCTGTAAGATTTTTATACTAGACTAAATTACTAGTAATTTAGTAGGCATAGCAGTGTTGTTAACGTAGTTGCAGGTTCCCTCCTATTGTAAGGATAAGTTTATAACCCTCTAGGGTGCTTTAGCAGTGTGGGAAGCGGCGGAGGAGGGTAAGGCGAAGGAGACCACATTTAGTGCCATTTAGGCAGCTGCCTAGAAACTAGCGTTGGTCGCCCAGGTTGTGAGGCGTCAGGAAGCCAAGCTTTCCGCAATTAACGTTTAGGTGGCTTCATATTATTTAAACGCTTAGTTGCTCCAGCGGGTTACCTCTCTAGAGACGCTTGCATCTTCTCTAGAGACGCTTGTATCCTTGCTGCGCAATAATATAGGTAGGCTTTTAGGTGGCGCTAGAAAAGACAGGGGTTTAGGAGGTGTTTAGAGTAGTTAGGTAGGAAAAGGAAAAGGAGGACAGGGTAGAGAAAAAAGAGGGCAGGGTAGTTGTTGTTAGGAGGCAGAGGGTGGTAGTTGTCCAGAGGCAGAGGGTGATAGTTGTCTAGAGGCGGAGAGTAAAGGATCCTATAGTTCCGTCTCTACAACAGCTGCTAACTTGTTAGATAGAGTAAAGGGTAGTGGGTAAGTTAGATGCGTTCTAGATGTACTTCTAACATTTTTCTCCACAATAGGATGCCCTTTAGGGAGGACTTTCTCTACTCTCACTCTGCTCTATTATCTTCCAAGTAATCTATGTCTTCTACACTAGCTTCCTAAGCTTTAATCTAACAACCAAGTGCACAAGGAGGTCCTAGCCAATTTAGATACTTATTGTAAAAGGCCTTTAGCTTGTATAGGGCTCCTATAAAGTTAGATGCCTTATACTAAACTAGGTTAGGATTATGGCCTACCTATTTGACCCTGTACTTGAGCTTGTTGCAATACAACTTGCTAGCTAATATCTCTTCTACTTCCCATTCTTTAACTCTGTTAATAGGGATACTAGGTAGTTTTAGAGCTTCTTGTCTAGGTAGAGGGTCCTAGGGATCTTTGCATAGAAGATTAGGTGCAAATATGTTAAAGATCTTTAATCTAGGAGGTAATTCTAACTAATAGGAGTTACCCACTTGTTTAAGCACCTTAAAAGGACCTTCCCACTTATTAGATAGCTTTTAGCTAGGACGTTGAACTACTAAGTTGCGAGTATCTAGGTAGACTATATTACTAACTTCCTAGTTAATTAGTCAACAGTGTTTGTTAACCACTGTTCGCATCCAATCTTAGGCCTTTTCTATGTTAACTTTGGCTGTTTCCTAAGCAGCGTGCATGTAGGTGGCCAATTTTAGGGCTTTAGCGTAATTAAGCTTGTTAGTGATTGTGGCGGGCTTAGCTAAGTGTTTCCAGTCCTAACTCTGTCAAGGTTTGTAACTATATAGGATATAATACAGAGTTATACTAATAGCTAAGTAGGGCAGTAATATCTAAGCTTAGTTAATTATTGGCAAGAGTTCGCTCTAATTGTCCTAGTAGAAGGATACAAAAGGGCGCAGCCTCTAGTTAATATACTTGTTTATAATTTCTGTCTGTCTGTTAGTTTCTTTGTAATAGGCAGTTGACAATTTAACTTTAGTGCCTATAATCTAACAAAATTTAGACTAGAAACTAGACACAAACTAAGGTCTGTAATCTAAGATAATAGTTTTAGGAGTATAACTAAAGTAATATACCTATTAAATAAATAAGTTAGCCATGCCTTATAAGTTAATTGTCTTGTGGCATGGGATAGAAATCGCCTGTTTTAATAGCTAGTTAATTACTACTATTATCTAGTTATACCTAAATTTGTCCTTTAGGAATTCTTTAAAGTTAATGCACAAGTGCTACATTAGACAATTAGGAATTAGAAGTAGATAGATTAATCTAGGGATTTAGGTCTGTCTTAGATGTGCCTTCCAACATGCAATGCAATTCTAAACATATTGTTTACACATAGCCTCTATACCTTTCTAGTAATATCTTTAGGATAATAACTAATAGGTTTTCGTGGCACTAGGGTAAGCTAATAACAGTTAGTTATGTGCTTCTTAGATAAGACAAGTAATTATAGGGGAGTCTGCTAAGACACACAACTAGTCACTATAGAGTAACAGTCTATTCTCTATCTAATATTGCTTTGGCAGTAGTTTCTGTTCCAAGTTAAAGGAGGCACAGTTCTCTTAAAGTAAGGCATTAATTAGCTCTAGCAAATCTAAAGACATAGCTTCTTCCACGCCCTAAATAGTGTTCAACGTAGCTATATAGGTAGTGGTCTGCTTAAGGTATACTAGGGCTAATTTAGCATTAATTTAGTTGTTAAGTTAGTGTGGACTAAGTAAGACCCGTGATTAGTTGTCAATTTAAGCTAATCTTAGATTCTCTATGTCCTGTTCTTGACAACTAAGAATATTAGCACAAGCATTATCCTTGCCTAGGGTGTACACAATTTAAAAGTTATACTAAGCTAATACGTCTGCCTATTAGACCTGTTATAAATTAAGCACCTTAGTAGTTATAAAATATTCTAACAAGTAATAATTAGAATACACCTAGGTCCTAGTTGTAACAGAGGTTAATTCAGCTCTCTATAGTTAGAAGGCAGTAACAATTGCAAACAGTTCCTTGTTATGTATTTCCTAGTTGAGTTCTAAACTAGACAGGACCTTGCTATAAAACGCCACAGGATACTATTTTCTGTCTGCGTGTTTCTACAAGAGGGTTCCTACTACTACTCTATTAGAGGCATCTGTTTTAACCTTAGTCCCTAATAAAGGGTTAAAATAGCAAAGGGTAGGTATCTTAAGTAATTCTGCTTTTAGCTTCTTAAAGGCCGCATTATACTCTAAAGTCTATACAAAAGGGATTGCAGGGCTTTGCAACAAGAGGATTAGTTTTGCAATTTAGGAGAACTTAGGTATAAATTGTTAATAGAAACTACAGAAGCCTAAGAAGGATTTCACGCCTGTAATTATAGTAGGCTTTTTCTAATTGCGTAGGGCTTCTACCTTAGCAGGGTTAACTTCTAGTCTAGTGTTAGTAAGGATATACCCTAGGTATTAGGTCTAGGTTACGTGGAACTTGCTTTTTAGGATATTAATCTAGAGGCTAGCTTGGCAAAGTCAATCAAATACTTTCTTAACATGTTTAATATAAGTAGCTTTGTCTTTAGAGTAGATTAGGATGTTATCTAGGTAAGCAATACAGAAGTTATCTAGATAGTTAATTAACACGTCATTTATGTAACGCTAATAAGTAGCTAGGCTGTTACATAATCTAAAAGGTAGGACCTTACACTTATATAATCTATATTAGCTCCAAAAAGTAGTATACTCTTTAGAGGCAGGGTTAATCCTAATTTTGTTGAAAGCCGCACAAATATCTACCTTAGTAAAGATCTTAGCTTTAGCAGGTCACGCTAGTAGTTCATCTATGCGCAGTATTAGATAGGAATCCTTGCAGGTTAAGGCATTTAATTTGCAATAATCCACACAGATGCGTAGACTACTGTTAGGCTTCCAAACACACAACAATAGGGATGCAAAAGGGCTCTTGCTTGCTTCAATCCAACCTTTTGTAAGGTTGTCTATAATGTAGGCCTTAGTTGCTTTAAGCTCCTCTACATTCTACTTGTACAAGGGACTATAGTAATTTAGAAGGGGTTTAGTAAGCACTATCTTGTAATTATAGGTGCAATGTTCTGCAAGCTAATCTGCCTCTGTCTAATTAAACAAATTA
>BCHH01000001.1:3304096-3367811 GCA_001599595.1 Beverwykella pulmonaria
AAGGCTTGTAGGTTAGGGGATATTTAGTTAGCTAGACAATCTAATTTTTGTCTGTATTAAGTAGGAGTTTGAATTTGCGTAGCTATTTAATTCTAATAATACAATCCTAAGAACTAAGATCTATTACTACAAAAGGGCAATTTTAAATAGTGCGTCTGTTAATTTGCATGTAAAGGTAGATGTATTAATAAACATAGGTCTTAATTACGTCTTAGAACCCTTTTACTACAAGCTTAAAAGGTAGGCGTTAGATAGGAACATAAAGGGATTTAGATAGGGATTTTGCAATTTTTGTATTTAGAAAAAGAAAACCTTGTGCGCTAGTATTAAGTAACAAGCGTAATTAGACGCTAGCACCCTGTAAACATAAAACAATTAGGACTTAGAAATGTTTTCCTCTAAACAAGTTTAATAGATCTATGCCTGCTAGATTATACTTGTTTAAGCCTAGGACAGAGAGTTTTCCTAGGCGTCTCTGTTTCCCACCTAATATGCATTAGGATTAAATTCTTTAGCATTAACAAACTTATCTTCTAGTTCCTGTTGTTTAACTTTAATCTTGCGGACTCTAGGTACAGGACAATTATTTACAAAATGTCCTAGCTTGCCGCAGTTGTAATAGGTACTAGGGGTTAGCTGCCTTTTAGGGGCAGGTGTTTAACTAGGCTGCTAGGGGACAAAGGGTGTAGACTAAGGCGCTGCAGAGCTCACATACAAAGGCTTAGAGTTGTTAGCGCTGTACACAACCTTAGGAGCTACTACAGTTAGCTTCCAATTCTTATCTAAACTAGAACAGGAGGTAGAGGAGGAAGACATTAATAAAATCCTGTCTATTGTTAGATTGTGCCGCCGTTCCATGTTGTAGGCCGTGAGGTGGCAAACCATCTTATTAAAGGAGTCCTCCTATAGGTGTTTGAACCTAAAGTTGGGCATCCTTAGGCTAGGGGTAATCTTCTCCTATAGGTAGAAAGACTACTCTAAAAGAGATACAGATCTACTAATAGCTGCACTAAGGAATTAAGCTTTAAAAGCAGGAAAGGTTTTACTCTTCTCCATGTTTAGTCTCTAGAAAGCCTGTTAGGCCTCTACTTCTTTATTGCTAGAGAGGAAATAGGATTAGAGCAGGGAGATTATCTGTTCTGCATTTTAGAACTTATTCTTAGGCAAATTAGATAGGTATTAGGGTTCTAGATACTTTGTAGCTATTCTAGAAGTGTGTCCCTATACAAGATTTATACGTGCGCGTTTACTCCAAAAATAGTCTGCATTAATTTCTAGTTAGTTAATAATTAAGGCTTGCCACTGTTTAAACGTAGGATTCTCGCCATCTAAGAGTTTAAGGATGTTAGGCATTTATTCTGTAAGTTTAATCTAAAATAGTCCTAGGGTGCCTAAAGGGGATCTTATAGCAGGAGGAGCGGGAGAGACTTAGGCGCTTATTATAGCTAATTTAGTAGTTAGTAGGGGTTGTTCTAGGGGGACAGATTGCGTCTGCATAAAATGCTCTAGCTAGGCTTCTAAACAGGCAATTTACTCTATAAGTTAGGCATGTCTCTAATCTAACTCTAAATTAGATAATTCTTTAACTTTAAGTTCTGCAGGTGCAGATTTAGTTGTTAGCAGTAGAGGTGGGGGTTTGTTGCGCGGCTAGGTTACTTTACCCTTCTAGCTAGCGCAATTTCTAGACCTAGTGGAAGGTCCTAGGGTTAGTTAGGAGTTGGACATTAGTGTTGTATCTAATTCTAATAGGTTATTAGTAGTCTCTAAGTTTCTACTGTAGTGCAGTCTTTGCAACTTTTCTAAAGGCAATCCTAATTGCAGAGGATAGGAAGTTCTAAACCTAAAGGCTTTAGTTAATTAGAGGTCTTAGGGATCTAATCTATAACTAAATAATTTAATGTAACAGTGTGTGAGTTGTACAACTAAATTAGACACGTCTTAGGGCTTGGACGTAATCAAACAAACAATTGTTGCGATATTATTAAGAGGCTGTCACTAGCTATTGTAAGCTTTTAAATATAATGTAACAGCGCAGGATATTAGGACAATTAGATTTGGGTGCAAATTACTACTAAGGCATATAGGAGTGCACAAGTAAGAACAAAATACCCAAGATTAAATTGACACCTATAGGCCAGGTACAAAAGGATATTTAAAAGCTGCCTGATCTAACTAACGACACGACTGGTTTATATACATAAAGAGAGATGAGAAAGAACAAAGCTGAGGTACTCTAGGTTCAGATAAGGACCCGTATCAGAGTTGCATCAGGCGCTGGTCCGGAGCCGAGGTAATACAGGTTTAGATATGGATCAAGCCTGTATCGGAGTTGAGTGGGGAGCAGGTCGGGAACCGAAGTCCCACCGGTTCGGGTAGGAATAGGATCTGTATCGGGATCGGGCAGGGAGCGGCTCGGTCACGTGATGGAACGATTGTTTGAATCGTTACATCAACCAGCGCCTTTACACGTGAGAAAGTGCTGTCTATACTCAACAAACAACTTACAAGGATAGGCGTTAACCTACAAGAATATTCTAGCTACAGCTTCCACAAAGGAGCTGCTTAAGAAGCCTACAACAACCACATAAGCAAGGAACAGATACAAGCCTTAGGTTAATAGTCCTCTAACATCATCCGCTAGTACTTCAAACACAACCTAATAAGGCTATTTGCCCTCTAGAAACAGTTCCAGACAGGCCAAACACTTCCCCTACTTACTCATCTCACTCCTAGGCCTAGTCCTATCTAGGCAGGAGCTTAACCTTAAAACCGCTACAAACCGCACAACAACAAAACAATCTAGGGCGCAAGAATAGCTAGGTAGCCAGCTCCCACTTAGAGTACTACATACTACGTACTCTCCAATATCTGTAGGCCCCTAAGTACCCTCAGAGGGTATCTCATTGCTTGCACGTGACTAGGCCATAAGAGTTCTCACACAAGACTCAACTACAGGAGCTGCCCCTAAGCTTACGCCCCCAAATCAAGCGTTACAAACAAGATAAACACCTACTTCCCTAATAATAATGCGTAAGAGATAGATGTTGTTTCTATATCACGTGGTTAATGCCAAGTCCCAACACAGGCCTTGGTGCCTTAGGGCAGAACTTCCTCGTCCTTCTCCTCCACCTTGTCCATCTCTCCTCAGCCATCATCAACAGCCTCATTGTACGCTCAATAGGCTAATATGGCTCAATTTCTATCCCCACCCACCATCCCAACAAGTTTGACACAAACCCAAACCACTTGCGTTGTTTTTTGCATTTATTTTRATTCTTTGCTTTTCYGTATATAGTCCRAAGCCRGGTGGCCAGCTCCCACTYAGAGTACTACGTACTACRTACTCTCCAATATCTGTAGGCCCCTGAGTACCCTCGGAGGGTATCTCATCGCTCGCACGTGACTGGGCCATGAGAGTTCTCACACGAGACTCAACTACGGGAGCTGCCCCTGAGCTTACGCCCCCAAATCAAGCGTTACAAACAAGATAAACACCTACTTCCCTGATGATGATGCGTGAGAGATAGATGGAGGTATGAATCAAGCCTATTCGCCCCTGACTCATCTATTCACTCTGTTCTTGCCCAGTGTTTCCCTCACAATAGACTTGCGACGTATGGAGTTCGTAGACCTCAGATCGCAAGCAAGCTCCATCGACAGAGTGAGAAAGACTTTAATTGGTGTCGCCGGGAGGTCGTGTGAGACCAGTCGACAGACCGAAAAAGTGCAGGTAACCGTAGTAAATCATGACTAAGCCAGCGCGATTACTGTAGCCCCACTCCAGTCACAAGCATATCGCAGAAATCTCAACAACAAGCAATTCCGGGACAACTTTACAAAGAAAGCTCCTGTGTATACACAAGAGAAGAAGATTTTTCTTTGAAGCCAAGAAGGGGTAAGAAGACACCTAAGTTTTCGCCCTAGTGTTGAGCTGTTGCATCTTTGCTTTTTGTCTGCAGAATCAGAGGCCCCACCAGAACTATCTCCCCTTTACCTTCACCTCCACAACTCCAAGAGGCCCCGGAGGAGCGTCGCCAACGCCATATTCGCCAGCTCAGGGTGCAGCCACCGTTCAGCCGAAGTCTGCTGCTCTCGGCATCGAGTCGATGCTTCAAATGGCCAACACCGCTGCCTAACTGACACAATAACTGACGACCGTGGCCTCTTTCCATTCTCTATAAAGTCGCGCCTCTGACCAGTTTCTGTTGTCGTCCGACACGTTTTCAGTCCCTTCTCAGCACAAATTTCCACTACAAAGCTCGGTTGTCTTCCTTCAACTTCGGACTACTGCCTTCGGTACTCCATGTCGACTCTGCAGCGAGCCTCCACTTCTTCAAGGCACTCCAAACGGAAGCGGGCCCAGGTAAACTACTATGAAGAAGTTTCCGACGTAGAAGATGTTGTGAGTTCAGAGAACGAGAGCCAGGGCGACGCGGAATACTCACGATCTAAGGTCTGATGGCGGCCTTTGTGGAGTGAACTGCGTTTACTAACCCAGTCGTGCAGAAATGCAAACTTGCATGCCGTTCCAAGCCTCTTCCGAGGCGAATGATCTTTCGTTTCCTCCAGCTTCCGCCTGAGATCAGAAACCAAATATACGCCCACTGCCTCACAGATCCTCGTGGCATATATCTCGTCGCCAAAATCAAGGAGCATCGACGCATCGTCCAGCGGGCGAGTACGTACTACATGCTACAAGTTTACAACCAACTGCAACATGGCCAGGAGCTGCGTCACCATTACGATCGCTATCGCTATAGCCCGCCCTATAATCATTTACGCCAGTCGTCAGTCATCGATGAAGCATTTGGCGACGAAGAATTGAGGAAGTTCCTAATGAAGTCAAGGCCTCTTATGCCCTCTCTTCTTACTGTCAACAAACAGATCTACACGGAGGGTCGCGATGTTCTCTACGGCAATGAATTCAAGTTCGATGATACGATGGCGTTGCATTCGTTTGTTATGAACATCGGCCCTCGAGCGGCTTTCTTGCTTACCCATGTTACGATCCGTTCGTGGGATACGGGCCATGGTGTGCATAAGGCGTACAACCATGCCAGCTTTTCAGCGCTGGTGTCCGCGACGAATATCAAGAAGTTGAAAATTGAAGGCAGAGTGACCTCCTGGAGCAGCCCAGCGAAGGTTGCGCTCAAAATTTACCAGGAAGCGTTTCCCTGGCTCGAGGCCGTTGGTGTCGCAAGCGGAAAGTTTGATGCAGCTGTCGACTTGATCGAGCTCCAACGTAGCGTCTTCTTTCCTTATAAGGAACAGGTGACCGAGGCCGAGAAACAGAGCAGCATGGTTGCATTCAGGAAGAAGTTGAGCAGGCTCTTGGGCATTCGTGCGAAGAAGATGAGACGGAAGATCAAGCCCGTCGTGAAGGCGAACAAGAAGGACTCGGAAAAGTGGGCGTGAGATGGTCATTACGAAAAGCACAGCTTACGTCTTTATGCCGATTTCCAGTCTTCGAAAATTTCGCAACACTCTCTGTTGGCCAGGGCAAAAATTTCTGCATCTACTATCTTGACTTGTCTTCGGTGCAGATTGCCCTCTCATGATACACATTTCGGAGGATATGCATTAACAAGCTCTGGCGAGGTGGTTTAACTGACAAGAGGAAAGCTTCTGTTAGCACGTCTACCTCATTTACCTGTCTGTGAAGGCAAAGTATCGGCATAGAGCACGACATCTATCATCATATCAATATTCGACAACCTCTATATCCTGTTCTACACTGCAGCTTGGCTCTTCGGGGACGGACCATGTACGTACTCTGTTCAGAAATGCTTATCAGGTTCCCTGCTCCCACTCGTGAAGGTGCACACTGCTACGACTTGCCACGTTGCTTGAATGCTAGACCCGGAGTAGTGCATTGTGCTCGAGTAAGTGCCCGGCTCAAAATCGAAAAGTGTGCGTTGTTGGACGCTTGTGATGTAGAGACGAAGTATTAGCTGCAGCGGGAAAAGGCGAATGCGGATAGGCTACGTCGGCGATTAAGTACAGAGCATGTGCCATGCTCTCACTCGCGTTGGAATCACTTGGAGGAAGTTGATCTAGCTCGAGGATGGTGATGTGTATGTGTTCTCAAGCAAGCTTGGTCACAGATCCGTGTCTACATCTAGGTAATTCAAAGATCATCATCACTGTACCCCAAATTTGGAGCTGCGATGCTTCGGCCCGGCGAATAATGCATGCCTAACAAGCCAACTATTGAGCTGTGCGGCCATGTAAACGGCTAGCCGACAGCAGACGCCACCCGCAAGCGACATCACCTGTGTGCATAGTCACCGGCGTGCCCTGGTCATCATGGGCCTGTTCACCAATTACTTGCACTTGTGCCACTCCGGACCGCCATGAAGATGCCGCGCAAGAAGCTGCAGCTCTGCAGTCGCGAACTCCTCTCTTCTCTTCATCGTCTCCCAGATCCGCGCGCGCTCCGCATTTGCCTACGCTGAGCTGCCCGCCGAACCGTGATCTGCGCCCTCCGAATCGTCCTCGGCCTCAACAACGCTGCTGCGGGCTGGTCGGCCCTCGAAGGAAGCTGCAGAAGCTGCAGAAGCGTGCATATCCGCCGCATAGGCGCGCATCCGCCAGAAGCGCTCACAACCATATTCTCAGCAGTCAAAGGCAATTGGGGCTCCCAAGGCAACGACGACGTACTAGACCAGCAGACCGTACCCCACCAAAGACAGCGCATCATGCCCTCGGACCCGCCCTCCAGCTTCCAGTCGCCGTTTGCCTCTCCCAACGCCATCCCCCCGCGCACCAGCTCCCACGGTATCGCCAACGCCGTGAAGCACCGCTCGAGTGTCTTGCGCCCGCTCTCCGAGGTCGACTGGATGAGCCAGAGCAAGACGAGCAAACACAGCCACAGCTCTACCGCCCCTCTACGGACCTCATATTCGCAGCCAATATCAGCCTCCAGCTCACACCCTCATTCGCACGCATATCCCACTACCGCACCCATGTCTCCGCCGACGACGAACTCGCTGACAGGCGTGGGCGACGATCTCATATACCGCACCCGCTCGACGTGGACCGACGAGAAAGAGCGCATACTCCTGGGGCCCTTCGACTACCTGTATGGACACCCAGGCAAGGACATCCGCAGCCAGCTCATTGCCGCATTTAACGCGTGGCTGAGGGTGCCTCCGGAGCGTTTGGAAGTGATTACGCGTGTGGTCGGCATGCTGCATACTGCGTCGCTGCTGTATGACTTCACCCTCCCCTTTCATCCGGCTAGGCGAGGCCTGACTGACAAGTAACGTCACAGGGTCGACGACGTCGAGGATTCCTCCGTCCTCCGCCGCGGCATCCCGGTTGCGAACAGCATCTTCGGGGTTGCTCAGACCATCAACTCGGCCAATTACGTCTACTTCAAGGCGCTGCAGGCGCTGGCATTGATGGGGAACCCCAGGCTCATTGAGATCTACACCGAGGAGCTGCTCAACCTGCATCGCGGCCAGGGCATGGATCTGTACTGGAGGGACAGCCTGACATGCCCAAGCGAGGCTGACTATCTCGAGATGGTCGGCAACAAGACGGGTGGCTTGTTTCGGTTGGCTATCAAGCTAATGCAGGCTGAGAGTGCCGTGAACATGTATGTTTGCTTTTTCCGCTGCTTTCACTCCCCACCCGCACTGTGGACACCTATTCTGCCATCATGCACATCTTGGGCTCCAGTCAAGGTGCTAACCAATTCCCAGTGACTGTGCCCCCCTAGTCTCCACCGTAGGCCTCCTCTTTCAAATTCTCGACGACCACCTCAATCTCTCCCCGACGTCTGGCTACTCGTCCCTCAAAGGCTTCTGCGAAGATCTGACCGAGGGGAAATTCTCCTTCCCCGTCATCCACGCCATCCGCGCTGACCCCGCTAACCTCGTTCTCATCAACATCCTCAAGCAAAAGACAACCGACGAAGAAGTGAAACGATACGCCGTCAAATATCTAGAAGAGAAGGGCAGTTTTGAGTACTCCAAGACGGTTATTATCGAGCTGAGACAGAAGAGCGAAGAGTTGGTGGGCGAGGTGGAGAGGGCAATGGGGCCGAACGGGTATGAGGGAGCACAGGCTCTGAGGGCGGTCCTAGAGAGGCTTGTGCTGAGATAGGAGATAGAGAGGTGACGAGGAGGTGAGGGAGAGGTGATGCCCAGAGTTTATGACGGACGCCGCAGGCGTTGATTCAGGCGTTTGCATTAGCGAGGATTTTATACGGATTGTGGGTGGGTGGATTCATGTCTCTCTTTGATCGGCATCAGCATTAGGAAATACGTGTGCATTAGATAGGCGAGAGAAAATTGCATTGGGACGTTCAGAGACCCCAAGAGGAAGGGGCTAGACTTATCAGTTCTGGTTAGTTACGTACTGTTGCTTGCGATGGTGAATGTTTATTGTTCATCTTGGCACAATGCCCAGAAAAGTGGCCCACATTTACCTTCTTAGTTGCTTGTTGATCTTGCCATTTGGGCTTGTTCATTTGTTATGACATTCCAGACTCCCTGAGTTGGTGAGGGGAAATAGAAGATGCCAAGCTTGACGAAAGCTCCTCTTCCAAACAGGAACTGTGCTTATATTATCTCAATCGTTGGTGCTTAGGCGTGGTCTTTCATAGATGCATCTCGCAAAATGCAGCAGTGGAATGGGACATCATGATACTCGATCTGGGTTCTGAAAACTCGTTGCCAAGAAGAAGGGATCTTAGATCACAAATATTCCTAGAGTCAATATCCATGAATCTCATACGGAGAGACATCGTCGACAAGAGCGAGAGCTTGGTCGGTTACACCTCCCCATTTGACGCTAGTGCAGCACGTGTCAGCCTACTCAAGCATTCGCTTATCTGCATTATGAAGACCCTACCTTCACCAACTCTGGCTTTGGAAGTTGCTTCCCCGCAACTATCATGATCTTGCTTTCCCCTCCCTTGCATTTTGCTTCTTTTACCTCTCGCGGGCTCAGCTTCCTCCCACCCTGACCCAAAACTCACTCAAACAACGCAACCCCCACCACTCAACCTCACCTGGCTCGAGCTTCCATCACAACCCGAAGATGTCTATCCAAGTCTCGCGCATGACCGAGGCCGATATTGACGGCGCCATAGACACCATCCAGCAAGCCTTCGCCGATGACCCGTATAACAATTGGGTGTTCCCCGATCGTAAAAAGGCAACTCAACCCCACTCCCAGTCCTTCATTCCCCACTGCTAACCAAGCCCAGGTCTCCCTCGTCCGGAACCGCGTCTCCCTCACGCTCCGCTGCCGCTGGGGCATCCAACACGGCCTCTTCCACGTAGCCCGCGACACCGCCAACCCCACCAAGATCCTCGGCTGTGCAATGTGGCTCCCGCCTTCGCCCCCCTCCGAACCGCAATCCTGGTCGCTCTATCTCTCCTTCTGGTACCTCTGGGCTTCGCAAATCCGCATGAACCTGTGGTACGGCCGGGGCGGACTCTCGACAAAACGGTACTGGATATGGAAAGCCCGACAAGCCGAGGCCCAGAAAGAGCTCTGGACGGATCCAAAGGGTTACTATTTCTGTAATATTGTTACGGTACTGCCCGAGGCCCAGGGGATGGGCGTGGGCAGGGCGCTCATGGAGGAGGTGATCAATCAGGCGGATAAGGAGGGCGTGTGGTGTTATTTGGAGAGTTCAAGGAGGGAGCCGAATGTGGCTATTTACGAGAAGTTTGGGTTTCAGTTGGCAAAGGAGATGGATTGTAAGGATGGTGAGGGAGAAGGTGGGAGCATTAAGCTGTATTGTATGCTGAGGGAGCCGAGGAAGGGGGATGGCGCGGCGGCGGCAGGGGAAGAATAGAGGGGAGTATGTTGACGCCATTCCCATGATGGTACGATATCACGAATTGCGAAATCACCCCAGGCACTGACAAGTGCGTAGTATGAGGCAAGTTAAGCCATTTGATCTCGTGTTAGGATTGCGTGTGCGGCGAAATCTTTACTGCACTACAAAGAAACAGAGTGCAAAGCAGATCGGTATAACAAACCTCTCTTACTACCATACAGACGATGGTTAGGAAGACATGCAAACATGCAAGACAGTGACAAGGCGTCTTGAGGTATACATGGAATAGAACAGAGCCACGTTGATCTTTTTGTGGCGGCTCTGGATTTACGTAGGCTTCAACCGACTCAGTAGGTACAGCTTTGAAGTGGTCTATATTCCTTGTCCTGATACCACCTCAACTTGATTTCAGCAAGCAGAAACAAGACCTCGATCTCATGTATTAGCATAATCACCCAACTCTATCCTTCAAATGTCCCCGCATCACAATCCTTCCTCCATCCTACCCGCTCCCCTATACATGCGTACCATCATAAAAGTCCTCCCCACCCCCCTTTCCCCCATCCTCCCACGCCACCCCCTCCCACCCTTCAAACACACTCCTCGCACCGAATTCCCTCCCCCTCCGTTCCACAAGTCTAACAACCCTAAACGCGCCCTCGACCGCATCCATCAACAACTTTTTCTCGCCCTGCCTCCCCGTCCCACTACTCCGCATCACCGTGTTACTCGCCGCCTGCAGCAGCCGCGGTATACTCCCGGCTACCCACCACATATTCGGAATCAGCACCACGAATGCAAACCACCACGCCATTACCACCACCGCCCTCGGCTCCTGCATTCTTACTAGAGCGAGGAATTCGGGAGTTAAAAAAGTCGGGAGCGCGATGATGCGGACGTAGACGTCTGGCGAGAGGTGGTAGTGGTACAGCGAGAGAAAAATGGGGGAGAGGGCGTGCAGGGTCGGGAGGAGCGTCGAGCGGTGCATGTCGATGGGACCTATGTCTTCGGTTATGAGGGAGCGGAGGAGTGCCATGAGGGGTGGAGGGAGGAAGGCGGGAGCGGGAAGCTGCCAGGCGTGGGGCTTTTTCCATGCAAGGGGGAGGGTGGGAAAATTTTCGGCGGAGATGCCCATAAGCCTTTGTGGGCGGAAGGGAAGGTTCGTCACTAGAAGTGCGAGACGGGTTAGTAGGGTGTATGAAAATGAGGGATGAGGTGACACCGTTGGATAGAAAAGGTTGACTTACTGGCAAACAATTAGCAACCATTTATTACCACTCTGTATTGCAAGTTTCTTACCTATCTACGCCCGCACTGACAGGCACTCTTTCCTCACTGTACATAGCCGGTGGATTCGGCCTCATAGGCGTCTCTCCGGCCGGCCCATACTCTGCATACATTCCTGGGTCATCGCTTCCCATCCTAATAAGAGGTGGAGGAGGCAGACTCCTCAATTCCCTCCGAAACACGGGGAAAATAGACAACTTCTCAATCCCATTCGCCCACTTGAGCCCTGCAAGGATCCGCAGCCCCTGCGTCATGGTTAAATACGTCGTCACCCACTCTAGCATTGTCTCGTCGGTACATGGAAGCTCTGGAGGCGGGACTAACAACTGCAATAAGAGAGAGGTGACGAGGAGAGTTTCGTAGTTGTCGGTGGTGATGCTTTCGAGAGTTTTGTTGTATGCCGCAAATGTTTTCTGGCGATACAAGGTCGCGTCGTTCTGTGTTTGTTTCGAGGGGCAGAGTGTATTTCTGTGCGCGGCAGCGATGCTAAGAATGGTGTAGAGGAGGTAGGGTTGCGAGAGGGCGGCTTGGGGTATCCATTCGCGGTTTATGTTGTCTATTATTGGTTCTTCACGGACCGAGAGGCTCTTCCAGGTTATGTTCTTATACTGGTGAAGAAGGTCGAGGTCGAGTTTGGTAAGTTGTCCAGCAGCAGTGTTCACGGCGGGAATAAGCCATGAGGGTGTGGAGATGGGTGGGTTGAATTCTTCTGCTGTCGAGGAGATCTCGTACTCGTATTCATAATTGTTTGGTGATAGTGAACTTCTGGGTGTTTGTTGCTTTTGTTCTGGATACGTGCATTCGAACTTGCGAAGGGTGCAGTATGAACAGCTTGGCAGAACTTCGTCACACTAGACCCATTACTGATAATCCTTGGCAGATCTAATCCATCAAGTAAGAAGACCTACTTTTACTTTCTTTCTTTTACACATAGCACAGCCAGCTCTTGATTTCCGGTGCGGTCGCTTACTGATAAACCCAGCTGTGCGGCGCGTCATTGGAGCAGTCAGTAAGCCCCAGAGCTGACAAGATAAAGATAGCGGTGTTTAACTTGAATATTTCCTTTTGGGCAACGAAGTCGTGGTGGTGGTGATAAAGAAGTTGACATGTAAGCCAAAGCAGCGCTTAACTCAACAAGGTTGTATACAAAGTCATGGCGTCATTAAGCGAGTCTTCGATCGGAAAGTTTTAGACATGAAACTCATGAGCCGACAGCTAACTTGAATATTCGTAAAGGTGCAACTATTTAGTAACGAATTAAGATACAGAGGATTCCTAACACTGATACGTACAAAACTGAAGTGATATAAATCCATGACGCCAAGAAAAGTAAATGCAGAGCGACCCCAAACTGGAAGACCTTGCGAGACATACCTAGATGATCTAATAGAACGCCCACCAAACTACTCAAGTGCTCGGGCAGTCTGAGAGTCACAATTTCACCACCCCCACCAAATTCTCTTCAGCTGACGCTGCTAATTGGTCAATTTTGTATGCGATTCTCAGACTGTCCGACTTTACCAAGTATACTCCCCAGGTCACCCTCAGTCCGACACAGGCTGCAGAGCCTCCATCTCCACAGACTCCGGGCCACCATTCAATTTCCTCTCTGGAGGAGGAAAATACTTTGTTGGCTGCAACACTAGCATCAAAACAAGTACTAAGACCATCGGAACTGTATCAAAAACATAAAGACACCACTCATGCGCGTTTGGATACGCCGAATTCCCCAGCGAGTACTCGATGAGACGGAAGATGCAGCGGAACAGGATAAGAGAGCTGATGCTGTAAAGGATCCAGAGCATCTTCCTCCACTCGTCGGAGGAGCTGGCGGGAGAGGCGAGGGCTTTCTTATTCATGCGAATGTGAAAGTCGGTTGCTAAGATGACGAAAGCGACAAAGGTTGCGACTTGGAGAGCAAGGCCAGCGATTACGATTTTTTCGCCTGCGATAGCGAGCGCGAGTTGCATAGTGCCCATGATCGACGCACCTATAGCGGATGAGTGTGCTGTTCTTTCTTCGCGGGTAGCTAATGGAGAGCTCACCGAGGCCCTGGATGAGGAGTGTGCTTATGTCCGCTGTAATGAACAAACGCGTGCACCATTGCGGACTGACGATTGAAACGTCTTCCCCGCCAGCAAGACGAATTGTCCTTCCAAGCATCATGTATATCGTAGCGGCAAAGAAGAGAGGGCCGACCAAGATGAGAACGCCTTGAGTGATGAAAGAGGCCCATTCTTGGTTATTGTAGTGGGCTCCGACTCGCGCTCCGTAACCACCAACTTCGCCTGTAGATGGAATATATTAGCATGTATCGAAAGTGAGGCGCTTTCTTGAGGATATACTTACCAACAGCACCCAAAACTACACAGAGGATGATGACCTGTCTCGTTTTGTACCACTGCCAGAAATGCAGACCAGCGAGTGCTGAGAAAATGACTATGCCGATGATTGCACCGACGAGGGATGGGGTATACCGAAACATTTCGAAATCGAATGTCATGGTGAAGGTGGCTTAGGGTGGACTGTATGATAGAAAGGATGAAGCTTATGGAGAGAGGAAGATTTGCGTCAGTGAGAAGGTGGCAGAAGTTTGACTTGGAGAGCAAGGCATGGGAAAAAAAGCATTTTAAATATACGATACTTGCTGGAAGGGAAGAGAACTGACACGGCCTCTCAAATGACAACATCGTGCCATCGTTTCGAAGGAGTTCGCATTCGTTACTGAAGTACCAACCAAAACTGGGAGGCTGTAACAGCACTCACACGCTCATTGGTCATTTCTTTCGCTCTTTTCGCACTCGGTAAGTCGACCTATCAGTGAAGAGCTAAGCCAAGCTGCCTGCTGCAAATGTCCATGTCATCTTCAGCATTCCACGGCACGGAAATTCTAGGCCGCCCCAGTTTGATAGGGTTAAACCTCCAAAGCCAGGTAAGAATAATTGTTGATAAACAAAGACTGGTTGGTGGCATAAGACAATGTCTCGAACTCTTTGAACGCCAAGCGTCTGATGTTTGCCGTAGTCTTTGGGTATGGGGGATCGACGTCTAGGAGCTCCAGAGTTCTCCATACTTCCTAGACGCCAAACAAGAATATGGCGGATTCAGCGTTGGGATTCGACATAGACTCTGGCTGATGGTCTGCCAATCTTGAGGAAATTGTTGGTGATACGAGATCTTTGGACGGTGCTATGACAAAATGCCCAACCGGCTATTAATTGACAATGTACAGCCGATAGCAAAGAAGCCGCATTGAATGTATGCATTGAATTAGATATAGAAAGGGAAGCTTGCGATTGATGGTTGTAGGATCCGAGACGACGTCACGTGGTGAATGTTCCTGCAGCTCGATGTCCCGGTATTACTTTAAGCACGCGAAATAATATCTGCCCAGTAGAGAAAGAATAGTCAAAGTGAAGGCAAACAAACATACGTCTCCGGTTGCGAGGCCAGCGTGGCCTCAGAGGGTGGAAGGGGGTCGTCCGTGAGAGAAGTCCGCGGTTCAGGGATGAGCTAAGCCTAGCGCTGCTTACATAATTTTGGCTTCAGCAATTCAACGTGTCCTAACTCACGCATCATCTCGTCGCGGCGCCTCTCCCCTCTGCATCCCCCATCTCTTCCACAACAACTTCCACTTCCGTTGTTCTCTGCTTGTCTCTTTTGTCTTCTTCCCGGCTTCCCGAACCGCAATCATGAGCGGCCGTAAGTGCCCCTCTCCGCTCAATTGCTGCGTGCGCCGTCGCGCAAGATAATTATTTACGGGGCGTTTCTGACATTTCGATGCTCTGTAGTACGGTTTCTTGACCTCGTCAAACCCTTCGTTCCTCTCGTCCCCGAGATTCAGCTGCCAGAGAGCAAGGTTCCCTTCAACAACCGGCTAGTATGGACGGGCTTGACGCTCCTTGTTTTCCTGGTGATGAGCCAGATGCCTCTGTACGGAATTGTGTCCTCGGATACCTCAGATCCTCTCTACTGGCTGCGAATGATGATGGCGAGTAATCGCGGTACGCTGATGGAGCTGGGTATCACACCCATCATCTCGTCTGGCATGGTTTTCCAGCTCCTTGCCGGCACCCACTTGATTGATGTCAACTTGGACCTAAAGTCGGACCGCGAGCTCTACCAGACCGCGCAAAAGCTCCTTGCCATCCTCCTGTCCTTCGGCCAGGCTGTCGTCTATGTCATCTCTGGTCTCTACGGCCAGCCCTCCGACCTTGGCGCCGGTATCTGCGTCCTCCTAGTTATCCAGCTCATCATCGCTGGCTTGATCGTCATCCTCTTGGACGAGCTGCTCCAGAAGGGCTATGGACTTGGCAGCGGCATCTCTCTCTTCATTGCTACCAACATTTGCGAGTCCATTATGTGGAAGGCATTCTCCCCAACTACCATCAACACCGGCCGCGGCCCCGAATTTGAGGGCGCAATCATTGCTCTCGTACATCTCCTCTTCACGTGGGATAACAAGACGGTCGCTCTCAAGGAGGCTTTCTACCGTCAGAACCTGCCCAATGTCATGAATCTGATTTCCACGGTCGCGGTCTTCGGAGCTGTTATCTATCTCCAAGGCTTCCGCGTTGAGATCCCTGTCAAGTCTGCGCGCCAGCGTGGTGTCCGCGGCTCATACCCCGTCCGCCTTTTCTACACCTCCAACATGCCTATCATGCTCCAGTCGGCCCTGTCTTCCAATGTGTTCTTGATCAGCCAGATGCTCTACTCCCGCTTCTCTGATAACCTCCTTGTCCAACTCCTCGGTGTTTGGGAGCCCCGCGAAGGTGGAACTTCTCAGCTGTACGCTACCTCTGGTGTCGCTTACTACATGTATGTATTCTACTTGGATTTGGCATTTTCTGTTTGCTAATGTGATCCAGGTCCCCACCCCTCAGCATCACTGAGGCCCTCTCTGACCCTCTCAAGACCGCTGTTTTCATCGTCTACATGCTCGTCGCCTGCGCCGTCTTCTCCAAGACGTGGATCGAGGTCTCCGGCTCTTCTCCCCGTGACGTTGCTAAGCAGCTCAAGGAACAAGGTCTTGTTATGGCTGGACATCGTGAGGAGTCCATGTACAAGGAGTTGAAGCGTGTTATCCCTACGGCTGCGGCTTTCGGCGGTGCTTGCATTGGTGCTCTCTCCGTCAGCAGCGATCTTCTCGGCGCATTGGGCAGCGGAACTGGTATCTTGTTGGCCGTCACCATCATCTACGGATATTTCGAAATTGCCGCTAAGGAAGGCGACATGGCTGGCCTCAAGGGCATGGTCATGGGATAAATAAGGTCCTCATGGATCTGGAAGAAGATGGAAGCTATAATAAGCTAGATTGGGAGAGATTCTTTTGCATGAGTTTGTGGTTTGGAGCGGAAATGGGTAGGGAGGTGCTATAAGAGGGCATCGTGTACACTACAATACAATTGTGGAAACTCAAAAGCAGGCATCGTTTGCTAGACTGTTTCCTTGGATTATTTGTCTGGGCTGGCTGGGCTCCAAAAGTCATGTCATAAGCGTGGTGCAATGGTCAAGTTTGCGGACTCTGTTAGTGTATATCCTGGACTAGATACGAATGGGTGAAATTGTGAAGCTTATTAGCAAACGTGCGAACAATGACCTTACGAACACGTACTTGTGTATTTGTCCAGGTACTATTATGGAGTCCAGTGGTGGTAGATATCTAAAAACGATCATGGTCGAGGATTGCAGCCCACTGACACAAAAACCCCTACCAACAACAATGGCAACGCCAATGAACCCGGACGCAAGACCACGAACACATGGCTATCCTCATAAGCCGGACATGCCAAACGATGAGAGATGGCAAAGACTGAAGCGGTTGACAAATGAACCGAATGTGATGGGTTACAATATTTCATGACACTGTTTCAACCCAAGGTCGGTATGGGCGACATCCTGATAGCCTCTGAGAGTGCTTGCGAGGAAGACATCAGAGCACATTCTTCCGTCTATCTACCCTGTCCTGTCTTCTCTAAGATGTACGGTGCTTGTGGGGGGAGCTTTCCTATTGCCGTCCTTGCCGCTATGCCTTGGCCCGCCGCTCATCGCTTTTAAGTCTGTGATGGTTCTGCGTACTACACCAGTGTGTGAGGTGAACATGACTATCCCAAAGCATTAGGAAGCGAGTTGTTCTCGGGTATGGTGGTGTGGGGAGATATGGCGGTGAGCGTTAGCGTTTGATTCATGGTGTGCCTAGATTCGATTTGTTGCAGGTGAGTATACTCCATGTATGCAGACTATGGTTTGATTAGGTGGAATTTGAGTGCAGTGCAGTAGCTCTTTTATTGTGTTAGAGATGGGAGATGAGATGGTGAGAGCGTTGCTTGACTTTTGGTTCGGGTTTGCGGGTGGTACGGTTCGCAACGTAGCGTAGGGAAAGATTGCTAGGTCCTTGAGTTGAATGGGCTTGTGTGTAAGTGAGATGGTTTCTTGATTGGACTCTATAGGTCTCGAAGTGTAGGTAGTGAAGACAAGCAAACAGACTTGTAAATTTGGGAGCGAAGAATAGTTGAGGATCGGACCAGCCTCAACGAACCGGTTCAACAAATGGGATATTCTATGGATGCAGAGAGTACATGAAAGTTCTGGGTGAGAAACTTTGAGAAAGATAATGTTGCGTCTGACTCGATTGATTGATAGAAACAGAGCGATATATTACCGCACCCACATTATTGCAGATAGTCATCAAGTAAATGAATGATCACCGCCGCGCGACAAGACCATTGTCGATATCAAGGTTGCATGCTCATTTGCTTGCAATATGACCTGAAGTGCGATGATCTCGGCGAGCGAAAGAAGGAGAAGCGGCGAACATGGCATGTGAGGCTCGCTTGGGTTGAAGCCCAGGTTCAGGCTCTGCAGGCGTATAGACGAAGCATGTTCTGTGGCCACCCACGCATGTGCTACGCCTGACAGAAATTGATGAGGAAGGTGAGAGGAACAGCAAAAGTACGGCACGCACATCAGTGTGACGCTCTTGCACAGCGAGACTGCACTGTGCCGACTTCGTGAAACAGGTCAGTCAGTCGGTCCAAGTTCTTCCTGCACTCACATCCCAGACACATGAGGACGCGAAGCAAAGCCACGAAAGGCGAGGCGATGCAATGTCCCAGGCATTTGCCTCAACAGCGCGCCCATGTCCAGTTATCAAAACCGGAAACGGGCGTCGCCGTCGCTAACCGTGGGGTAAATATCGGGAGTCGGATGAGTGCAGAGGCATTCTGCGTTGCGCTTCCGAGCCGCCCAAAAATAGCCACTGTCGGTTGGTGGGGTTAGTTAGGGCGGTCGAACGATGGATGCAGGTGACTGCGTTTGCGAATCCCAGCTGCGACGGGATGGCATTTGGCGGTCAGCTCAGCAGCAGCAGCCAGTAGTGCATGGCTGGAAAGTGCGAGAAGCGATGCCCAAGGGGATTTAGCCTGGAGGATGTTCCAGGTGGATGATGTTGGTGAGACGAGACGGTCCTGGTGGGCTGCGAAGCACCGGTGGGATGCCGAGTGGAGCGATCATGTTGGCGTACTTTTTGCCAGACCACAGTAAGCACATATTTCATCTCGGCCATGTCGGCCGATTACTGTGATAGTGAATAAATGTTTCCAGCCAAGCAGGTACGGAGTCAGGTCTCCATCATCACACACCAGCGGTTGTCCTGCCGCAGACGAGAAAAATGCTGTTGGCACTGCATCGGTCAAGCGGCATGCATGACCGAACCTGAGGGAATAGCCTGCGAGTCTGGAAAGGCCGACAAGCAAAGCAAAAGGCGGGTTAGGCATGCAGATCTCTAGTAGCAAACAAGCCATGATTTTGCCCGCCACACAAGGGAAAGTCTGTGGAGGTACAGGACATAACCAACAAAACGTAGGCAGAAATCTATGCAGGCGCCTGTCCGGTGCTGTAACTGCAATAAGTAAGCATAATGTATGTCTGTGAATGTGGCCCAAACTCGGCGCCTCCCTTCGGTCCTTCGGTCAAGTACATACTCAGACAGCCTGTTCTATATTAGCAATTAGGCCCTCTGCCCTGCGACATCAAGCGCTGGGTTATGTTCCTTGTCCATAAGGTCTGATCCTGAGTTCACACGCGTTGCACCGATGCCAGCGAGTCGATCGTCAGCCGAGAGCAATGCAACGTGATGGATCTGCCCGTGGGCCATTTGGATTCACGAAGCGGCGGCAACTGCACAACGAAAGAGTGCGGCGTGAAACGGAGTCAGCCTCTTAGTGCTGCCCGTTGCTGGGTAATATGGTGGAGTGGAGGATGCAGATGGAGTGGGTGGCTTTCAGCTCGTGCATGTGGAAAGGTTGACCTTGCCACAACACCCAAGCTTGTGAGCAAAAAGTTTCATCGGTGTGGAATCAAGCGAAGAGCCACGACGTGGCTGCCTCGCAACACGAGTCTTCCGTGACAAGTTGGATCAAAGTGTCCGCGGTAAGGATGTTTCGTGCGAGCGCCCCACGAGGACGACATGTTGCTTGCAAGAGACCTGATGAGACATGGTTCTTGCAGCTGTCCCAAAACTGCACGATGCGTGGTTGCAGCGAGCGGATGCTGTTCCTTTCGTGTTGCACGCACCCCTGACTGGGTCGCGGAGACTCGCTAGTACTATGAGAGGTACAATTTCCCAGCCTCCCATGGCAACAGTCAGCCCCGAATCGGGCTCCACGTTGTCGCAGTTTTGTGGCGTGGACCCGCACATGCTGAAATGTGATGTTCCATGGTTCGCGGTTGGGCGGGGGGCCTGAGATTCTCCATCCATCCCGCCTTCTCTTGCTGGCGTCGCTTGCATTTGTGGAGCGCTGTGCGAAGAGAGAAAATTGCTTTTGAGAAGGCACACATGACTGACAGGTCTTGATCAGTTGCATGCGGCGTGAGCACACCAAGAAGAAGTGTGCTCGCCGATTTCCCGTTTGGGCTCCGATTCAAGGAGTGGAACATGCCGGATGATTGGACGTGCTGAGTCAGGGTCTCAAACTTTTTTTTCAAAGAGGAGTCCATCCCGCGATTCGCGAAGCCCTTAAATTCGTGCCCCATGTTCTATCGCTGGGATCGGGAGCCGGCTGCCCGCAAAGCGAAAACCCAGCGTTTGACATGTCTACACGCAGTCTAGAACGCGTAGAGATGGAGCAGGGATGACACAGGAATCTTTTCGAACTGCAATGCTGCGGCCCTACTCCGTAACCAGCCGCACTTGTAAAGTGCTGCTTCCTGTCTGCGTTAGACCTGTACCATCTATGATCAAACACGGGCGGAGGTGGGCGGCGTCCATGACTTCTGATCGTTTTATGATGATCCAAGGCCCCTTGGTATTTTTGATGCAACTCAACAGACACACTAAAGGACGTCCCACAAGGCCGACGTGATAAGCTGCCGGTCAACCGCTAAGAAAGCAAAGTGTGATAGACAAGGGCACTCCTGCCGCAGCAATTTGATTTCCTCCAGCCGGCCTTCCATGATGTGCCGCCACGTTTGGCCCCACTGATCTCGTGGGCAGCGGGTGTACGTCATAAAGGGTCTCATTTCCTACTCGTGGATAGTGGCGGACTACACGGGAGAGTAAAAGGCAGCCTCTTGGCCATGGATGGATACCTCTCCAAACGCACCGCAGGCTCCAACCAACAAATCCTGGAGGCGCTGCTGTAAACCAAGGCTCGGAGTCACTTTACGGCCTTGATTAGCGAATCAAAAAGGAAAAGGCCTTAGGAGTAGTAGGCGCGGGCTGTCATCGTATCGAGCTTGCGCACCAGCTCATCTTACGCTTCAGAGCCTTCACGGCCACCAAACCTGAGGCTTGTTAGTACCGAGGCCGCCATCCGACAACGACTCACAGTTTGGGCATACGATGCAAAAGCAACAGCTCAGCCTCCGTTGCAAGGTCCGCGTCCCCGGCGCTTACGAAACCTACATGTACAGAAGGGTACATACATGCTCATCTCGTGATGCACAAAGTAGTACGCCCGGAATGCAATCATCCACAAAGGAGACAGACGCTGGGGCCCTTCTGAAGTACGGAGTGCAATCCTGGCCGGCCGTGTGATGCGTGGGATGTGATGGATCGTCTCCGAGTTACGAGTGCAGGTCCTAATTTTCCGCTTGATGAAGCCATCCTTCGCCCTGCTGCCGCCGCGTCTTCGTTGGATATGGATCGGAGATCGAGAATATTGCTGTTGCTCTTGCGTGCGCCCCATGTGGACAAAACTGCCCAACGGGAATAAGCCGTCCACCTAAACGCCATTGGGCTTCCTTGATTGGATTGCGTCAGCACAAGGGATCGGAATCCAAAGTCGCACGGCGTCCCTGTTGCATCGAGGCGACTGTCGCCGCTGCATCGTGAGCGGTGCGGTTATGATCAAGGCCCTCCATGCATGCGGGCACAAATCTGGCTTCGATGCACCCTTTTTGTCTGGCCCGCCTTTTCGAGCTTAGCGACACGACACAAGCCCCCTGACAGGACCCGGTTCGTTTCCACAGCCGCCAAAAAGGCCAACCGCTGTCGATCGCCGACGCGGGACGACTCCAGGGTACCAGGGTTTATCGACGCCTCGGCTGCATCTCAAGCCACTGGGCCGGGGATTTCTCGTTATCGAGTTATCAACCAAACGGCGCTGCCACTCGGAGCCTGGTGTGGGGAGATGTGCCAAGAGTAATTCACGATTTGAGTTGCAGGAGCGAACAGCGCATTGGGTTGAAACTGGGAAGCGGCGAAGTGGACAAAGTTCTGTACAGTGCTTCGTCATGAGGACGTACAGCTCGGGCTGCCACGGCTGCCACGACTGCCACGACTGCCACGACCTTGGATAATCTTTTTCAGTCATGCGAGAAACACTTGGAAGCTGGAGGCAAGGGAGGGGGCAAACGCAGTCACCCTTTTATTGAATCTATCGATCGTTGTCCAAGGCCAAGCGCATCGATGAGCACTTTCGTATTGCCGTCCCTATTATTACTTACTCAATATTGAGATCCGTGTGCATACGTAGTCATACATTCCCATGACTTATCGGCTGTTGGTGTCTCTGATATGAAATGCCGTGTTGCGCTCCGTATTCAGGACGCCGGTGGCTCGTTGTAGGCTGTCGCATGGCATGTTTGCCAAAAAGTTATATCCTTCACACCGTTTCGGTGGCAGACTCGGAAACTCTACCTTCTGGACCCTGGTGAGGGAAGGCAATCTTTGTGCTTTTTCTCGGCCGTGCCTCGCCATCAGGGATACCAACTCGAGTCACTCGACCTGACGCCCCAGACGGGGGACCACTCAGGCGCATTCCGCGGCGGTGGAGCCCTCCCCACGCTGAGGGGTCGAGGGGTTGCAGGCAGATTGCAGACGGGTGCTCGCCGGTGTGTGCTCTGTGCACGCACGCATCAAGCCTCCGCTTGCTGCCAACCTGCGAGGCTGAAGAGGCAACGCCGTGCTGGGTGTGTGTGCTGGGTGAATGCAATGCGCTGATTGCTGCAATTTCCGTTGCGGCGCTGCCGTTGAGTGTGCGACCCTAGCCGTGTTCTGCAGACGTCTGACGCTGCATCGTCGCCCTGTGATGTCTCGTTGGCCAGTGGCAGGGGCCTCGCAAGAGGGGCGCCGGCTGCATGGCGATTTCTGGAAGCCTGGCAAAGCCGTTCGGCTGAACAGAGCGAATCAGCGCTGCGCAGAGACTCCCGCTAGGCCCCCCCGATCGCGCGTACAGGCCGGCAAACCAAGCTGCTGGCCCATGACATCCGTCCAAGCGCACCCAGGAGCAGTGTTCGACGCGTTCGTGGTGGAGCACTCGCGGGCCGTCGTGGTCTCCCATTGGGCATGCACGGGCTCAGTGAATGGAACGTCGTCGCAGGTAGCGCAGCCCGCGGGCTCTGCTGCTGGGCCAGCGCTGGCCAGCTAACTTCGCCCTTCCACTCTTTCCGAAACTACTGCGCCCGCCAAAGTTTGACCCTCCCAAGACGAGCCCAGTGACCCCCTGATATAGGCCACTTCCGGCTGCCATGGACACGAGCATTTGCTGGACATGCATCCCCACCCCCCATCAATAATATCGTGCAACCACGCTGACCTTGCCCATGCAATTGGCTTGGCCTGCTCGCTTGCCCTTTGCTCAGCGTCTCCGGCGCGCTTTCCAGTCGTTATGGTGACTCCTCTGAGGCGGCTAATACACATGGGCTCTCGCATCGCACCGCCGCCTTGCCCTGCCCTGCCTGTGCAAGTCTTGCGTGTCGCGTGTTGCGTGAGTCCTGACCCAACGCTTGCCGAGCCAGCGCCCGCTCGACGCTGAAGCAGCCATGCGCCGTCCTTCTTCCTTCGTCCAACATGGACTGACTGCACAGGGCTAGTTGACCGCCTCGACGGCCACCGCCCCATGCATACGACCGTCCAAGCCCCGGCACCGAGGCCCAGCCGAGTCGCACTGCAAGTCCCAGAGCCTGGTCGCACTACCGCGAGCGGCATCGTCGTCAAGGGCGTGGTGGTTCTGTCCCTTGTCAGTCTCGTTGATGAACCGGCCAACATGCGCGGCACGGATCTCCGTTGCGCCATGATACATACCCGCCGTTGTGGTCCATTTCTCCTGTCCTGTGATTTGAGCATTGGTTGGCGTTTCTTTTCGTCGCTTGCGTCTCTCCATCCATGATGCTTTCATTGATCAGCTCCTAGTGCTCGCGTTCCAGCCGTGCCACTCGGCATGGTCGTCACGGCGCCGTTCCTTCCTGAAGCCATCCCATCCCTTACAGCCCCGTAAATTCGTCAACTTTCCGCTCCTTGTTTGCATCTGTCCCGTTCTTGGTGGCCCTTGGGGCCTTACAAGCCGCTTCCTGCCATCACACCATGACTTGTGCCGCAAGGTAGCCGTCCTTTCTATAATATCCCAACCATCCTTCCCAATCTGTCTATATCTCTTGGCAACTCCATATACCTGTACAGATGCCCCAGCTATTTGTGACCCTCTCCCATGCCCCAATGTTTTCGTAAGCCAAAACTTCTGGACACATGAACACTCAGTCACCCACAATGTCTTCCACTCTCTCCCCAGGATACGAAATGGCCAACAATCTCTCCGTCCAGATGTCTACTTCCCAACTCACACGCCGTACCTCCCGAAGCTCAGGCAGTCAACGATCTTCTCGCATCGAGAAGCCCAGGAGCAACCACAATAGCCCTAGGACTGTCGAGAGGAGGAAAACTACGTCAGGGACTAAGCGGTTCGCAACACTGGACGACCATTACAACATGATGTTTGGTATCACAGGAGAAGAGGAGGCAATAGATCACCGACCCGAACCCACACGACCCGTTAGCTGGCATCCATCTTCTGCTCAGTTCCAAGTCCCTCCTCGATCTTCCGTAGCGGAACAAACACCGTCACGAAACGCTGTCTATGGATCTGATTTCTACTCGCTCTCTGCTCGAAACTCCATGTACTCTGGGCAGGTGCAGAATTACAACACATACTCGAATACACAACATGCTCCTCGAAGCTCCCAAGATTCTGACTCCAGCTGGCAAGACGTCCAACATCCAACGCCATCATACACTCTATCAACATACTCGACACCCGCCACTGAACCAATGCCATGGTACCTTCAAGAGTGGGCACGTAAGAACGAAGCACAAGCTCCCACATCTCACAACGGATCCAACGACTTCCTACCCATTCAACATCCAGCCGAACAAGACGCAAACTCAGAAGAGGACGAAGAGATGCACGACACGGGCAAAGAGCTCGTAGGAATGGGCCTCTACGACGCTCCCGACTCCGAGTTGTCATGGAGCTCTGGGCTTGTGGAAAGCACAGGCAAGGGACTGAAGCTGGAAGAGACATGGCAGCCACCGGAGGAGGAGGACGAGGAAGAGGACGAGAACGAGGATAATGAAAACGCCGACAACGACGATGACGACGACGCAAGCTCCGACGACGGCAGCGTAGAGGAACTTCCCGTTTCAACGAAACGAAACAACGTCCAGCAGCTACCAGTTACAGTAAATGTTACGAAGCCGGCAGCCAATATGGACGGACAGAGTTTTTTCTTCGACGAAGATGACACGATGAAGAACGAGTGGTGGTTTCATGAGCTGAAGCAGCCAGTGCGGGACGCTGGATTGGGATACGGATGGCTATGAAGCACCGGAGAAGTCTACCACCTTCATCTCGCTTGGTACAAGCCTCGATACATATTCTCTTCTTTGAACTTAGCGACTTTGCATAGCGGAACGGTGTTTTGGACCTCAGGGAGAGGGATGGAGAGCACGGATCAGGATACAGATACCCTCGCCTTCACTGGCTCGAGCGAGAGAAATAATGGCAGACAGAGTCCTAATCACACCACACATAGTTGGAATGAAGCACATCTGTCCTGTCCTCCCTCATAGAAACTACATAGCAGAATCAAACACAGAAACAATCCAGTCTTCAAACAACCCAATTTTATTCGTCGAAAATCAATCGCCGAGCTGTGACACCGTGTCATTTCCCGACCCAGAAATGTGAATCCCTGATCCTCATTCTGAAGGGTGCAATCACATGTCCTAGAACGTCTCCTATGGGGCGGCCGCGTGGAAAACCGTTCAAGCTCGTTTCCACTGGCTTCTCGGCCCCAGAGCCCACCCCCCCGCTCGCCGTACCTTCTGCTTGCGATCAGAACAATAACAACACCGATCTTAAATTTAGGTTTGAGAACGTGGCCTGACCGAGTATCGCGTCATCTTCGTCTCCGTCTCTGTCATGTATAGAGTTTGGGTCCACGTTTTCTGGTTGCGAAGGCTACGAGTGGTCGGCGATTTGGCAATCGACGGACCCTTGTGCATTGATTGGCCGATAAGCGAGTAGTTTTCAACCCTAGAAAAAGGTAATCGTAGTTCGGCGGTCTCACGTGGAAATTTTATACAACCCCGACTCATCCGCACCTTGTACAGCCCCAGCGGACGGAAGACGCGCTAGGTAGACTGCCTAGATGAAGCCACAATTCGTCGTCACGCCCTGGCGCGATGCGAACGAGTTGCTAGAGCTGAGGAAGTGGCTGTATCGGAGAGAGGGGGATGAGGATCGGAGAGAGGGGGATGAGGATCGGAGGGAGCAGGGCGTTAATAAGGTATGTTCAAGAATTTCCTATATTAAGCCCTACTTCTCTGTGGTACGGCTGGTGGATGGTGAATGTGCAATGGCTAAGCATGAACCAAGATATTCGCATGGAGATTGCGCAAGCATCAGATACCGTTACTGCTGGAGTCGACAGCCGATCTCGTCGATGTGATATTGCAAGAGGAAAAGGGGGTGCTGAAGCATAATGCGTTGAGGTTGTTGTATGCTACGGCGGTCTCGAGGTAACAGATGTTCAATCTCCCCGCTTCCAATATTCTCCTTCGTTATCTTTCGATGACTTTCACTCCTTCCATGTCTAGTTTAGCCATAAACCTCCCTTTGCATTCTAGAAGCTCGTCTGCTGGATCATTCCCATCTCCTCGTCTTCTTAAGCGTCTACGGGAATGATTCTTCTACGTCTGAAGCCGGTTCGCCGCGCATTTTCCCCATTTCAGTTTCTAAACTCTCACCATATCTCTCTCGTAAAGCCCATTGATCTGTCAAACTCTCGTCACGCACTTACTACTATCATTAATATACCCCATCACCCCTTCACATCCATACACTTTCCCTCCCAGAACCTAACACCCCGCTCTCAGATTCGTAACCGGCCTCAGCGACACCCTCATAGACCTCACACGTTTCCGCCCGCGCTGGTACCCCCCTGGCCACTCACTCAGCATTCCGCCCTCGCTGCTTGAGACACGCCATTGCATCGTGCACCGGCAATTTCCTCTGCTTTCAGAGTTGAAGAGCGCCGCACGGCAGAGTCTCGACTGGCTGTGGGAATGGTACTGGTCGCAGCTTGACTCTGCTTTCTGCGGGAAAGACGATGGCCATGTATCATTGAGTAGCGAGGAGGTGAGAAGGGAGTTGCAGGCGCTGTTGAAGAGCTACGTTAGGGGACGGAAGACAGAGATCAAGACGAGAAAACAGACTTCTGTGTCGGAGGCGGCACAAACGGCACTGGAATCCTATCGAGCCCTCGCCTCCTCCCAAGCTCAACGAACCCTCCTCGACCTCCTCATCTCCGAAACCGCGATCCTACCTGCAGACAAGAAACTCGGCACCAGTATGTCCGGCGCCTTCCTCATCTGGTCTCCCCTCCTTACCCTCCTCTGCACGTCCACCAATCCCACCTTCACAGAAAGCTTCACCGCCCACTTAATGCGAGCCATGAACACCCCTTCCGCCACCTTCTCTTTCACGGCCCCAGCAGACGACCCAACGCGGGAGGCCATGCACGCCTGGCTCGCCCGTATTCTCACGTCTGAAGACTGGAGGGCGGTGCGGAGACGCGGGGGAACGGGATCGGAAGCGCGGTTCGTGGAGAAAATCCTCGAAGCGTGTTTCATAGAGCCGACGTTCTGGAATTTGGAAATGGTAGAGCATGTGCTAGAGGCGAGTACGGAGGTGCGAGGTGAGAGGTGGGAGAGGCTGCTGGGGGCTGCGAGAGGTGAGGACGAGGAAGAGAGGGAAGTTGACGGTGGGGAGATGGACATCGTGGGACGAGATGAGATAATGGCAGAAACGGAGGAGTTGGAGGTCCAAGATGTAGAAAAGAGGAGGGTCAAAGAGAGTGGGCCGAGGAAAAAATTGGGCTTGTGGAGACCGAGGTACATTGGGGCTCTGGCGGTAGGGTGGGAAGACGACGAATAATGGGTGTTACATGATGGGCGAGAGAGTGAAAAAAAACTGAGGGCTGTTTCGCATAGCGAGGCGTTCACATTTTATATTGGGGTTAACCATTACCACCAGATTTCTGAAAGTAAAAGGGGGTTTAAATCCATTTAGATATCTGCCTAGTAAGCGTCCACGGCCTTATAACCGTCGACGTCAAGCACATACCGCTTGTACTGCGCAATGCCCCTTCCATATGGTCTTGTGCCTGTACCTAGCCGAGCTTCTCCTCTGCATTCGACGTGATTGCTCTTCCTGAGGTAGACCTAGTATCGTCATCCTCCTTCTGTATCCGTATTCTTCCTGGTTTTCCAGCTCACTTCCCAATCCAAAGCTTCCTGAGACGCTGCAACTGTTCATCATCATCTGTTCTTGACGCAGATGTCAGTAGTCATACCTTCTCGAAGAACATGCCTTTTGTTCTTCATCCCCTTACATCATCAGATCTGGGTCCGGCTGCCAGAGGTACAAATCCTTGTCCGCGCTGGCGAGAAGATTCGTTCTGGGATTGTATCCCACGACGGCGGCTTTGCCGCCTCCAGGTAGCGTCTCCATGGGCTCGAGGAGATTGTTCGGCGCGGGCGGTTTCGCGATGGCCCAGACGAGCAATCCATCCTCGCCGCTTCCTCCGATGAGGAACTGTCCATCGGGTGTGATGCACACATCGCCCTGTCCCACCGCTGGGGATGTACCGTTTGATGTGCTTGTGCCGTGGCCTTGGATGGAAGCGCCGGGGGCTAGTCTGCCCGAGTGCCCTGATTTGCGGTAGCAGAAATGCACAATCTCGCCGGAGAAGGCATCGAGGACAAAGTGGCCCACGCCTGTTGTGCTGATGACCAAGCTCTTTCCATCATTCGAGAACTCCATCTTGGTCCATTCACCTCCCTGGGAGCCGAGGAAGCGCTGCTCCAGCTCCATAAGGTCAAAGGTGGCGAATGGTGGCTTGTCGTAGTTGCGAATGTCGTACAGGAGGACCGAGTGGGTCTGCGGGGAGGCAATGGCGATGACGGTGGCGGAGGGGTCATAGGTCGCGAGATAGGGGGCGTGGAGCTTGAGCAGGCCCTGGTAGTTGTTGGACGCGAGATCCCATAGTCGCACTGTGTCGTCCCGCGAGCAGGACAGGAAGGTGTCGGAGGATGGGCAGAGAGCAATGGAAGTCACCGTATCAGAGTGGCCCCTGAAGTAGCGAATGTAGGAGTTGTCGTGCGTCGACAAATATCGGATTGTGTCTGCTCGGCCGTCAACTTGATTGCATTCGCCAAAGGGTTGGTGTGGCGGGGTGTACCATCGACTTTTGTGCTGGCGTAGATGATGCTTTGGGCATGGTGTGAGAATCGCGCCAGGTGCACGCCATACTTCTGGCTCTTCAACTCCTTTGCGTGCTTGCCCTCCTTGCAATTGTAGATCTGGAGCGTGTCGTCATCGCGCGCGACAATGGCCAGCTCGCCTGTATCGTCAAAGTCGAGCGAGGTGATGGATGTGGTAGTCGCGGAGGGCCTGAAGCGCTAAGAGGGCGGTTTAGTAGACACAACACGCACAGCATCAAGGGCGCCTCACCCTGGAAGGCCGGAAGCTCGTGATAATGTCGCTAACTCTCTGTGTCGGAGGCCCTGAAGGCGCCGCGGGGGTCGCTCCAGACGCCATGGTCGCGGTGGTTGCGGCCTAGAGACTACCTGGAGGAGAGCAGCATCTCCTGCGCAGGCGTAGAGGGATGGCACAGCGTGCCGAGCAAGAGACAGTCCGCTGAGAGCGACGAGCTTCTCGTAGACAATACCAAAAGTACTGTCCGAATGGATAGACTGAGCTTGCGGTTGAGGCTGAAGCTTGGACCCGCAGGAAAGCTCCGGAAATCGGTGGCTCGGGAAGCGCCAGCCAAAGATTATTCACACCTCACAGTGTTCACATCATCGCCTACATATCACCGCTTACGCAGCGTCGCCCCTCGCGCTCGCCGCTGGCTGTAGCCCACTGCCCTACAATAAGCCCTCCATCCCATGTGTCCGCCATAGCCAGTCCTCAACTCGTCGAACCGGTGCACTCACTTCCTTGCCGGGTGAAGTATTCCAGGAAAAGAGAAGGAGCGCGCAGATGGCCACAACCACAGGGTACCTATTCACTATTCTCTGGTCTTGAGGAGGCCAATTGACGAGCCATCAGGTCTTTCATCGCCGGAGGCGTCGCCGCGTGCGGTGCCGTCACGGTCACTCATGGCTTCGAGACAGTCAAGATTCGGTGCGCCCTCACTTCAGACCTCCTACACCTGCGCCGGACATCCGGCTAACCGAGCCCCAGGCTACAATTGCAGGGCGAGCTGCAGTCCAAGAAGGAGGCCGTGCGGTTATACAGAGGGGTCTTCCATGGCGTTGGCGTGATTCTGCGGAACGAAGGGCCAAAGGGTCTGCTAAGAGGACTGAGCTGCGCAGTACGACCATCTGTTCCCACGCTGCCTATTGGGCCTGGTATCTGACGCGCATGCAGTATGTGTACCAGATGACGCTGAACGGGTGTCGGCTGGGCTTCTACGAGCCGGTGCGCAAGACCATCACCAACTTCGTGTACAAAGACGCTTCGGTGCAATCTTTCGGCATCAACCTCTTCTCTGGCGCCGCATCAGGCATTCTCGGAGCCGCTGCAGGCTCGCCCTTCTTCCTCATCAAGACACGGCTGCAGTCGTACTCGCCCTTCCTCCCCGTCGGTACACAGCACCACTACAAGAATGCGATAGACGGGATGAAGCAGATATATAGGCACGAGGGCGTGAAAGGCCTATACCGCGGCGTGGGTCCGGCCATGGTGCGGACAGGCTTCGGCAGCTCGGTGCAGCTGCCCACATACTTCTTCGCGAAGCGGCGGCTGATCAAGCACTTCGGCATGGAGGAGGGAATGCCACTGCACATTGCGAGCAGCACTGCCAGCGGCTTTGTCGTCTGCTGCGTCATGCATCCGCCCGACACCGTCATGTCGCGCATGTACAACCAGACGGGCAACCTCTACAGCTCGGCCCTTGACTGTCTGTTCCGCACGGTGAAGACGGAGGGCATCTTGGCCGTGTACAAGGGGTATTTTGCGCATCTAGCACGCATCTTGCCGCATACTGTATGTCCAGCATCTTCGCAAGAGCAAAGTAATAGGGTTGAGAAAGCATAACTAACGCCTATCAGATCCTGACCCTGACCCTCGCGGAGCAAACGAACAAATACATGCGGAAAATCGAGGACCGGATACTCTCGCCAGAACTAAAAGCAAAGATCTAAAACACGACTTCATATATCAGCCAATTAGACCTGTAATTATACCATGTCGGGGGGCTCTCTTTCTTGCATAGCGGGCCGGAACGGGACGGGGCGGGTTTCCTTTGGTCCAATTTGCGGGAGTGCGGAGCCTGCATCCACGCCTTCTCGTCTTCGATGCGTAATAAGATGTGCATTTTGGGTTGCAGTATGTGAACGGCCTCATGGGTGGTGGATGGGAGGATAAATGACTGCCAAGCCGCGACGAGCCCTGGATTGGGTTAAGTCCAGATGTCGAGCCATACGTATGTGAGACACTTTCCAGTACATCTCATCAATCATCTGCTCAAAGCGCTGCCCAAAGCACTTCTCAAAGCGCATCGTACATACTATGCTGTGTTGAAAAGACGCCCAGCTCCTTTTCCGCGACCGTCTATGCCACATTAATGATTCGTTCCCAATTCGTGCAGAGCTGTGAATTCAACTACCGCTGAAAGGCGAAACCCTTAGGCAGAAACCACATCGGATGGTCTGGTCGTTGACAGGACTTTGCAGATCAATCCTTGATCTTCTGCTTTTTGCCTTCTGCCTTCTGCATAGCCAGGCCACGCCAACCCTCTGCAATATTGATAGGCACCACGTAGCGTTTCTCTTCAGTCGAGGTAAGGGCTGGTCACCCCCCAAGTACCTCTACTTTGGATTTCGATATATATGTGTATGCGCGTGTGGATTGGTTGAATGTGCATGCAATAAAAGAATTGACAATATGGACATGGACACGACAAAATAGAGTTTGAATTACATTAGCCAGATGCAGAACATGGCTGCAAACCATCACACATGTCCGCGCGTATGTACAGTACATGTCATGTGCGTGGGTCCACGGCCAGGTTCCTTCACTTTGCCGTACCTATTGAATGCAGCGACAAGCGCGGCAACGTTTTATGTTCGGCGAGAAGAAATGCCCATGCGTCTGTGCAAGAGAACCACGGTAGGAATTTGGCTTTGGCTTTGCGGTGGTCAAAGGGAAAATGTCACTGGTGTTGGCATTACCTATTGACAAGCACGTTGTCCTCATGCGGGAGGGAAGTCGGACGTCGTTTCACGCCCTGGAATTCACCGAGCCGCCTAGAAAAAGCAAAAGGAGGCAAAATGCCATGCACATGTCGAAACACGAGTGTCGTTGACATCCTGGATGGTGATGGGTTACTTCCTTGTTAGTTGTGTTGATATTGCTGCGGGACGGGAATGACATTCAGCAGATGCTGGCGTGTTGGAGGAGATAAAGGGAGGCGAATATGCTTTGCCTGCGATATACTGTTGGCATGACTGCGTGAATGACCGTCATCGGACGATGTCACACGCCGGTGACTTCTTTGGAGGAAGGAGACCAAACGACAGGCGGACACAGCTTGCTCGATTGTAATTGTCACTCCCTTGTCAATCCACTCAGAGTGGAGACCGGCGGTGGGCGGGCGAGGTCGGACACGAGTTTGCTCCATAGAAGCCGGCGTCTAGCAGTCTGACCAAGGAGGAAGTTCATAGCCATGTCTACGTCTCGTGATCATAGTTCGATTGGGAAGGGCTCGGGAGACGAGCCAGTGGAAGGTTGAGTTGTGCGCTAAGTGACAGTGCAGAGCGGCGAGCAGCATGGAGTACGTAAAAAGAAAGCCACCTTCTCCGCAATAGTAAATGGTGGAGGGGAGAGAGGTTGTGCAACGCTAGTCCAGACGTTGCCACGACGGGGGAGGAGAGGTTCTGTGCGACAGAAACAGCCAGGATTCAGCTATGTCCAGCGGTGGCGGTCAGCGTCGTACAGTTCTTGATAGGTGGTGGTGGTGTTGTTTTAGGGACTTCCCCCGCTTTCCCCAAGGGCAGACGCAGGGCCAGCACACAGCTGGAATCGTTTCCAACGTGCATAGCAGCATCTTCGTGGCCGGATCAGGAGTGAAGAGTTTTAATCACTCAGTTGGGCATCGAAGAAACGAACAGGTATCTGAGCCTTTTGTTCGTAGTGATGAGCGATCGGAGAAGGCAGAAACCAGGCATTGAGGACTAGCTGCTGTCAGACGTTGGGCTGGGGCAGAACAAACGGCGAGGACTGGCTCGCGGCGAAGAAGGATTCGAGGCGTCGGAGACATCCTTCTCAGGGCCTTTTCTTTTGTGAGGAGAAAAAAATTTGCGCTCGCGTGTCAAATGCTTCCTGGCAGCCTTCCTCGTATCGGACGGCTGACGGCTAGCCGGCCAACCCCGACGCGCATCGTGCCTGTGTTCCTTCAGAGTGACGAAGGACCCAGCGCTTCACCATATCGAGCGGGGATCAAAACTGGACCCTGGGAGCGTCGTCGCGTGAGGCTGCGGTCTCGTGTGTGTGTAGTTCGCCGCTCGCGCTCAAGATGAAGCTACTCCCTACTCGTTCCAGAAATCAGGAGAAAAGAAGAAAGCATAGCGCGCATATCGAAAACGCCTCGCGTTCTAGGGCGGATGGCTGGCGTGAAGTCGCCCTGCGAACGAGAAAATTCTCGATGAAATTCAGGGCTTCTTGTTGGAGGAGAGGGCAGAATTGCGAGGGTTGATCGACCAGGTCCGCAAACAACTACTGCTTTCAGCGCCACCAGAATCAGTCGAGGCCAGGAGCAACGTTGCCCTGGACCCTGACACTGACACGCTCGCGCTCACATTGCAGCCTCACATTGCTGCTTCCATGACAGTTGTGCACGAGGGAGACTTTCTCCGCGCCTCTCGAGCGGTCTTCTCCAGCGCCCTCCTCCTTCAGCACGGCCATGACGACGTGGGTGCGCATTGCAATGGTAACGTATTTGATTGCGTCCCCAGTCGCCGTGCCTGTGCCTCTGCCTGCCAGAGACTGAATTCACAGCTTGCGTCTAGGCAGAGACAGAAATTTCACTTCAGCACCTCCAACTGGATTCCCGGTTTCCAAACTCCATCGCCGCCTCTTCGTAGTGGCCAGCGCGGGAATCATCCTCCAATTAAACCGCCCCTTCTTCGAGGCACACGCACAGGGCGCGCAGCGGAGACTCAGGCCGGACGTGCGTCTGGGGGCTGCCGTGTGTGCTGGGTTCTCCGCAAAGCTGTCCAGTGCTTCGGGTCATCAGACGACTTTCGGAGGTCCACAGCGCGCAACTTCTACCATTATTATTATTAGCCCGCATCCACCTAATTCACTTTCTTTTCCACCACCCCCCGACGTCGTGCAGTCTTCCCTCGAGCACTTTCAAAACGACCCACTTCCCGACTAGCATAGGCTGGCTCCCTCTCGTTTGACCCGGCACCTGCCCAGCGTGTGCACTGCCGGTCTCGGGCTTGGAATCAGTGTCTCGTGATGCCTCGACGGGCTATGGGCACCGCATGCTTTCTCAGCGCCATCGAAGCCTAGCCGTAGGCTGTGATTCTCGCACTGCTGCGGGTTCACACCAATTGCTTGCCCGCCCGCCCCAGCCGCCACATCTCCTAGCTGGCATCCATTTGCAACACCAACTCGGCGCGCTGGTTCCCCCAAGCAAAACACTTCCGAGGCCGCATACCACTACCACCACCAGAAAGGTGCGCGAGTATGCCTACACTCAGCGGCACTTACCCAGACAAACGACGAAGAAAGTGGGCGGCAAGAGTATGACGCCGTCCTCCACTTCGTCGACACCTCCTCCTCCTCCACCACCTCCACCACCACGGCAGTTCCACTTTGGCACGTCTGAATTAAGCAACTCCATCTTCACTTTCTGCATATCCCCCTCTCCAGCCATGGCTCTCTCTTTCCCCCCACGTCCGTCTCCTCCAAGACCAAGGAAGCGCGGTCGAGCGGTGACAGACATTGATGGCGAACATTCATGTCTGTACAAGAAGAAGCGGAGACTAAGGCTGTTCCTGATCACCTCTCGATTGTCACCCCAGTTCTCCCATCCAGCCACCAATATCGTTGACCGAGGAAGCTCTAAGATTGCTGTATGGGCAAAGCAAAAGAGCCTGGGCAGGAACCTGCTACGGAAGGCCGCCATCTTGAACCGGATCAGGCGGAAAGTTTTTACCATCAAAGAAAAGGAAGGGGGGCTAGAGAGGATGCTCATTGATGGTGAACAAGAGCGGAAGCAACTCGAGCTGGCCAAATTGGCCTTCGTATATGGCAGTCTCGATACGCATACCCGGCCAGCGTTACAGGCAGCCGCCGAGTTTCCCTCCACATGTGCAGCCAGGGCAGAAGACCCATTAGAAGTGTCAGAGGCTTCTCATTTAAACACGCCGTCACCCGTCAGTCACTCACCAAACTTTCGTGACGATGACAAGGATGACACCTTGGAGTATCGTTCACCCAACGACGCCTACTCGTACTCGCCACCAAAAGCTCAACTTCCACGGCGGTCCTATCTCCCTCTCCCACCCTCGCCTTTGGGTCTCTCCAACTATGATGCTTTTGATCTCGAAGACGACGTCCATGACCCGTATGACCACTTCGACAACGACGACGAAGAATCCGATATGGGGGAGTCCCACTCACCCCACGCTTATACGTCAGCGTCATTCACGCCCTCTCTTTCCACGGCCGGAATAGGCACCAGCGAGGCACTCAAAACGCCTCCACGGCCGCTCTTCTGCGACTTCAATATCCTGGATCCCGATGAACCTGTCATAGGAGATTACGACCAAGTCGACGAGGGTGCAGATACGATTTGGCCAAATGTGTCGACAGACGAAACATCTTCCCAGCGGCTACTACCAGCCTCTTCTTCGCCAAACTTCTCCGCACTATTCGCTACATCCACAGAGAATACCGGACCGTTCTCGCCCAACTTTGCTGCGGCTCTACCCGACGATTCGGTGCAGGAGCAGTGGTTGAGTCAACGGTCTGGGTCTGAGTATGCCGCGAGAGGAGAGAAAGGCAGTGATTTTCAGCAGGAGAGGGACAGGCAGAGGAGCTTTATGTTTCTGAGATTCAACTCATGACCCATATCCATCAATACGACACAACAAAAACGACATTGACCTAACATCATCTCATACGCCTTTCCTCGTATTAATATCGGCCGTCCATCATATCACGACTATCACGCTCTCACGTTTTCCTCCGCCCACTGCTTCCAACTTCAGCTTCAACTTCAATCACCATTTCCATTACCATTACACACGATTCTGCAACCAATTTGGCAACATGACTAGGCGGCGACATCTGCATATCTACATTTTACGGCGGCCAAAATTGAATATCATCATTACCACTTTTATATTGTATTAAGGCATGGTACGACACAGTCGGACAGGCAGGCAGGTTGCATCGACCACGGTCCACGGATTTCCAAAAACTGGGAGGCGGCTGTATAGTACAACATCAAACTGCATTTCTGCATAGTAGTACATGGCATTTCTCGCACATGACGTGGTTTTAATTGCGCTGGGTATAGGGGTCTGCGGCAATTTCAGCTTGTATCATTTGGCTTTTTTTTTGGGAGGGGGGTTTACGCATAGGGTTATCTGTGACTTTCTCCTCTGTCTTTACATCGTTGGCCTCAGTGAGCCTTGCTTTTGCATGGACTTCTGATCTGATTTTGTCTCTATCGTTATATACCAATATGCTTTTTCATCGCTTTGCATTAGTGGTGCTTTCGAGATTGCTTTTGCTTTTGTTACTGATCAAATCATGTCATATCGTATCATTGTCATATTATGTAAAACCCGGGGAGGGCAACGGGACACTTGTCATTTAGCTAGGCGTGAAAAAGGGCAGTGTTCGTCTGGAGAAAGTAGCGTGCATGGTTGGGACGCACGTTTGATTCAAAAAGCTTTTACCTCTTTTTTTTTCTCCCCTTCTTTCGTTCAAGGAAAAGTGCTTTGATTATAATATCCACGTACAGTACAATTAGGCGAGAACGTACCTGGCTACTACCTGGCTACTACCTGGCTACTTCTATGTGCACGTCTTATAGATAGGAAATGGAACTGGTTCATTTCGATTCATTTGGATTTTATTCATCCGGATTTTATTCATTCATCCTTCACCGTTAAGCCCACTCTGTGCACAGCAAAGTATGGTATACACCAATCTCACTGCAAAGCCCTCGTATGGGACTTTTTCGACGAGAGTGTTAACCCTGTGAAAATAAATGCATGTATATTGGTATGAAAGCACTGTACCCTCGCTCGCCTTGTACTGTATTTATTTTCACATGGATAGTTACCATTGCGTTCGAGAACGAGCGAGGGGCTGCTGTATCGGGGTGGAACTGTTGGTGCGGTGAAGGAGAGGTTGCAACCAACACCCTTTCTGCGCATCTCTATGCTCTGCCCGACTGGGAGAATAGCGCGGAATTTGGCCCTATTCTTTGCTTGGCTGGTTGAACGGGAATGGTGTCGGCTGGTGTGGAGATGGGAAGATGAGAATGGTATATGCGAGAAATGCGCGAATACAAGGGTCACGCACTGAGGGCTAGCCTTGCTTTATCCGAGCTGTGTTAACAGCTGTAACTGCCATCATGCTTATCGCATGTAAATGGCGACGATGCTCGTATTTTATACAGAGAGGCAACTACTGATATGTACAGCGCCACGGGAGTTTACTCAATCACAGAAGAGCAAAATTGCCATGTAAAGTTTTTACTTGAATGCAGCGCTCTCAAAACTATGTGTACAATCTAGAGTGCTGGCGACCATACTCCCGTGCTTCTGTGAAAAGATGTGGCAAGCGCTTTACGCAGATTCAGACCACGTGCTCGATATTGCGGCCTTCCTTCAACGCATTGGTATGATCGACGGACTGGATAGTAACGAGACACGTTTGAAATTTGTCCCAAACTCATAGTGATAGCAAGCGGTGGTCGTACGAATCATAACATCTTTCCTCTCCTTGTTTGTTTAGACATTGTTCATCCTTGGAGTTTCGCTGCGCGGTCTGCCGCGATATCGCACATTGCCTATATTGCATGAGAAGTCAGTCTGCCACTCCGAGAAAACTTTCCAAGCTGGTGATTGTGTGCTTAGACCGCTCGATTAAGAAGAGTGGGGGGAATGCTCTAGCGATGGTTGACATACCTGAATGGCTTCTTGGCGCTCGGCTTTGATATCGTCACGGTCGATTCTTGCTCTCATGTTCTCCATGACGACGGGGCGGGAGCGGCCGTTGACGAAGACTCTAATATCAGTCGGTTCTAATCAGCTCGACGTGCCAAATGGAAAGCGGGAATGCATAGAGACGATTCTGCAGTCTAAGAACAAAGTAGAGGATTGAGAGGGAATACTCACACATATCTCAGCCCCGGAAACTTCTCTTCGTACTCCCTATTCAAGCTCTCCAGTTTCTCCTTCTCTCCCTCTGCCCCTCGCTGCAGCTGCGCCTGCTCCTTCCGACTCTGCTCACTATCCACTTTCTTCTCCCCGAGCCTCGGATGCGCGCACAAGATCTCCGACAACGTTTCTACATCTTCGAGTTTATGCGAGTCCGCGAGGGCCGTCAGCTGCGCGTTTACGGCGCCAATTAGAGCGGAATAGTCCGGGAAGGCCGTGGTTCGCAGGACCGGAAGGGAGAGGGAGTGCAGAGGCGGGGACGGCTCGAAGAGGAGATCCAGCACCGTTTTCAGGTCAGAGTCTTCGAGGTGAGGCAATGTGGAGATGGAAGGAAATGATGTCATTATTGTTGTAGTTGTGGTACGTTGTACTGTACAGGGGGAATGCTTGAGTGGACTGCAGATAATCAAACCAAACGGATCGCGGGTGTTCAAGTGAGCCGGTTTTAGTGTTATGATCGCGTGGGCTGGAGAGAAATGCGAGATATAGATGAATTGCTAAAGAAAGAGGGAAGACCGCTGCCCTACTGCCCGGATGGAGAACGCAGAGAATGTATAGGAGAGATACTGATATCGAGCCGTAGAGATAGGCGTACGTTGACGGCGGGATCCGACCGGCTACCAGTCGCTCGGAACCGTGACGATTACCAGGCCTTCAGGCTCCAAGATTCAGACAGAAAAGAGCTGCAAGGACAGAAAATGTATATCTGGTTCTCACGCGCTTGGCTTGGTGGTGGTCAAGATGCAAGCTGCAAGGGGTAGTCGTCAATGCTGTGCGCCGAGAAGAGGGGCGGCCCACGATAGCGTCTTTTTCTGCAAACCACTGCAAGAAAGCGCCATTGCCCGTCAATCTCCCGTCGCCAGCCGCAGACGTGATTGGTGCGTAGCGGGCGTTTCCGCCGGGTGCTGGTGTTGATCTTCGACAAATCTCTCCGAAAACACGCGAAGTACGCGCCCAGAGAAGCTATTCGATGGTGTTGACGTGGCGTGCCCGAGCCACGAGCATTCCTGTTTCATGGCGGGGATTGGTGGTTGAGGGAAGGAAGCCCATTTGCCTCGTATGATAGGAAGATGTTCATGGAAAGGCGGGCGGAGCGGGAGCGGGGATGATCCTGAACGGAAAGCGGATCAATATTGAACTTGTTATTTGAATTGAAATGTTTGAGGAATGAAGGAGCCTGCTGCTGATGTGGTTGGGCATGGTTAGAGTGCAGGAAAAATCAATTGCTGGCAGGGCTCATGGTGCGGAGGACCCCGCAGTGATGGGCGTGAATCAGCGTGCCTGTGGGTGAGTGAGACGCATGTGTGGTGATGGCCGGCGTGGCGAGAGAGGAGGATTCCCAGGTTGCCGCGACCTCCCACGCTTCAAGTGCGGGCGTGTGACGCCCGTGTCGAGCGTCCTCGTTCTCTGCTCTCTGGGCCCTAGGACAATGTGTACAGACGAGGTACCAATGGTGAGGACCCGGTCGCTGGGCGTGAGGTTGGGGCGTGAAGTTGCTGCGCGCCGTCGTCGCGCAGCATCTAGAGAGGAGAGAGACGGCTCTTTAATTACTCGCGGCCCGCGGGAGAGCGAAAAGGACGCCGTGCTCGAGCTGTCCGCGGGCTGCAAGCTTGGAAGAGCAGCTGGGTGCGCTAGAGCCGTCGTGATTCCGTGCAGAGCGCTGAAACACGCAGCTGCGCATGAAGCACACAAATCTTGACCTCCCACTTCACCCTCGTCGAACCCCTCATCCTCGCCGTCAACGCAGACGACTCCAGCCAAACGTGCCCGGCGCACTGTGAATTGAGTGCGTTTCTGTTTGGCCTGCAAAGCCCAGCTGTCGTCGCTACCAGTCCAAGCAATGGTCTGTTCCATCCCCGTCTGACTACCCCCTGTGGAAGCGCGCACAGTCCGCCAGCTCTCTCCATCCCGGACCCAACCTCACCCCAACGACGAGCGGTCGCACAGAAACTGAGGGTTCAGAGACGGCGCAGTCTGCCATCTCCAACCCACCAACGACGCCGCCGCCGCCGCCGCCATGTCGCTCAACGGGCTCGACGATCCCAAGGTCCATGAGGCATACCACGCCGCCCTGGCCGAGGCGGGCGGCTGGTAAGACACATCTTTTTTTCCGGCCGTCGCCCCAGATGCTAACGTGCGGTGTTCAGGTTCCTGCTCAAGTACGTCTCCCGAGATGCTGTCGAGGTGCTCGCCCGGGGCACCGGCGGCGCAGCAGAGGCCCGCAGCGCCATCGCCCAGTTCGAAGACCCATCGCCATTGTACGGCTTCGTGCTGTACCGCCGGCGCAAGGTTCTGATCAAGTTCATACCGGAGGGGACGTCACGCCTGCTGCAAGGTACGTCGAGGATGCAATGCTCCCGCGGGAAGACGCTAGCTAACACCTGTCAAAGCCCGAGTCGCTGTCCACTTCACAGCGGTCACGGAAAAGTTCACACCGCACGATACCACCATCTCCATTACCGTCGCCGACGAGCTCAGCGATGCCGCCCTCATATCTGCCTGCTCCCTGCACACCGCCGCCCCGCCAAGCTCGTCCTCGAGCGCGTCGTCGCGGCGCAATAAATTGGACGAGATTACAGAAGATGCTGAGGAAGGGCAGGCCACCGGGGAGGATGCTGTTACTCCACCACGACCGACTACTGCTACATCGTCGATACCGATAGTTGTGGAACCTGCTGCCACCACTGAGAGCAAAGTACCGAAACCATTGGCAGCCGTCCCACCCTTAGAAGAAGCCAAAACCACCCCGGAAGTCGCCCATGTAGCCTTTGATACTGTGTCAGGGGAGGAGGAAGAGAAGAAGAACAAGAACAAGCAGCCAGAATCACAACCAGAAGCACCCCTTCCTAACTACCACGACAGCTTGAAGCACTTCGATTCTCTTTTCGAGCACGGACCAGACCCGCGGTTCTCCTCCCAAACCGCTCGACCTACCTACTCTGAACTCTACGCTGAAATATACGCCCAGTACAACAAGCCGAAAGTGAGGCTGGGACCCAGGCCAAGGCCATCCCTGGACTCTAAGCGACCCAAAACTTCGGGAAATGGCGAACTGAGCACCGCTAGGCCCATCTCTTCTTTACCGGCGGGCCTCCGAGTGGCAAGGAAAACCATGGAGCCCAAGCGACCAAAATCCAGGGACTCTAGTATTGTTCCCAGCATCGCTTTCCCCCCTCCGCCGCCAATGCCGGAAATGCCGCAATCTCCAATTTACCCATCTCATAGACCCGCAAGTGTGAAGTCTATGCCCAGCCACAGCCACCGAACTAATGGAATCACTCCTGAAAAACAGAGGCTGATGAAGGCCTTGGAACTCCGGAAGAAGCAGATGAAGGCCAGGATGGAGAAGGAGCAAGATAAAGCAGAAAACAAAGCAGAAGACAAAGCGGAAGACAAGGCAGAAGACAAGGCAGAAGATAGAGCAGAAGCTAAAGCAGAAGGCGATACAGAAAGCAAAGCAGAAGGCGATACAGAAAGCAAAGCAGAAGGCGATGCAGAGGGCAAAGCAGAAGGCGATGCAGAGGAGCCGCAGGTGGGCACCCAAGAGCACCCTGCGAAAAGTGACGAGGCGTTAGTAGTGGCCGGCTCATCCATAGAAACTGTGACAAAAGAAGCTACCACTGCGGCGAAGACCGAAGATAAACCTGCTACATCGCAGCCCAAGGAAGATGACCTGTCCTCTAGCGGCTACGTCGCAGTTCTGGACGACATAAAGGCGTCCATGACACAAGAAGACGCTAATATAGGGATGACAGGCAGTCAGGCGGAAACTGATGATTTGCACTCAGCTGTTTCTGCATCTTCACCGACGTCAGCACAGACGCAAGGATCGTCCTGTGCACCTTCGACGAGACCATCATCCATATCCGAAGACGACCACCAACTTCCCGAAGAAGTCCTAAAGCCTGAGAATGCCGATGAATCTACCAACCAGAAAGTCGATATATCCCCGGAGTCATCGCACAACGAAGATGAGAAGGATTCTGTCGAGAGTTCCCCAACTGTGGTTCCTGAGAATGATTCCCCTATACCCTCTGTCGAGATCACCACCCAACCGGATCCTCAGCCAGAGCTCCCAATTCACGCCTCGGCTTCGGATGATATTCTAGTTAGGAAGTCCAGGAGGGAATCGATGATCCTAATGCCACCTAGCGAGCAGGACGGTGCTAGCTCATGGAGGAGGTCGAAGCGGGAGTCTATAGTCTTCCAGTCCCCGAATAACTCGGCTCAACATGAGGACGTGCAAAGAACGAATCAGATACGGGAATCTGTGAATCTTGCCGCCGCAAAGAGACACAGTTTCGTGGAGAGCAAGGAGAAGCGTCGGGCCACAGTCAGCCCCATTCAAATCCATTTGAATTATGACAACTCGGATGCAGAGTACCTTTCGGACGACTCGTTCATGGAGGAGTTGCAGAGCGCAACACTCGAGCAAGCCAAACCCATATCGGTCTCGAAGTCCCCCATAGCACAATATTTCCACGGGAAATCGTCCACTACGGAAGTTTCAACACCTCAAAGACCACCATCAAGTCAACACAAACCGCCTGGTCGTCTATCCCCCGAACAGATTGGCGGACGCAAGCTCTCGGGAACCTGGCCTCCCCAATCAACCGCGGACCCCGTCGCCTTGGCGAAGAAGATCAACGTGTCGTCTGGTATCTCACAGAGAATCAAGGCCCTGGCAGAAAAATCTAACAGCAGGGACTCATTAGCATTAGTAAGTCCATCAGCGAGTCCAGACGCCACTACATCGATCGTTGCCCAACGCAAGTCTTCATTTTTCTCAGCGACACCACCAGGTGGAAACTCCCCGCCCGGGAAAACCGTTTCACGTCTTAATCGCGCCTCGTTTGTACCCGTAGCATTTTCTTCAACAACGCCTGACAGAAAGTCCGTGATACAGCCACCTAAAAGTCTTGATCAGACTGTGTACAATGTCCAGGAGCAGCCCACAAAGCCCGAATCCGTTCAAGTCACGGCTCGTATCATCCGGGACCCACGTGTCCAGAAACCAGCCTTGACTATGCCGACTGAGAATACCCCCCTGGAGCTGCACCAGAGCCCAATCATCATCGACCATCAGAAGTCCGTTCGGCCAAGCTCGAGGAGCTCCAAGCACAGCCCAACTAAGATGGAACCTACGTCCCCCTCGTCCAACCCTCCCCGGTCATCGTCTGAGAGTAGCTGGAGATCATTCGGTCGTCGGATGAGTGAGTCTAAGAGTGGCGGTCTGCCACGAAGCCAGTCAGCCCACAGCATTGAAATTAGCGAGGAGAAACGGGAGGATAAGAAGGAGAAAAAGGACTCAAGGACAAGCAAATTCTTCAGGAGAATGTCGACTGTGTCTTCGATCTCGCGCAAGAACCAGGGGAGTATCCCTAGCCCGAACGAGGAGGAGGAACGCCCCTCGCTCCCATCTCTCCGGGAGCCCCCGCCCGCTGTTCAAGTTGGCGATCTCAACGTTCAGTTTCCCGACACATTGGTGAGCACATCGTCCACTCCGCTCCGTGTGTGTCAAGCTAATACTATGTCTAGTTGTGGAAGCGAAGATGGGTCGAGATTGATGCATCGGGTAACCTGGTCCTGAGCCTTTCCAAGTCAAACGAGGTTCATACCCTCCACCCCAATATATCTTCATGTACTAACATCAATACAGCAATCGAAAGGCATAACAAAACGCTTCCACCTGAGCGAGTTCCGCACACCTTACACACCCGACCAGGACCGACAAGAACTACTCAATAGCGTTATATTCGACTTCATCGACGGTCGGACGCTGCAGTGCGCGTGTGAGACTTACATAGCGCAGATTCAAATTCTTCAGAGTAAGTGGTTGTCATTTGATTCACTAGCACACTCGCTAACATATTTCTCTAGTCTTGCGTGAAGCACACGATGCCTGGCTCGCTTACAACCAATCCCAATAAGTCATGGACAAGGACGAATTCGTTGTTATCCTCCGCCTTACTTTATCGGCTTTCTACTTTCACTACATACCCAAGACTTCATCTTCTTCCGTATTAGCCACACGACTCTCCTTTTTCCTAGAACACGACCGTACGACCAGTACCCCCTTTCTTTTGTTAGGTAATGTATACGCATAGGCATTGCGAGGAGATTGGTTTGAATTCCTTATTCTACGTTGCGCGAGACGAAATGCGGCGGCCGAATAGTTCTTTCCCTTCGCGTGTACCCCTGTTTTGTTTTATTTCAATAGTTTGTCCGTAGTTATGTTTTTGTGTTTTGAGAGGGCTGGAAGTTATCAAGCGGCGTCGGTGCGAAGTCATACCCCATTTTTGCTTTTTTACGGTTAGGCTGGCTGGTAGTTGTGTGGAGCTGTGTTGACGCGGCCGGGTCTGGAAGCCGTATGGAGCAGAGTAGCAGAGGGTGAGACAGAGGGGACAGGAAAGTATCCTGGCCTGACACTGACGAAAGGGGGTCGTTGTATTTACTTGTATAATAATAAATGCTGCGAGAGGCAGACGCAGAGGCAGTTGGAGCTTCCGTTCGATTGTATGTTGGTGTGATTTCTTTATAAGCCTGCAGTGCGCTGATGGCAAGGGATCAAAAGTGTCGCGCACCTACTATGTCTGCACAGGTATCTCCACGGCTACCTCGATTTCAGAAAGATAAGTTTATCCGATATATCCACACTTAGATTATTTTGCACTGCCAATTAGCTCGGTTGAGCTTAAAATAACCCTTCTACCTAGCTAGGTACACACTGCTCTAGGAATGACACTTGGCCTGTCGACTAATCAGGTCCTCGAGGTGTTGTCATGAGTATCCCTTGTTCTGTTCGTCGTCTAATGATATAGCAAGCTTGGAGGCGTCCTTGGAGGCCAGGAATGGTGTATGTCGAGGGAATGTGTTCACTCGCATGACATCTCAAGGGTTTCCATCTCATGATATGTATGTACTAGAGTTAACCGGTGACCGATATAGTGAGATTTGCAGTATTTTGCTGGGGGGAACCCAGAGGACGGGAGTGCTCTTATTTGAGCACATCTGTATTGAACGAGGATGTGACCTTCTGTCGAGAAGGTGATTATTCAAGAAGACGGTGTTTTATCAGGCGGTGATGTGACCTAGCCACCTAAAGCCCGCTGACTGAGATTGGGAGGCACTGGGAGAGCGATCTCATAGTTTGTAAATTGCGAGTGCTAGCGTATAATGATTCGCAATTCATACAAAAGAATGGAGAAAAGTTCACCACTCTGTGAGGCAAGATCCTGCTTCTCTCTGCTTGTAGCCTAGAATAGAAACCGAGAAACGCCTCAATAAAAAAAGAATGTACATTGGCGTCGTTAGTCAACTCCGCAATTGAGATTAAAGGACGAAGTATGGAACCACTAGCGTCGAATAGCGCCTCAATAGTCTTCGGCTCCAATATATGCTCAAGGAACTCGGAAAGTGTAATTTGCTCCTCGCTTGCGAGAATTTGTGAGAAGGAAAGTGTATGGGTGGGGAGTTTAATGGCACTGATGTTGCTGTCATACTGATTGGGGTCTATCTGCGTCGTGGATTGCGCTTAGCGATGTGTAATGAGTGCGTGAAATGGGAATGACGGTAACAGGCGACCGGAAAACTGAAGCTGGCGGTAGCAAATTGGAGGAAGAAATTTGACGCCGAAATTCGCAGCGATGAGTGAGGTGAGAGAGCAGTGTTGGAGGAAGCTACATGGTTTGAAGGTAACTGGCGAGACGAGAGAAACGACGATGATGTTGGAGGTTGGAACGTACCAACTGCGAGTCGAGCCGAGTTGATTCACTGGGGGTAGTGATAGTGGTACGGACGGGGAGGAAGGCGTGGTGGACCAGGCAGGGGCCCAGGTGGAAGGCCCATCTATATTGAGTGCGTTGAACGGTGACTGTTATGAGTGAGGCTACAGTCGGACCGCAAAAGTATTTGTGCATCCGAAAATCGCCGAAAATCATTCAAATTTATTGAGTATCGCAATTGAGTATAATGTGCTATACATATCTATTTTATATACAGTTTCTTGGTGTTTTAGATGCTTGTAGGAACCCTCAAGCTTAGTATTTGGTTTGGTAGCCCTTAGCCTTCCGCACGGCCGCCAAACGCCTGGGCATGGACCATATGAGGTTGCGGATCAGTGAATTGGGTATCTTCCGCCAGGCCTCCTTTAAAGCCGCATGCAGGGCGTCCCATGCTTCCTGTGAGTCGCCCGTATTGTCAAGCTCAGGGTGGAGTTTGTGTACAAGCTTTTTCAGCGCCCACCAAAGGTGCTCAATCAGGTTAAGGTCAGGGGAGTAGGGGGGCCATTCAAGCGTCCAGATCCCATGCGTCTCAAGGAAGTTGATAACCTTTTTAGACGTGCGTATAGGTGCGTTGTCCTGCATGAAGATGTGGCCAGGCTGGTAATAAGGCAGTAACCCTTTCTTAAGTGTCTCAATATATAACTGGCCAGAGTAGCCCTTATTAGGAGCGTCGGGGTCCCTCTGCATGATGACTAATTCACTCCTTCCTACTCTCCCATTTGGAGACACCCATATACACCCCCACACCATCTGCCGTATATTCTTCCCTGTGGCCTTCTTAGTAATCATCTTAGGGTCATATTTCTCATGCGGATACCTAAAGGCCCACTCAGCCTGCTTGCCAGAACCTCATTCAATAGAGCACTCGTCTAAGAACTTAACAACCCTCCTACGCCAGTTGAAATTGCGATACTCTCTGTTGAACTTAAGGCGTAGAATTGCACTAGCGCGATTAATCTTAGGCCTGTTTGCGCATCAGTGGTTGGTAAGGCCTTGTTTCTTGAGCGCGCGATATATAGTGTCCTTGGAAGGTGGGTGGTGACAAGAAAGGAGGCCAGCCTCTTCCATAAGCTTTCTATACTCCATCTTTGGATATTTTCGTACTAAACGAACAAGCGCTCGAGTCTCCCAACAATTAATTATAGCTAGACGGCCAGCTCTGGGTAATGACTGCAAATTTGCGTGGGTTTTCCACCTCTTAATTGTGTTGGCGATCGTGTTGCGGTGGCACCCATATTCGTCCGCCAGCACTGACTGCTTTACCCCCTCCTCCCATTTTGATATAATAGAACTGCGCGCCTCAGATGAAAGCTCTTCCTTTTGCGCGCGATTTCCACTAATTTCCGTCCCAAAAGAGCGTTTTTTGGCCATTTTGTATGTGGTTGAAAGTAAGGTGTTGGATTGTCGCGACGCGTTTTGGTGTGGTAAGCGAGGACGTGCACAAATACTTTTGCGCTAGTACTGTACATAACTTCGAGCGACCGAAGAGGGGGCTACCGTACAAAGCTACAAACAACATATAAGAAGATGGCGTTGAGGCGGCGACGTAACCTTAAAACATAAAGCTGTGTGTATGGTGTGAAACTGGTAGATACTCAGGTATATATTCGTGCTCGCTGTCCTCAAGGCCTTTGGGGACAGTTGCCTTCAAACAGCTCCCAGCACGCATGCTAGTATACCTTGCTAGGATATAAAGGCGAGGGAAACTTGCACTGTCGTGGTTGGAACGGATCGCCTGGCTTCTCTTTTACCGTGCAAAGTGAGCACGAGCTATTACTTCGAGAAAGCCTAGAATGTCGAACTCGGAAATTACAGCACCGTCATAAAGCCGTATGTCGTACGTACGTATAGCAGATTTTGTGACGCCGTACCATAAGTGACGTTGGAATTGTACGCATATACGGCTCATACTCCGTTGGTACCTACAGCGCCAAGAACTTATATAAACAGCCCTATACAGAATATGTAGTCGTCTCCGTACGCAAAAATAGAAGCCTGTTTACGGGTCCGTAAGCAAGTCACCTGTACTAGCTGCCGTACGTACGTACAGCACAACTTACCCGCACTTGCACTTGCAAAGTAAAAGCTACAATCGGAGAAATGATCACTTCATGTTGCATTCAATCACGACCAGGTACCAACCCGCATTTCCGCCGTGAAAACATCCATGTCCCTTAAGAGGCACACCGCCTCCAAACCCCAAAGAAAGAGGGGAGTTCCAAAATTCCATACAGCAATTTTTCCGCCTCTAGCGAGCTGATTCTTAATCAGATGCCCCATTTAGAGCAAGCTAGTAACGACCAGGGGGAGGTGGACCGCCGTAGCCCCTGCCGCCCTGCTGCGGAGGATAGCCCTGAGGCGGACCGCCCGGATATCCGCCCTGCTGTTGCGGGGGATATCCTCCTTGACCTGGCGGCGGACCATAGCCTCTCCCTTGCTGAGGGGGATAGCCCTGGGGCGGAGCTTGTCCGTATCTAAGTCATCATCAGCAAAATGTGGAAAAGGTATTGGGTATTTTATACAACTCTATACGTTGTAAAAAGAAAGCTACATACCCTGGCTGCTGGCCATATGGCGGTTGCTGTCCGTAGCCCTGCTGTTGTGGCGGGTATTGCTGCGGAGGAGCACCATACTGGCCGCCCGGTGGTCCTGCGGGACGATTCGTCTTTTCATCTTTGCTGTCGTACGAGGAGTCGATGGCGCCAAGAAGAAGCTTTACAATCCAGAGATCGGGCGTGAGATCGACAGGCGGGTTGGCGCGTGCCATCTCTTCTTGTTCGTTCTCAAAATCTGGATGATTGTTAGAGGGGAAAATAGTAAAGCTCGGGTTTATGTCTTACTCGAAGTGCAGTCGATCATCGCGCCAATCTGCGGGTCTTCGTCAAGCGTGGAGAGGAACTTCTTCGCCGCGACATCGTTTCCGACCTGTGCGAACTCGAAGGCAAGAGCTCCGCGACCGTACTGCGGGTATCGTTGGGTCAGAGTGTCAAACGCATATCGGATTGTGTCAAAGACAGCGTTCTGTGGCTCTCCCGCCGGCTGGCCATCTGTAATGGTGATAACCAAAATTGGCTTCTTAAGCTGGTTAGAGGCAGCCTTAGGAAGGACGAGACCATCGATGACTTTCTTCTTGAGTGACGTGCCCATGGGAGTGAGACCGTTGAATTTCACGCCCTTCATAAGTTCGGTAATGTGGGCCTCGGTGGCAACGCCGTCCTCGAGAGAACGGCCGGTTTGCGGGTCGCGCACGTCGATGTTCATGAAGCGAACGGAGATGCCGTCAGCGTCGAAGAGGGTCGAGGCAAAGGAAACGCGGTCGAGAATAAGGCGTAGATCCTGGATACGGCTGCCCTGTTCTTCAAACTGCATGGAGCCGCTGTCGTCTTCGCAATATTAGCCGAGTTTGTAGATTTGCGATGGACGTGCACTGACCGATATATAGCACAATATCGTATAAGGCCAATTTGACAATGTCATTGGCTACTTCCTTGGCGATGCGCCAGCGTTGAATGACTTGGTTGATTTGAGCTGGCGCACGGCTGGCGATCTGGTCTAGAGCGGGAGACCCCGGTGGGTACCAGTGTTGCAGCCCTTTCTCCTGGACGCAGCCCTCGAGTAGACGCTTGTATGCGGCGATGTCAGATGGAGAACCTTGTACACCCTGAGGTGCACCAGCGCCATAGCCCTGCGGCGCACCATATTGCTGCTGCGGTGGAGGTGGTCCACCTGGGTACTGCTGACCGCCCTAATAGGAAACGTTAGCCAATGCTCACAGGCATGCTCAAATGCCTTTCGCCCGAAGCTCTGCATCGCTCGACGTGACCAGATTTGCGGCGTCCTGGCATGGGGAAATCGCTGCGCTCATTCCAACGGGACAGAGCTTGCGTAATCAAAGGCATGGTGACTTGGTTTACGAACATAAGAATTATATCCAGGCTGGCTTCCATACTGCTGTTGTCCATAGGGCTGTTGGGGCGGCGGCGATTGCTGGCCATATCCCTGTCCAAAGTTTGGCTGTTGGTAAGGCGGTTGCTGTTGATATGGGGGCTGCTGTTGGTATGGTTGCTGGTTTTGAGGACTGTATGGCAGTTGTCCTTGGAAGGGGGACTGTGCCGGATATTGCGAGGGAGGAGGTGGCGGAGGCGGTCGATTGTATCCGGACTGTTGCTGAGCATAAGGAGAAGGTGCACCGTACATTGTGCCTGGGTTCGGAGATGGCTGGAGGGCACTGGGGTAGGGAGGGTTCGTCGGCGTCTGTGATGAGTAGGCGTTAGGCGCAAAGTGACTGGGCTGGTAGGAGCCGTAGTTTGCCATTGAGTTTTTCGTTGGCGTCACGAAGGGCACCGGCCGAAGTCGTCCAAACCGCGGAAGGAAAAGCCCAAAGGTAGCAAACGGAGGCGGGTTGTGAGGGAGATTCAGGTTGAGGGAGGAGAAGGTTTGCGCCAGGTCCAAGGTGGCGGGTGTGGCGGGATGTCGGATGATGACGGTGCACAGCAGGCAGCGGGAGAAAAGGAAGGAAAGAAGACACGAAAGTAACGTACCTGGGGGGCGCCACCTGGTGGGTTAAATGCTTGGTACTGCTGCTGTCCCGGCTTTTCCAACGCGTTAGCACTTTTCGTGCGCAGAATGCCGCACACGGCAGCATTCGAGGCAGAAAACTCACATAACCGCCGCCTTGTGGAGGCGCGCCACCATAAGCTCCTGGGGGAGGCCCGCCAGCGGCTGCGAGCTTCGAAGCAAGCTGTCCAAGTCATACAAGTCAGCCTTGAGCGCCCAACAAAAGAATTGGGGACATGACGTTTGCTGCCTGGCGGGGCATGGAGGGGTAAACGGATCACACGGCGGGCGACTTACTCCCATGATCGCGGGCTGTAGGGGCTTTTCTTTGTAGATGAGGGTGTTGTCGAGAGCGGTCGAAGAGTTGATGAGAGTCTAGGTGCGGAGAAAGAGGGAGCGACTCAAATACTGGGAACCTGGAGCTTTCTCAGGCGGCGAGAGCGTGAGCAAGCTGAGAATGACAGCACCAGCCGTTTGCACTCACCCGCTCAGCCACAACCGGGATCCACCCCACTGCTCTGTCATCTCCCTCTAGCCGCCATTGGTTACGATGTGATGCCATTTGCAGCTTGCGAATTGAAGATGATGCAGTTGAGGCGCAGCAGCCTCACGCCACAGCCTTACTGCATGACCCCTCCTAGCAAATTCAAAGTGCAGCGTATGGCGATATCAGTCTCCTGATCTCGCCCAAAGCGCGCGCCAAAGAATGTGCGTTGCGTACATACAGGCCCACACGTGGGAACTAGTGGGGAGCCAATAGGCATCCAGCATGAACCTTGGCACTTCAAATAAGCGTCAAGGTATGCACTTTGTACCTTATACTCACCTCCAAGCTTGGAGCGGCTTCGGGCAGAGGATGGAGCGACTGTCGCTGTCCTATTGTGTCTACCTAGTGACTTTTATGCGAGAATCAAAGTGCTTGCTCGAATGTGCATGGGCTAAATTCTAGAGTTCTGCACAACATGCAAGCACTACTAGGGATGTTCTGGTAGTGTTGCCGTGATTGACTTGCCAGCCCGAGGTCAACGTGAGGTTGTTTTCAAAGTCCGAAAGTCGAGATCTGCCCAACGCCCAACGCGTCGAGTCAGCACCTTACAAAACTACCTTGTTCACACCTCGCTATTTCGGTTATTATTGCTAGGTTTCTTTTTATAACATAAAGCACAAGCGAGTGGCCCACCTCAACAAAACAAAACACAACTCTACAGCAACATGACTCCACAACGCAAGAAGATATAGACTATCTACTATTTGCAAATTAATCTACAGATGATTCTGCATCTTTTTGACATGTACAGATATTGTGACCTGTTTCTTTGCAGCGACTGTAGCGCGGCTGCTGAGCCGCGTTGCCACTTGAGCGCGCATCAACGTACTTTTGAGCAATTATATCAGCACCCTCTGCCATGGTTAGGGTTCCTTGCTTCTGCATCTGATCTTTTTGCATGCTCTACACTTTGTTGCAACTTTATTTGCCTTCTAAAGGCGAACAACTTGATCGCGCAGTAGCATGTCTAAATGTATTATTACCTTGGCGCCCTAAGCCAGCTGATCAATCAACACAAGAATTCAAAGTAGGTGAGCTATCTTGATGCGTTTGGATCCGATCGTGAATTAGGATTAATTGAGCTCCTAGCTTAGCAGCATTGCTTGGTGTTTTTAACTCCTATTAGGCGATCTTAGTAGCAGGAGGAGATAACGTCTAAAGCTTAACATTAAGCTTTAATAGTATTGCTACGGAGTGACACTGTCAAGGGTACTGTATTCTATAGTACCCTCCGAACGACGAGCCTGACAAGTACTGTATTCACCCTATGAACGACGAGCTCGGCAACTAACCAACCTAACTTAGATTATACAACCGAGCCCTAATCGGGTTCAGCCTATGCATGAACCATGCCGAGTACTTATTGAACGCGAAGGACCTCTGGTTGAGCTCCTTACGCAACGTCTTGCATGATAATATATCGCACCTGAGATTGTATCCGTAGCTTCCAATAGCCAATTGAGCCTTGATCATCAACTACCGATAGCCTTTCGTGACAAGAGGTGATTTTTTCGTTTCCTGTTCTCTATAGAATCTTTTAATTACCTTAATTACCTGTATTACTTCTGTATTGTTTGCAGTCTTGCTATTACTTACTAGAAATGTGTATAGCACGCCTAGGACTTTAACAAGTTATAATTTGCGGAGAATCTGTATGCGGTCTGCCGCCTTCGCGACAGCGTCCGCTGCGTTTGCAATGCGAGTCTAATCTCAATGTCGCTGCCATGGAGCTTGTGTTTTGTTATCGCCTGTGGGATAGCTGGTCGAGCGAGTTCTAAGATCTCGCTGGGCGTCTTGTTTTGCGTGTCGGCCACGCGTGCGCATAATGTGGGTCGTACGGGGGCTGGTTGCGCCGTCTGAGCAGCGACGTCGGCCCATTGTCAATTTGCTGTTGGGCAATTCCTGTTGCCTTTCTAGCTTCTTTCCAGCGCGACTTTCTTAAGCACGCTCTCCTGCAACCTCTCCTCAGCCCTCTTTACCTCCTCTTCTGCGTGGCGCGCTAGCGCCTGCACTCTCCTGTTCTCTTCTTCCTTAATTTCCTCTATAAATTCTATTAGTTTTTCAATGGTGGGGTCTCGTACCTTGGTTGGTTCTCTGTTGTGTTGTTGTGGGTGATGGTTTCCCCCTGACGACGCCCTGCCGGCGGCATCATGGCGCTGCACCGTCCGCGCCTTGGCTATAGAGGCCTTGAGGTAGTATAGTGCTGTAATAGATGATAAATTTGACGGTTTTTGATCAGTATAACGCTGTGCGCAAACTGTCTTTTTTCTAAGGTTTATTATAAAGATTTAAATGCGGATATTTCTTATAGCATTTATCAGACTTTATGTCACAAGTATGACATGCTATAGTTTTATTATGATAATTAATAAAATGTCGAATGTCGAATGTCGAATATCGAATGTCGAATGTCGAATGTCGAATATCGAATGTCGAATATCGAATGTCGAATATCGAATGTCGAATGTCGAATGTCAACAACACTGGTTCCATCTCTTTTTGAAGCGGCTCAATGCAGTAATATCCAGTTAATTTCACATGCGTAGCTCGAATCTCATTGGAAGTACGCCTTCCGATCCTCATCATGAAAGTCAGTATATCCCATACCTTTCACAAACGTATAATGCCAGGGTCCTTGCTCTTTCAGTTGGGCAAGCTTGATGTATTCGGGCGCTCGTGCCTCGCCGCTCATCTGGTCTCTTGTTGGAGAGCCATCTGGAAAACGCTCATCAGTAAAATAAAATCTAAAAAGCTATTAGCATGTTTCAGAAGAGTAAGAGATATTTTCGTACCTGAAACCATCGTCTTTGTAGGCAACGCTGGCATCCCAGATCATGTGGGCCGCTGCGATCTTGCCCAAGCCGAAGGTGAGTACGCCTGGAGAAGGCATCACGTTGAGCTTGTTCCCGGTGTAGAAAAAGACTTTTGGCTTAGATGCAGGCAGTGATCGAAAACCCGCAACGGCTTGCTGAGCGGCTATGAAGGCACTTGTTAGATTTATCGTCATCTCTTCCTCGTGCTGCTTAAGTGTGATTGGTGTCAGCGGGTCTCGAGCATCGACGAAGGCTCTTTTGGCACCTTCAAAATCAGCATTATAGCACTGTAATATTTGAAAGTTGGAAGAATCGTTTGACGTACCATTGTAAATGACTGCAGATGGGGCAGCCCAATGTGATTTGACCTTCCTAAAGACCTCTGGTATCGAGTCTGGCTGAGATAGGTCGACGTGAAGATCAAGATGCGTCTCATCCGCTACTTTGTCCTCACGGTTACGGGAAGCACTCGCAATCCTCCAGCCATTTGCAGCGAAAACGGTCGCCACATTCTGACCAATATTCGAGCCGGCACCAAGAATGAGTACGACGGACATGTTGTACAATTTATTATACATGTGATGGTGATCCGAATTGCCTTCTTGTCGTATTTCGAGGAATTTTATGTCACAAGCTATCGAATCACTGGAAATCTCCGATGGTGGTTGTCGTTCGTAGGGCGCGTGGATGAGTCAATCTCAAATTGCGGGTGCCTAGGTTGCAAACCTAACAACAGTAATCTTCGGCCTTGGCGTGTTCAGACAAACGATTTTCCTATATCTGAGGCATACCAACCCACACGCTGTTTTTCCGCCTACAGCTCCATCGGTGTAATTGTCAAAGAAATAGTGAAGAACGCCCAGTAAGGCTACCAAACAACTGAATACAAAAGGAAGACAGGGAACATGTTCCGACGGTCCTAACTGGTACAATTTTGATGTGGATTGGCTGGTTTGGATTTAACGGAGGAAGTGCCCTAGGTGCCAATATGAGGGCAGTTTCTGCAATTGTCAGCACCCACTTAGCCACCTGTACAGGAGGGGTTACTGGTTCATTGCTCGACAGCCTTTATAACTGGGTAATACTAATCAAAAGCGGAGGCAGCTCTAAGATCCACCATTGGCGCCCGGAGAGCGTGATATATTGCGTCAAAGATTTTTTCAAAAGGCTTGTCCTTTCGTTTTGCAACGGCGCAGTGACTGGTATGGTTGCTGTCCCCCTGCGGCTGGCTACATATCACCCGATTATGCGCCTATTTTCGGGTTCTTGGGTGCAGTCTGCTCTTCTTACGCCATTCGCCTCAGCAAATTCATCTTCGACTCGCTCGACATACTTGCAATCCATGCTGTTGGAGGCTTTGTCGGAATGCTGTTGACAGCTTTTTTTTCGAAGTCTGTTGGCCTTGTCGTGGCTCCCGAAACATGTTGACAGTGCAACACAGCCCCGATGTTGTGGCTCTTGATGGATACAGCTCGATCCCAGGTGGATTTATTGACCACTACTGGGGCCAACTCGGGTAAGTTCCATTGCTTGAACTTGTTGGGTTACTGCTAATTATTGCTTTCATACAGTAAGCAATTCGCTGATGCCATCGCCGGCGCGGCGTACTCGTTCAGTGTTACGTTTCTCATTCTATGCGTCATCAACATTACCACATGGTTTAAACCGACTCTGAAAGAGCCCCTTCTCGTGTTCGACTAGCCCAATAAGACATAGAGCTACAACCAATAACGTTTTACACCCTTAACATGCTCGAAAGTAAGATGTCTCCTCGGAATTGCGTGGTCCTGCGAAAGACAGTCGCGTGCTAAATTTGGTGAACGTCGTTCACAGCGGAGCTTTTCAACTCCTAGCACTGATTTCAAGGTGCATCTCAGTCTTGTGTTGGTCGATCAGTTTGAAAGTCCCACTCCATATTTATTGATTAGAGAGGCACCGTTGTGAATAAATATCAAGCAGGAGCTGTCGATTGGATTAAGCATATATGTATGAGTCAGGTTTTAGAAGTAACAAGAACATATTTTTAACACATTCCGAATGACAGGAGAGCACAAGGACTGGCATGACATGAATAATCAAATAATTTTGCACAAAATTAATGGTTTTTTTTTCTTTTTTTCTTTTTTTGGCTGAGCGAAGCTCCACTATTTCAAGCGCCACAACGAAACGGATCTGGGGACAACAAGTGAATCGCTAAAACACATTTCAGCTCATGCAGAGGATATTGATCATTATGCCAGTGTTACCTGAAGGGCTTTTTGCGCCAATCTTTGCTTCTCACTTTGGCCACACATATTGCTTGTACTTATCTGAGCACTTCGTTGGCGTTTTTTCCCACCAATCTCTCATTCCTAGTACCTAACAATCGGTCCTTTGGATGAGGATGACTTCGTGTCTGACTCGTTCACTCTTGCTTCCTGTTCTAATGCCTGATGCTTCTTTAGCATTGAAATACCATCTAATTATGATTAATCTCATTCTTATCAGTACTTAACCTTCATGGTAGACTATTGATATTCTAAATGGCCCCACATGGCACTTCCGCACAGAAATTGGACAGGTGGCGACCAAGACCGTGAATACTACGAACAAGAATGTAAAAAATTCCGAATCTGTATAATAGGCAAGGCCGGGGTGGGGAAGACAACGTTGTTGAGTAAAGTCTTCGGCATCGACGAGAACGAGGTTCGCAGTCATTATCGACCTTGGAGATTGCGCTAACGAGACCAAAGGCCGGCGTTGTAAGACAAGATGAGGCCGTGCGGAACGGGGGAGGTCAACACAACATCTATGATGCCATCATTGACGAGAATCGAAATTCTGCGCTGGTTATACACGACTCTTGTGGATTCGAGGCGGGCGAGGGAGGGAATCTGAACCTCGTGAAAAGTTTCATCGACTACCGCAGTAGCAAACCCTCCCTTTCGGAGCAACTCCATTGCATCTGGTAAAAGACAATTCTTTCCATGCTTCCCTAGAGCTTTGTAAGCTGACTGGAATAAGGTACTGCATCTCCTTGGTCGATCCGCGGCAACTCCACGATGCTGAGCGCACGCTCTTCCGCTTCCTTAGAGAGAAAGATATCCCCCTCGTTTTCGTACTAACGAAATATGATTCTTTCGTTCGAGACAAAGTAGCCGAAGTAGTGGAAGACTTGGAAGAGGCAACGGCGGATGATTGGAGAACAGGTCGCCATGAGGCACAGAAATATATCTCTGAACTTAGAGGGTATCTCGAGGGCACCATGGGGAATGGGGTAAAGGTGCAAGAAGTTTCAAAAGCAAGAAAAGGTGCGATTGAACTAGTGCAATGGTCAAACACCTCTGACTGGGCCGATAGATGAGGAGCTTATGCAAAAGCTTGTCCTAGAGACAACTGCCATCGTAAAGCCGAATCTTCGCATTGTGTGGTATCGGGCTCAAGGAGTCCTCGCTAACCAGAAGCGTCTCGGTATGTCGAGCTTATTCAAATTCCCTCACAGGACCTGCCTACTAAGTGCATCTAGCGTGTGTCATCCACTTTCCCAAAAAAGCGCTCCACAACCTCATCATTTCTTCCTCGCTTCCCCTCAATCCTCTTCGCAGTGTCCAGCTCGGCGACTTTTTTGAACACACATTCCATCATTGCCTTGCGGTTTGGAATCTCCCTGGACAATCCGTCCTCTTCACCAAAGACTATGTCCAGGAGATGTTTCGTGAGGCCTCACAGGCATACATCCGTCGCATGAATGTCACCGCCTTAGTCGATCTACTCGGAGCTCTTACGGCACCGCGATATGTGAAGGTTGGCATACAGATGGCATGCGATTTAATCCTGATGTTCCAACAACTCTTCTGGGCAACGCCCAGACGCCATAAGCTGTCGTTCAATGACCTAAAACGAGAACTGACACTCTACAAGGAGTCGAAGATTCGAGGGAGTATTCACCGACTGGTGGAAGGAGAAGTGAATCATGGAAACACATTTTCGGTGAAGAAACTGGTTGAAGTCATTCAAGTAGTTGTAGATGATGGCTGCAAGATACTGCATAGTGAGGCTTTGAAGTCGCATAAAGCTGGGAAAGTAGGAAATTTAGACGAGCCTCCGTTGTTTTAATTGCCAGGATGGTAGGTAAACACACTTAGTTTACAAGAAACAGAGCGTTAGAAGTCTAGGATTGGTATTTCTAATGTAGGCAGGCCACTGCAGTCACGTGGATATGCCACTGATCAATCAGTTCTGCACTATATATTAGGTGTACAAGACCACAATTTGTCTATACTATTACGGCAAACACACTCTTTTCCTTCAATCAAACCTCGGCAGGCTCAAACTTAAAGATAACATCTACGAATGTTTTCTAACACACCGAATTGTCCATCAATCTTAAGTTAGCGGCTGAAATTCAAACTTTCCCTCCACCATTACTTTATGGGTAAGTTAAAAGATTGCGCCTTGAGCCACTATTCAATCTCTCTTAGAAGAAACTAGAAATAGGACTCGCACTCGAGATATTGTTCTTCGAGTGCTCTGACAATACTTACGCACGGAGAACAAGGTCATAGTATGGAGGTTATGTAGGTCTCTAAGCAGCCTGAAGGCGAGATCACGGAATGAAAGCTGAATCTTGTCCATCCGTTTTGGATATGCTTCACAGAGAGGATATGGAAGGAGATCTGAAGTTAAAAAGGTAGTTCCAGCGTTTGGGGAACGGTGTGGGACAGGAGACTTGACAGGAAATTTAATTTAACGAGACAGGCTCAATCATATATTATTAATTGATTGGATAGAATAGCTAGGTAGGTGTGTGTTTAAATGAGAGGCAAAGCTTGAAGTTACTCGCTCAACGATATAACGTTAACGTACTTGACAAGCGAGTCGGGACTCCCCACCAATTTCTACGCCTTTGAAATTACGTAGCCCAACTACGTATTGAGATAATATTAATCCCTCCCTTAGGCTCCCGCTGTCATGACCGTCAACGTATGCACGAACCTCAACTTCCCCCCCTCAAGCCTAATCTCATGACTATCCGGAGCCCCTTTCTTCATCGTCCCAAAATCACATAGCACATTCGCACTGCCAAACTCCGGATCAATGACGTAGCGTCTATTCGTATTCGGCGGCTGGTTCCCACCCGGAATCCCTACATTGCAGCTATCATCAGGCTTTCCAGAGCCCGTGTACGATGAGCCTTCCATGCGTCTACATGGTGTGCCCCAGGGCACTGGTGCAGATGGATTGCCCCATAGATCGAGATACGCGTCGATGGCGGATTTGATGGTAGAGTAAGTGGACTGGGAAGCTAGAGGGATCGGACCCCAGTTTTCAGCTGAGACGATGGATAAGGATTTCGAGGCGTTGAAGAGCCAGTCACCAGTGCTGGTAACAATTGTATCAATCAGCGCCGGGGTACCATCGGAATTGGTGTGGATTTGGGTCGCGATGACGTGGCCAGGGGATGGGGAGGTGCTGATGGATTCAGTGTAGGTGGCGCAAGCGACGGTGTCAATGGTAGATTTGTTGTGATCGATCTTGAGAGCAGACTTGAGGAGACCGGTCTTTATGTCGATAGTCTTGTTATTCTGCACATACTTCGTAGTCGCGAAAAGAGGGGCAAGCTGACCGGTAGATTGAGAGGTTAAGTAGATATTAGCCAGGGCTTGGAGGGATGAGCGTGTGCATTCTGAGAAAGCGAAAGGAATGAGGGCACCGAAGAGCAAAAGTCTGTGCATACTGGGGAGAATTGAGTCGGATAAGAATTCTGGTATAGTTGGGTTAAATCGTTTTCAAAAGTCTGGGAAAGTCGTTGGATCTAATTCAAGCTTTGAGCTATCGGTATTGCTCAACCGTAATTTCCAATCAAGCATCTATCGGTACTGTTTTCTAAATTTACCCCCTTCCCTTTGTGAACTTCGGTCTATTTATGCTCAATCTACTTTGCGTGCGGAGACCCGCGGTCAAAGCTTTCCAATCTAAACCCTGGTCCTCGTGTATCGGCAGATGAAACCTGTAGGAATAAAATGTTCACATCAAAAGATACTAGAAAGCTATATTTCCTGAACGTTTGAATTTAAAAAAGCACGATGTTCAGTGTAATAGTGTATGACGCGTCCTGTATTATTATATGGAGCCGACGGGGAATAGAAGAGACACCTCTTCAAATATACTATTCTGCTCTTCTTTTTGCTCCGGAGGAAAGAGCAGTCCGGATAAGGTTGAAAAAATAACAGCATGGTTGAAAATTGTATCCAAGGTGCAGATTAACCTGAGTATTCTACTGTAGACGTTTGAGGGCCATGCCGGTTAGGCCATTAGCAACATCTTCTTGCCATAGGGTGATTGGGTCGCATCAGCTCCATTGGACAAGACTACTTGGGTCTAAGACGCGAAGACGGGACAACCACTGCAGAAGCTTGATGTCTATTCTACTATCTTTCAGCTATCGTTCTCTTAGGATGGCTTATGCCTAAGGATTATTATAGGAACTGCATGGCTGCATTCACCTATTCTGTTAGGCATACCTTCTCAAGGTTACCCTCTGGAGCACGTCTTCGTTAAAGATGACAGGCTAGCGGTGGATATGGAAGGCATTATCTAGCCTCCAGCCAACTATTAGGCAAACTGTGCTGCTACATTAGATAAATTAGTCGTGTTAACCCTAATTCTTCCTCGCTTGCATGAACAGCATAGCAGAGATGGCAACAATCAATCCGAATCCAAGTAATTGATTGATCAATTGATTATGTAACAATTCAATCAATTCAATCTGTTTGTATGGATTTTTGCAATCAATTCAGTCACTGCCTCAAAGATTGATTGGATAATTGATCCAATTGATACCTATTTTATAAGGCCATAAGTTTATATGTACGAGTAAGCTCCTAGGCAGTTTTTGGTCAGAATTACGATCTTCCAGAGATGCTCAGGCCATACAATTTTGCCCTGCACCAGCATATCCTCCATAAGAATCTTCTATCTACACCACCACAATGAGCCAACAATTACACCTTAGTCAACGTACTGCGCGCCCTGTTAACGGCGACTCACAGGCTACTCAAACGTTTAAGGAGGAGCTCCGCAATCACGTAGATGTCTCCCCTGCAATTTCTCCCTCCCTGGCACCCTCTGCAACTAATGTGACCCCTAAGCCCTCTGACAAAGATTTTGACGCCTAATTTGAGGATAACTTTAATAGGATTGATTGGGATCGCCTACGCAGTTACATGGCCCCTCTCTGTACACAGAAACACAAGAAGTTGTAGATTTATAGGCATGGATACAGGGTGTGCTTGAGAGCAGCCCTATCACAGATATTCTTTATATGCGCCTACTGCCATCAACACAAGATAATTAATAGTGGAGGAGGCGGCAGATTTGAAGTTACTCTATCAACCTCTACTACTGCTGCTCATCTACGTAAAAAGATCTGTGGGCATAGCTATACTTAAGATGGGCGCATAGGTGTTCAGATGGAGCCTAGGCAGAAATCCTTGGAATATATTATGGGTAGTAGAATTGAACTATCACAACAAGCAGCCAACGCAATAGGAAACTTTGACGTACAACGCTTCCAATTAGCTGCAATTAAGTGGATAGTTGATAATAATCATCCTCTAAGTAAGTTTGAAAGCCCTACCTTTAAAGCTATAATGCTGCTTGCAAGCCTAGAGGCTGCAGATGCATTATAGAAGAGCTACTACAGTGTTTCTTAGTACATTATGCAACTATACAACTATCTGCACCCGCAAATCATAAATAAGTTGTCTAAATCTATAAGCAAAATACATATATCCTTTAACAGATAGACTATAAAGGGCGGGAAGAAAGGGTTTTGTGGGATAGTTGCGCATTATGTTAATTCCTTAGGTATTATCAAAGACATCCCTATTGCCCTTCCACAACTCTCTAGCGCACATACTAGAGCAAGGATTGCTAAAGCAATACAGGGGATTCTTCTAAGCTTTAAAATAAGCTTAAACAAGATTAGATACTTTGTTTTAGACAATGCAACAAACAATAATACAGCAGTTGAGTGTTTAGGTGTTAAATATAGGTTTAATGCTAATAAACGTTGACTGCGCTGTAGCCCCTACATACTTAATCTAGTAGGCCAAACAATTATTTTTGGGATAGATAGTGACGCATTTAACAACAATTAATTGTAGTATCAAATTGAGGAGGATTTCTTGAAGGAGTGGCGGAAATTTAGGGCACTTAGGGTGCTTATTAACGTTCTGCATCACATCAAAACACTACAACAGTATAATAAACTACGCAACTTCTAGGAAGCAGAGGCTAAGGAACAGAAATTGCAGCAGCCTTACAAGCTTAAAGAGCCTGTTAAGCCCGTTATTACAAGGTGGAATTTATTTTGTAGCTCCTTTGAGCGTGCTGTTGAGTTACATAGGCCTCTAGATGCATACATTTAATATTATATTAAGGCTATTAAAACCAAAGATGCTTACGCACAGAGTCGCAACAACAAGGAGCCAGATGCGCTAGATTAGATGAGATTAACAGGATTAACAGCTCACAATTGGGCTATTATTACTTAGTACATTGAGGTTCTACACCCCTTGAAGGAAGCTACTTTGTGACTTAAAGGTAGAGGGAAATCTAGACAATTTGGTGCTATCTATAAGATTATCCCCACACTTAAACAATTGCTTAATTACTACAAGGACCTTGTAGAGCAGTATAAAGAGGTGGATTTTAATAAGGTAGATAGCCCTAAAGATTATCTGGCTATTAACGTTAAGGCTGCCTAAAATAAAGCTTAAAAGTATTAGGAAATGCTTGACAATTCTCCTGCCTATTATGCTGCAACAGTCCTCCACCCTTACTACAAGCACTACTGCAATAGATTATAGATAAATTAACCTACCTAGCTAGCTACAAGTAACGCAGCTTTTAAATCTCTGTAGGAGAGGGAATACAAACTAAAGAGCTCTTATAATGGGCAGCAGCAACCACCCTGTAAAAAGGTCAAGATTTTAGGGCTTTAAGAGGCTATTAATCAACATGTAAATCCTGTTTAAGAAGACTAAATTAACCCTAAGGATCTAGATAAGTTTCAACGCTAGAAGCTCTATGAGCCTAATTTGCCCTAGGAACACGCACATTTAATTAACCTAATTGCCTATTGGATAACTCTCAAACCTTGTTACCCTTATCTCTCTAAGATGGCAATTGACGTACTATCTATCCCAGCATTAAGCTGCGCGTGTAAGCGTATGTTCTCTAAGATTAGTAATCTTTTAGAACCTAAGCGTAGGAAACTAAGCCCTCAACTACTTGCAGCAATTTAATGTGTACAATCCTAGACAAGGGCTGGATTTTAAGTATCTAGGGACTTTAATTACACTAATATAGTAGAGCAAAAGATTGATAATATATATAGTATATCTAAGTGGGATCTTGACTACTAGAAACTTGTAAGGGACACTTCTGTGTTACAGTTTGAAGAAGTTGCACAGATGCAGGCTGCAGATAAGGAACCAACCCCAACAACAAACAAACAAAACCCTGTTAACAGGCGCAGCACAGCGCGCAGACAGGCGCAAAAGAACAGCAAGGATTCGCGCAGGTAAGCAAGGCACGTGACAGAAGATATCCTGCCAAGACACAGGAAACTCAGGAGAATTAAAGGATCCTAGAGATCCTGCTAAGGAAGGGGAAACTTAGGAGAAT
>BCHH01000001.1:3368239-3380703 GCA_001599595.1 Beverwykella pulmonaria
AAGGATCCTAGAGATCCTGCTAAGGAAGGGGAAACTCAGGAGAATTAGAGGATCCTTGATATCCTGCTAAGGGATAGGAGACTTAGGAGAATTAGAGGATCCTTGATATCCTACTAAGGGATAGGAGACTTGGGAGAATTAAAGGATCCCTAATATCCTGCCAAGGGATAGGAGACTCAGGATTCTATAGGCAAAGAGGAAATATATAAGGAAGGCAGTTCCCTATGTTATGTTTGCTCTTTGTAGTCAACTCAAATAACTTTACTCGCCTCTTACCTAGATTGATATAGCAAGTTAGTTAGTCAATTTATTAATTAGATTTACCACCCCTCTGTCTTATATTATCATCTTCAAACCTCACAGAATAATCCTACGACACCTACGCTTACGCTCCACCTTAGTATAGACCAGACCTAGTAAGTGTTCACCTTATATAACATTCTGTTCCTAGAGGGTCTCCTGCAGAGGCCCCTTGGAGGCCTATTAGGCCGTGTGCTTAAAGATCACGTGACGTATCTTTGGAGGCATCTGGGTTGACAAGTCACGTGACACATCATCAGAGGTCCGTGTGTCAGTGGATCACGTGACATACCATATATAGCTTTCTTCAAATCCTCTGAGTATCCTCAAGGATTCGTCTCGACTCTGATGAATCAAGCTTGTTTACCTCTGATCCATCTCTTCATTCCGTTCCCTGCTAGTACTGCTCTCACAAACCCCCATACAAATCAGATACGGATTTGATAATCGATCATCAATTACCAATCAATTTCCAATTCAATTCACCCTCCTCTACCCTATCAAGTCAATCAAATCAATCTGCTACGGGCAGCTTCATCAATCAAATCAATTGGATAAGGAATAGTTGATTGAATTGATTGTTGCCAACTCTGTCAGCATAGGCTCTGAACCATAAATCGAGAATAGCGAGATATCTAAAGGCTTGCCATCTAGGATTCTATTTCATTAAAAGAGGGGTGAGATTTAAAACGACCAAGGATTAAAACAAGTCGCGGGAAAGAAATCACCAACAATTCCTCCTTCCTTCCTACTCCAAGACTACTGTCTCTGTAACACCCCCCATCATTTCTCCATCCATGATTCCATGAACATAGCTTTCACCAACGAAACTAGCTCTTTCATCGTCCATGGGTCGTAACACTAGCGGCATCGTACATCCAAGAGCAACGACCACTATGTCGCTTATCATTGCGTGACCAGGGACGATGCCGAAATGACCACTATCAAAAATGGCAAAGCGTTTACCCCAAGAAACTTGGATGCACGCCCGGAAGCCGTCTAGCGTCATACTGAGCATTTCTGGTGGAGAGAAGAGAATGTTATCTTCGTCCGTGGAAGATTCGACTTCGTCATCGTCCATGCCACCAAGTTGTTCACTCTCAACGGCGTTGCCTTCTTCATGTTGATTAAAATCTTCATTTTCCATCGAGCTATTACTTCCTTGATCAGAAGTCTCCGGCGGTTTCATCATTCGGTTATTCCTATTTCCTACCAAAACTCGACAAAATGCGTCAACAACATTCTCAGCACCATATTTCTCCGCGATTCGATCCCAGATTTCACTATCCAATATCATATTCAGCCACTGATTAAACGTCTCCGAATCGCTTCCACTCTTTCCGCTCTCATTTGCACGTCCAAAGGTCTCAATATCCTCGAATGCCATCCCGCTGTCTACATCCCCAAGGGTTACGATCTTGCTAACCTTGATGAGCTCTACAGACATTTTGTTGACTGAAAACTGGACGCACGGGGAGGATGTACCAGAAGTCGCATACTTTTGGAAATGTGATATTGGAGATCCTGGAAATGCATTGCCGCCGTTGTACCGATCATGAATGCAGATTCCCGGAACAAGTTGATCGGTACTCCAGTCCGGCACCCATGAGGGAAGATCACTGAAGTTCTTCGGATATCGGACTGCGCAGATCATGTCGAGCGAGTGCAAAGAAGTTACATGCTTCTGGAATAAGTCCGTATAAATGTCCTGTGGCGAGTTGCGGTACTCGGGTATAATACCAATGTTGTCGACGTCGCCAGACAGTCCAAGGAGACCGAATACTTTGTCTCGTGGGTCGGTAGCCTCACAATCACGATGCTGATTCAGAAGCTCGAGTAGGGTAAAGGCAGGATGAGTTGTGTTGACTTGCCTGCACTGTGCCATGCGGATGCCCTGATTGAAAGCATCAAGGCGCTCATCTGAAAATGCGCTGGAAATGATAGTTTCGATAATGAACCAACTGAGTTCAATGGCGTATGCAGTGATGAGAAAATCCCACCATGCCACCGTCTTCAATCCGCACCTTACAATTGCCATATCTTGCTTTGCCAACGCCAGCTCCTGCACGACCCAGACCCTCGTCCACCAAGGCCGTTTGAATAGGTAACTTAAACTTTTCAAGATTTGCGGTGTGCATGCTTCGAATTCCTCTACGAATCGTTCTTGATACTGCATCCCAAAGCCCTGCGCTAATGCCTCTTCGGGGTCGTAGACCACAGCTCCTAGCCGCCTAACTAGATCCATCGCCAGCGCATCATTGTCGTCGTCGGTCTTCCCTAGCCAGACGTCAACTGCAGCCGCTATGGTATAGATGTCTCGCATTCGCAGGACTTGCTTGCTTCGCTCTTCCAGATCGTCTTGATTAATACATATTGCGTCAATCCAGAATATTTGAACTTCCTGCGGACTGCGGATATGCTGTAGAGCATCGAACAAATTGATAGTAACGTCAAGTGGCTGATCGTCTATGAAAATCGTTCTTCGGACCTTGGGATTGCCCCACGTGTAGGACAAGGCTGTGTATTTCAGGCCGAATTTGAGTTCGGCATGGTGGAGGCTGCAGCGAATGCCATCATCGAAACTTCCTGGGAAGAGAACTAGAAGACGGATCTCGTTTGTTGAATCGTTGAGTGTGGAGTAAGTATACATGGTTCCGAATGTTTCTTTCAAGTCATAGGTGATGACCAGGTGAGTGCCTGAAGCTTAGCTGAAACGTAGGGCTAGCTCGCTAATATGGCCGCTTCTGGGACTTTACTCTTCAGCTAATTAACAGCATTTCGCGAACTTTGACATTTCCATCGCGGATTCATTTCAAAATAGCTCATATATTGTCGCAATATTCATGATCCTTGCAATCAAGTCGCGCTAATCTTCCGTGGTGTATATAAAATATGAGGGGGTGTGCAAACATTGCTTGGATTCTTGCTAGATACCGGCATTCCGATTCAACTACTTCCCATTAATACTCACGAAAGAGAGCGATAGGCTGATAGCGCTTAGCGGATTGGCTGAGGGTTTCGCCAGGAAACTTCCAAAACCCAAGCCGCGGTATTTATCACAATGATAGGAAGCAGTCAATCTTCTGATGGGTAAATGTGTATACAAGGAGTGTGAAAGCTGTGACGAGCTGACTGCTCGCAGGATGATTATATAAACCCTTGAAGGGGAGCTAGCTAGAATAGGACATATGTTGAAACGCGTGCAACACGTGACAGTATTTAGCGGGGCTCTAGGAGCCTAGCTTGACTCGTGGACGATGAGAACTAAGGGATTTGTGTCTAGAGAATATATTGCACCGTCTTGGTCGTGGACATCTGTCCAGGGAGATGGGATAGCCTTTCACGCCGACTCTTCTTATTTTCAGCCTTTGATTACTTCATTTCAGGATACAGTCGTCCCGAGTCTTCAGTAACGGCAGCTCAATTACCTTGATAGCTCCAGCGGCGGAGTTGAATTTAACACGGCCCGTCTCAGAAGACAGAGAGCGAGCCTATGCTCTTATCAGCTAAAATCAACGCTCAAGAGTTGTGGCTTGTCTCCGATACCATTTTCGAATCTTGGGAAATCTCGAGGATCATGGAGTGTCTGCCCACAAATCAGGCCAAGCACAGGTATAACGTGCAAAGGGTCACACATAACCCCCAGAAATCGTTCCTGAAAAAAAAAAAAGACTTATCTCATTGTGGGGGAAGTTGAGGGTCAGCTGCATAGATTATTTCTTGGAAAATCAGAGGTACACTAGGGCGCGCTATAAGACTCGGATATTTTCTCACTAAAAAGGATGGCCTCGAAATAGCGTACGAGATTGGGGACGAATAGAACAAGGTGAAGGGGGCATTAGATGACTGCAGGAAACAATTTAAGCCCAGGATGGTGACAATCTTTTGATGAGGGTTTTGTTTTTGGACACCACTTCAAGATAGACGCCTTTCGTCATAGTCTGGATCATACATATCTCGCCCTTGAAATACCGCTTCTGGCTACTGCACCTATCACTGCCCGCCGGCAAACCCACATTGCTGAATGCAAAGAGCTCGATGCAGCATGTCTGTCGCCACGTTAGGTTAATTTTTAGTGAAACACCACCGGTGGCTAGTACTGCACCTTCCTATCATCACCAGCCGCAAACACACTCCTGCACCTCCGCTTTCCGGCTATCCTCCGCTTCAACTCCGCGGGCCCCAGCATAGTCGCCAGATCCACCCCTCACTCAACCATATTCCGAATTTGGCCAAGCATACCCCTCCGGTTCTGGGCTTCAGTAAACCATAACATAAAAGACGTCTTTTTGGCTTCATCGACCCAGGAGAGCGCCTCCAGGCTCGGTGTAGATGTACTTTTGTCTTCGCTATTTACCTTTGTCGCATTATCTATAGCAGCGCTCTGTACGGGTGTGCTTATGCCGTTCGAAACGCTCGCATCCACCTTCTCTTACATTTCTGGCGCTGCGTCTTCCTTTGATGCAGTAGGTGGTGGTGGTTATATTGTAGGCGGTGCGACGTATTTCACGAGATTCCTTGCGAGCTCTAGGAGTTCGTTGAAGGTGACTACGTGCGATGAGGGTAGTAAGGTTATTACAGGGGTTGCGAGGAGTGTTTTTTGGAAGTCGGCGAGGGTAGTGAGAAGAACTAGGATAGGTTTCCAGTGAGGAGTCGCCGCTGCAGAGTGAGAGGATGTGGGTGTGGTTTTATTTGCTAGTTACTGCTAATTGAAAGTCTCAAACTTAGTTTTGATGTGTGAGGAAGAGAGAGGAAGATGTACGTTGCTCTAAGCCTTTGCTTAATTCATTGTCAGTGATGACGAGGTATGCCGCAGCTTCGGTTGAGGGATTGTAGGAGAGGAGTCATGGGGTCAATTGGTGTATTTAACGCATTGTCGCGCACTGTAATTGTAGCTGGAGAATAGTGTCCATAGTGAATGTCGAGGCGCAAATATTTGGAGGGAGGCCGAGGTCATGAAAGTTGACATTAAGCTGTGGTGGTATAACACGGAAGATTCTATTGCCCAACCTTACTATCCAAATACGTAAAATGAAACCCCTCAAAACCCTGAGGTGCAAAACTGAAGGTTCCGAGGCGTTTCGTTGTAGTTCGATGGGAATAGATGCAGATCAGGTGAATATTAGCGAGAGGAGCCAACAAGTTGTTAGCGTCAGCCCTGAATTCTTTGCTCGATACTAAAAGTTGCTGTCCAATTCTAACTTATCAATTTGGTAGAAGACATGCCCCTTAGCCAAATAAATTCATGGCTTTTTATATAATAGCAAATATAACTTAAAGGTTAGAAACAATCTAGTTAGTTCTACACATGCTCCACATCCATAATCAGGGCGAACCGAAACAAGCTGGAACAGGTATAAATACAACTCAATAACAGGTAAAGAAATCGGGACGACTTAAAGTAAAGGTTCAACGAGATAACTCATAAACCATACGTACGTGTAAGCAAGAGAGTAGAGGAAAGAAAATCAAGATTTGTATTCTGAGTGATGTATGGACAGCTGATATACTAGTATATATGACGGACTGATTAGTCAGTGGCATATACACGTGACGGTATGGTGTCCTAGGCTTACAAAGTAAAGGTTCAGAGAGATAGCTCATAGTGCGCCGTAGCGAAGAGCCACTTCGCTCGAATCTACCTCAGGAACGGGTTGAAGGCTTGGGTGCATGGTGCAGGGAACGGGTCTTGGTTTCTCTGTCAGCTGCTTGCTTCGTCATTACTTGACGCGACATACATATGGGTATCCGAACACCTCGCCTCTCCATGACAGAACAACGACAAAACGAATCACTGATGGAAGGGACCGAATGAATCGAATGCACGGACAGCCACATCGAGTACACGATCCTCACCCCAACGAGATCACAAATATTTCTTCTATCTTTCATTACCCATCTCTTTCTTTCCTTTGGTAGCTAGATACAACGAAATTGTAATAGTCTACTGCCAAACCTTACTTTGATCCTCACTCCCTCAGTGCATTGCTGCTTCGCACATCGCATGGCTGCAAGTCGCCTTCTACCCTCGTGATTTTCTATATCTGTTGGTTTCACAGGGCTATTGCAATAGCAATGGGTGTTCTCCTTCGGGGGTAATAAATCGTTGTGTCTCTCTATCTTGAAGCGGTGCAGCAGAGGGAATACCATCCACATCACCGCCGCGTGCACTAGCCTAGTATGGCTAGTGCCCCACGTGCCCACACGTGATTGGTACCTCCACACGTGATCCATACATCCCACGTGATCTACACGTGATCTACACAGCAACACGTGATTCCCACATTCTATATACTCCCGACAATATCACACCCCTTTCCTCCACCCCAATAGACCCTACGTACAGAAAAAGGCTAAACTGCTAAGCTGATTCAAATTTCACTCATCATCAGGGAATTGAAAATCGGTGGATTTTGGGGGAACTGATGAGGAAGCAAACTGCAGCCAGGCGAAGGACGTTGTCACTGCACGCCACTGTCAGTAAAGTGTATAAGATGAGGCACATATTGTTGTATTTCTCTTATAAACCATCCCAAAGTTCAGCTCCATGTCGAAGCTCTTGTGGAGCGCCTTCTTCTCGCTTGAAAAATTTATACGATGGTAATTTTTTCCCTCGGAAGTACACCTTTTGTCCACACCTCTCTGAACCATGTCTCCCTTTCTTCAGGTGTATGGCCATCAAATACCGCTAGACCTATTCTTTCGAATCTTTTCTTTTTGGGATCGCTCATTTTCAGCATGACGAAAGAATCTAGTTGACTCCATTCACTCTTACTTCGTCTCTGATTTGTTCTCGGACTCTTATTGCCGGCGTGGAGAAGGAAAATTTGCCCCAATGCGCATATTGGGCATTGATTAGACCGCAGTAGCACAAGAGAACGAATAATAAGCTGATATGGAATGTCAAAATACACGGAGAATATACCATTTCGGGCATCAATCCCTGGCTCAGGCATCTCGCAAAGATCTTCTGCAGTCCGGCGACGGTAGTTGTAATGTATTCCTGGGTTGCCCTTCTTTCCTCTAGGCTTCGAGATTGACTTGAGATTTTTCGGGCAAAAAGCAGGAAGAAAGCCTGGGAACAGAGCGACTTCGAGTTTTAGAAGACCGGTGCCTGCAGATATTTCACCGAATGGATTCGCTCCTTTGGGTTTGCATTTTACTTCCATTGTGCTATCCATGAGGATTGGCTTAAAATCCAGGAACAGAACGCTTTGGGCTGGAGACAGAGATGCCCATGACCAAGTTGGAGTGGTTGACTGAGGGCGGCTCTTTTTATCTTTTTTGGTAGAGGAATTGTACCAGAGCATAGTTTTGGCGAAATTCCTCCCCCATAATCCGGCATGATACTGATCTTCAGTTACTTTAGCAATTACATTCGCACATCCAGAGATAGCTGGTAGAATATCTCGTTGATTTGTAAGATTGAGGGCCATGTATGTCGTCACCATACTCTCCCACATGCTCTCCCACGTCTTCCAGGAATTCGGTGTGTCCATTTGAGAAGTCGATATCTCCGCGATCTGGCGTCTGATCGCCATCTGTACTATCATACCGTGGGCATTCGACATCTTCGCATGCGGAGGCATGCTGATGTTTTCGCATTCGCAAACCGAGCCCTCGAGACATTGAAAAGAAAGTTCTCCATAGTTGTAGAACACAATCCGTCTTGAGAGAAGTCGCTCCTGGTAAACCCATCCTCTTGTGAAAAGTGGAAAGCGATGCTGGATCTCGCTACGCTCTTGTATTACGCCTTTATCATCACACATACGAGCGCCGAATAAAAGGGGGCCCTGAGTCGTTTGCGAATATAAAGCCAGATCTGAAGTTGTGCTGGAAAAGCACCCTCCAGAAGAGTCAGCGGAGGCGGATGCTGCGATAGTAAGATACGCATTTTGATAGACATCTGCCATTTTGGAGGACTCAGATGCCCAATCATCTGCGCTATCTTGAATGATACAGATAGAGTCGATCCAGAGATAGTTGATACCAATTTCCCTTGTAATATTAATAGCGTCCATGAAGGTTTTTGTCAATTTGGTATACTCGATAAACCCTTTGGCTTCTAAAACGAACGATTTGGTTGTACAACAATCTATCTTCTTGCTGCCCCAGCAGTGACTCAGTGCCACATATTTATCTAGATTCTCGGCTTTCGATTCGATGAGTCTCACACCGAGCCTTCCGTTCTTACATATTTCCGTCACGTTAATGAGACGAGAGGGTAATTGTAGTCTGTCACCAATCTTATAGCAGCGATGAGACTGGTTACATGTCTTCAACCACTCTCGGAGTGTGTTTGTGGACTTCTCTGAGCCTGTATTTCCATTGAGAAATTTTGAAGTAGGTATTGAATAAAGACGGATATAATGATCTATTCGATGTCAATTCTAGCATATTCAGCATTTTCACTCGAGTTATGTCATACCTGATGGCCGAAACAGCTTAACACTCCGAATTTCCGAGGCTCCATTGGCTTTATTCATCTGTCTCAAATCGAAATTATAACTCATATTGTAAATGGTAGAATCGTCGAAGGCATTAGGTGGGAGAGGACCGAAAGCGATTCGTAGCAGCTTCTGAACAAAGCCACAGGACCCACAACCGTTATTTACAGAATCTTGGAGTGCTGATGGAGAGAAATACTGGTCGTCTAGTTTAATTTTCAAATGCGGATTGTCGATATTTTTGAGATCGGTTGGCGACTCGCGCCGAGTTTGCACTGCCCTGCGCTGCTCGCAGCTGAGTAAACAGCCCGTGATTCCAAAGAGATCGTGAAAGTTGCAAGCTACAACCTCGCCACAGCTTTTATCTAAGGAACTGGCTTCATTGGGTGTAAGAATGTAAATATCCGAAGCCATTTTCTGTATCAGGGTGAGGCTACAAAGTGTTAAGATCAGGTGAAAGTGGCACAGGGGCCGGATGATATTTTAGGGTTTTATAGAGAGGTCGTATTACAACACTCTTGCAGATATGAAAACCGATGTTGTTAAGAGACGCAAAATATTTATGGTACCCAAGGTTGGCCTCATGTGTATATGTAGGACGTAACGAGTTGAGTCCGAGATGTAGTCAATTGAAGGCGGGGTTCACGGTGCATCTAGCCAATCATCTGCGCCTCGGTAGATGAGTGTGCGTTGAGTCAGGTGATCGGTTGGCGCCTTTGAGCAAACATCTTACTGTTGGCGGCGTCCATATCACATCCATCACCTTTGATTACACCAGGCTTTGTTCTCGGTGCATGAATTGGTCTAACTAAATTCAGGCATTGCACTTTTGTAGCGACCTTTATGAGCCATTACCGGCGCAGCCGTGCAATAATTTTTCAGGTCATGATGTATTAGACAAGGGAGATAATTAAACTGCTAGAGACAATAGCCAAGGAGATTTAGTGTAGAGTAGCAAAACAAAGCAGTAAGTTAAAGGCAAATTAGCTAAAAAGAAAACAACTACAGCTAAGCCTCCACGAGACGACGAAGCTTCTAGGAATAAGAGTAATAGGCTCTTTATTAGAAGTAGTGCAGGCCTACAGAAATTATCTGAAACAGATGCTAATAAGAAACAGGAGGAGAAGAGAGAGGGAAAATCTTGGACAAACAAGTAAGAGAAAGAAATCAAGAGAATACTAGGGGTGCCCCTACTCGCGGCACCCACTACTAAGCTTCGCTTAGTAGTGGTCCCGGGCTCAACGATAGAACTGGGCTCAATGATCGAAATGCCAAGCAATTCACTATTTTGCAGCGGGCACGCGCAAAGCCATGAATTCAATTGATTTATTTGCATCTGGTATGATGGAGTAGTGAGTAATCCTTCATATCTCTGGGTGTGACTCCTCAGAGGATGATTCGTCGGATGTCTCCGCGGCTTCTGCTGCCTTGAGGATTTTGGCCGCCTTCCTTCTAGCTGCCCTATCCTCCTTCTTTTTTTTGATAGAGTCTTTTGCAGCTACTCTAAGGCGAGCGTCTGAAATATATATAGTCCCTCCTGATTGTATGTGACGGTTATCCTTGCGTTGACGCTTTGCGCGCTGCTTTGCAGTGACTGTAAGAACCTTTAAATCCTGCTCAGCTTTCTCCTTTGCTGCCGCAATGGCAACAGCACCTCGAGATAGCTTTGTAATCCTACTGTTGAGTATACCCCATTTGCCAGTCTCTTGATCAATACCATGTAGGTGATTGCGCGTAAAGAGCTCAACCTGTAGTGCAGTAACAGGTGTAGGTGGAGATGCTGGTGCAACAACYGTAGCAGCAGGAGGAGGGGGTGTTGCGCGGYGATYAATTGTAGGCAGCTTGTTGAGAACAATGCTCGCGTTGAGTGGCCATATACCTGCCTTTTTAAAGGCTGATTTGACAGTAGATTTCTTAAAGGCTTGCCTCCTYATATCCTTAATTGCATGCAGAAACTCAACGCGGTTAAAGTCATTAYACCCTTCTCTTACTGCCATCTCTACGCGCTTCTTGTGATAGTATTTGTACGGCTGAAACACCACAACGTCAAGCGGCTGAAGAATATGCGATGTGTGAGGTGGCAGGCCATATGGCCAAATCTTATTATCCCAGCACATGGTGATAAACTCGTACGTAAGGTGAGATCCATGGCCATYAAAGATAAACAATCGCYAAGTGCCACGCCGCCTCTGATCTGTATACTTGATGAAATGCTTTAAGTAATCAAGGGCGATCTGATCATTTGAGTAGCCGCTTTCTGACACGCCAAGGAGCATGCTAGGGTCAAGGTTAAGCTCCCTAGAGACATGATGGTGTAGGATAACACAGCCCTTGATAATGCAGAGCGGAGGTATTGTGTCACCCGCAGCGTTGATTGTTTCTCCCATAGTAATAAAGTCGCGGTTTGTTTCGGAGGGAGACTCTGCCACCTTAAAGATCTGTAGTGTTACAACATCCTGTGAGCCGCCAATTCCTATCCTAAAGCCGCATTCGTCAAAGTTCCATATATCCTCAGGCTGTACGCGTTTATCACGTATAATTACACCTAGGTCGTCAAAGTGCTTCTGGAGAATATCTCTTTGCTGCGCATCAACTCGTGCTGCTTCCTGCGGCTTTTGCCGTACCTTCTTTACGTTCTTGTTGGCGCGTACGTATCGGATGAAGAAGTCGCGTCCGAGTGGGTGCATGCGCGCGTACTCTGCGGGTGGAGTCGTGGATCGCCGAATCGTTTCTGCAGCCGCCCTCCACATAGAAATTAATGGTGGCTGGCCTAATTGATCAAGGCGATCAATATACAGCTCCAGTGCCTTTAATTGAGCCGGTGTTAATTGCTGGTTCGTAGGTTGGCGCGTACTTCGTGAATTGGGCGACTTCATCCGCCGCCGCAGCCGTTGAACATCCACGTCAAACAGACGCGCCACCGCCGATACGTTGTAGCTTGTTTTCGTAGATATGTGCTTTAAGGCAAGCGCAATCCGTTGCTCCTGTTCCTGATATTTATTCATCGCGTTGTGGGGGTATTAAGTAGGTTTGATTAAAAAGGGTTGGCATTTCGATCATTGAGCCCAGTTCTATCGTTGAGCCCGGGACCACTACTAAGCGAAGCTTAGTAGTGGGTGCCGCGAGTAAACCTTCACTTTAAAATCCTTAGCTTAAATAGAATTATAGATGCTCAAAAAGCTCCAAGCGCATATAAAAAGCTAGCTCTTTGGATCCACCCAGACAAAAACAGGCATCCTAGTGCAAAGGAAGCCTTTGTAAGTAAGTAATAGTGGCAGTAATGTAGGTGGAAGTCTTAGACTAACCTAGCTGTCTAGGACTAAAAGAAGCTGCAGATGCATTCAGACTTACTAAAGAAGTCAAAGTTGGTGAATTATTTCTTGATGATTAGGGGAATCTAGTAGATATTAATGGGAGTGATAGCAAGGGCAATGGCGACAGCAATAATAAGGGTGACAGCAACCAAGATGACATGGAACCAGAGCCAGCAACAGCCATACCCGCCAAAGAGCCAACAACATCCACCCCCGCTAAAAAGGCAAAAGCTGTCACGAGAGGCTATCGGTAGCGGAGGATAAAGATTTAATTAAATATCGGAGAGCTACGGATACAATCTCAGGTGCGATGAATTATCATACAAGACGTTGCGTAAGGAGCTCGACCAGAGGTCCTTCGCGGTTGAATAAATACTTAGCATGGTTCGTGCATCAGGGGTCT
>BCHH01000001.1:3383718-3396804 GCA_001599595.1 Beverwykella pulmonaria
TTATAAAGGGTAGATTAGCTGGTCGGAGGTGGTCAACTGTAGCTCAATTTAAGGCCGATATCCAGGCAGAATGGGATAAGATAACACTCAAGGAAATTCGAGATCGTATTAGGGAGATGCCCCATCGCTGTAAATTAGTTCAGGAACAACCGCAGGTGCGAATCAAAAGCGCATTGTGGTAATAATTTGAATATACTCGATTTTTGCGATTGGTGGTGGCCCCTGCGCGCTCAATTCTTGCACACCCGTGCTTGGCAGGCGGGCTGACTCAGCCTCGCAGCCTTGCCATTCCTAGTTAATCGATTCAACTCTCCGAAAACACCTTTAGACTTTGGAACAGTGCTAACCTCAGAATGTCGGCCGCCTCTGAGCCGACTTCTGATGTCCACTCTTGCTCCCACTGCCGCAGGATTGTCGTTAAACCACCTCTGCGACCTGGACTCCATGGTTTTCGTGACCGGCTCCCGTACACAACATCCCAAGCCCTCAGGGCCGCAAATGACGGTTGCGCTCTTTACATTCTCCTCATGCATGGCTACAACTTTGCAATGCAGCCAGAAGAGGCTTGCATGTTGGCTCGAGCACTGCAGGGCAAAGCCGACTGGAGACTCCCGCGAGCCGGGGCTTTTGGACATGAGGCTCGCGTTCTCTATCTCGCCGAAAGCCTCTCCCGCCGGCCTTTTCAGATTCGCATCGATGAAAGAGGGTTGGCCTTATTTACAACTTTGGGTTGGGGGAGTCATTGGTTCAATGTGACAGCCCGACAAGGTGGGCTGATGTGCAATTCCCATGCACACCGGGAGCTGAGCCTTGATAGGGGATCCGGCCTTCGCAGCCTTCCCCATCGAACCCATTAACAGAGATGTCGCATCAACAGCAGCATCCAAGAATGCCGAAAAGTGGCTGAATGAATGCGCCGAACATTCTCCTAACGATCACACCCTCTGTTCTCTAGCGACGGACATCACTTTTACTCCTACTCGGCTCCTTGAGATTACTAGAGACAAAAAGGAATATCGAGTACGACTAAGACCGACGTTGCGAGGCGAAGTTATCCGATATTCGTGTCTCAGCTACTGCTGGGGTGGAGATCAACCAGTCAAGACAACGAGAACCACATTCGACGATCACATCAATAATATCCGCTTCTCGAGCCTGCCCCAGACCCTCCAAGATGCTATCTGCGTATCTGATCGACTTGGCATTTCTCGGATCTGGATAGATTGCTTGTGCATCATCCAGGGTGACCCTGACGATCTTGCCGTGGAACTCGCGATGATGCCGGAAATCTACAAGAATGCGTACGTTACCATTTCAGCATCGAGTGCGAGTACCTGCTATGAAGGATTTCTCCGCCCAAGAGGTCTCTCCGCTGGCATCCAGTGTCACGACCTTTCTTTGAAATACGAGGACATTCCTGGTTCTGTCGGAAACGTCTACCTGTTCCAAGATGTCAATACCGCAGAAGAGGATCCCATACACAAGCGTGCCTGGACCCTCCAAGAAAAAAGGATTTCGCGGCGATTCTTGGACTTCAGCGGGCAGCAATTACGATGGATATGTAAGAGCCGTGTCTACTCGGACGGCGGCTACGCGCCAAAGATTCTGGAAACCCCGATAGCGCCGGATCCTTCGGTTGTCATCCCTAATCAAACGAGCAGTGAAGCTATATTCTCTTCCTGGGCTACCATCATTGATGATTACACTAAACGTACCTTGAGCTTTCCAGGCGACAAGCTTGTGGCCATCGCAGCCATGGCAAGCGAGGTGGGCGGACCTCTGAATCTCACTTACATGGCCGGCTTGTGGAGAGAACATCTTCCCGCCCAGCTTCTATGGCGGTTGTGGGATGACCAGAAAAACGCGCGGCCGGATCAGTACCGTGCGCCGACTTGGTCCTGGGCGTCGATCGATGGGTGGATCATGCCAGAGCGTACGCCCAGCGAACCAAGAATTGCCATCGAGATCCTCCAGTGCACCACCCAACCCGTGGACCTAAGAGTACCTTATGGAGCGGTCAATTCTGCGTCACTAACGGTAAGAGGTCGCATTGCCTCTGGTCTTTTGTACGTCAATCTTGAGAGCTGCCTAGTCCTGCATGGCGTAGATACACACGCTGCAACCCTCGCCGAGGAAGAATCCGAAGACTACATGTCCAATTCATCGAGTTTGTCAGGAAGTGAGATGTGGTCAGATGTTCTTTCTGACGATGCCATGGATCTCGATATTCGAATGCTAGACGGGATCGAAACTATCCTCGATGCCTGGGAGACCGACTGGGATGCTGACGACCCGAAGTTCTCAATTGAAGTTCATTGCCTCCAAGTCACGTCACAGAGCGACGTAGAAGGCACTGCTGGGATTATCCTGACTAAGACGACCCAGGAAGCAGAGTATGTACGAGTAGGCTACTTTTTCTTTGATTCAAGGGAGCATAACGTATTTCATGACGTCCAGGACAGTATCATCTCCATTGTGTAAGAATTGAAATCACGACAGCTCAGTTAGCGGTTCATTCTGTAGTCTCGGAAGAGAGGTGCGCATACCGAATTGCATTACTTCCCACGTGTCTCAGCTCTTCGTCGTCGCCATACTTGGCCAGATCGATTCCGGTCCATCCTCCGAACAGTGCCAGCGCCGGGCCAATATCACCGCACTGCGCATAGTCTCCAAACTTGGCCTTTGCTTCTTCCTGGCTCCTTCCTATGATCGGACATATCAATGCCAGGAACTTGACATCCTCTGGTCGTCTCCCGAATTGATCCCTGCGAGCTGCCGATGTTTTTCGCAACGACGGACTGGCTATCCCAAGCAACAAAGATCGCTTCAGCGTGCTGAGCCATGAACGTCTTCCCAGCCTTCTACGTTCCCGCCTGAAGCATCAGCGGTGTCCCCTGAGGTGACGGTTGGCAAATATTGCGCCGTAGCAAAGTGCTACTTTGCGCGAATATACCACTGGCATGGGTTGAAAGCTTGAATGGATGGTGCAGGGAACAGGTCTTGTTTTCTTTGTCAGCTGCTTGCTTCGTCATCAATCAACGCGGCATATATATGGGTGTCCGAACACCACACCCAACAAGGGGGCATGACCGCCAACACGAACGAGACGGACCACCCTCACACACAAAACTCAACCCAACAATACCACAAACATTTCATATATCTTTCATGACTCCTTCTTCTTTCATTTGATTTGGTAGCTAGATACAACAAAATTGCAAATAGTCTACTGCCAAACCTCCACGGTGATGATTCTTCCTCTTCCAGTGCATTGCTGCTTCGGACATCGCATGGCTGCGAGTCGCCCTCCTACCCCCGTGTGAATATCTTTCTATCACACACCCCTTTACTCCACTGCAATATGCGGTCCTGGAACCGTATCATACTTCCTCTTATGATTGATCTCTCTCACCCGACTCGGGTGTGTCGGGGTGGTCCTTTCATCATGTGGCCCACGGGCCGACAGTCACAAATAGAGTAAAGGATAACATGAGCTCGAAAAGGATGGATTAGAGAAGCCGGCCAATCAGGCCTCCGCAAGACATTGCATAAAAGACCTCAGATTTTTAAAGCTCTTGAGGTTGGATCGACCGGAATATGTGCACAAGACATGTATGTTTTCGAGAGCGCTGCTTAGGTTGAGCAAACAGTATGTTGAAGCTTACCCGGTGGACACGTTTCAGCTTTAGATTTAGCTCCAGCGATCGATAATTGGTTGCCGGACCCTTAGTCTTGGCATTGCCTGGCCTCCGGCTTCATCTCTAAACTTCATTCCGTCTAAAAAATATCCCCCCTCAACACCGGTGATATTTGATTGAATTTGACATTACTCCAATTACTTAGTCGAGATTGACACTGATTCAATGGCATCCGAGACACCAGTGAAAAAACCTCAGTCATCCATTGCTCAAAATCAGGCGAAGGACCCAGTGGAAACTTTCACTCTCAAAGATGATAGAACTCTTGCCTACGCAAGATATGGAGCCAGCATCGATTCAAAAATATTTCCAATATTCTACTTCAACGGGACCCCTGGTTCCCACCTCGAATGTCAGCTCCTCAACCAACCCGCGCTAAATCTCGGAATTCCACTCATTGCAACGGACCGCCCCGGCTTTGGTAGTTCCAGCTGGCAAGATAATCGCACCCTGCTCCAATGGCCGCAAGACATTCTTGAACTTGCTAACCATCTTGGTATCTCCAAGTTCGGCGTCCTGGGTCTGTCGGGCGGCGGCCCTTACGCGCTCGCATGTCTTCACGAGCTACCACGAGAGCGCCTCATCGCCGCAACAGTCGTCTCAGGGATGTATCCACTCACTTTCGGCACTACTGGAATGATGTGGCAAACCCGCGCACTCTTTTGGGTTGCTGGTATCTCAACATGGATAGCCGAGAAGATGATAGACCTTACGATGGCCAAAATGCTACGCAATGCAGATTCACAGAAATTGATTAAGCAGATTGAGAGCCAAGCCGCGTCACTGCCGCAACCGATGGCAGATAAAGAGTGCATGAAGCAGATTTTGGAGGATGATGTCCTATCTGGGGCGTATATTGGGTCGACGAAGGAGGCGTTAAGGACATCGAGTAAAGGTGCAGCATGGGAATTTTGGTTGCTTGCATCGGACTGGGGATTTAAGGTCGAGAATCTGGATGCAAGTCGATTGACAATTTGGCACGGGGGTCTAGATGTTAATGTTCCGGTGGGAATGCCCGATAAAGCCGTTGAACTGTTACCCAACACAGAGTACAAGCGCATGGATTCTGACGGTCATCTCAGCCTCATCGTGCGGCATAACGAGGATGTTCTTTCTAATCTTATCAAAAAGTTTAGGTTCACTTAGCTTTCTTTAAGTAGCCTGTTTTGAATAAGGCAGCGTCTCTCGTTCGCTTTCGCGGTTAATCGTGTATTCCTGTGCCCCGAGGATCCCGATTCGGTTCCTCAGGATGCTAGATGAAAAGACTTCGGATCGATCGGAATACAAGCGTATCGCATCAATCTAGAATATTTGAGCCTCATGTGGACATCTGAAATGTTGCAGAGCATCGAATAAGTTGATAGTAACGTCAAGCGGATGATCATCTATGAAAATCGTTTTCGGACATTGGGACTGCCCCAGGTGTAGGACAAGGCGGTGTATTTCAGACCGACTTTTGAGTTCGGCATGGCAGAGGCTGCAGCGAATGCCATCGTCGAGACTTCCTGGGAATAGAACTAGAAGATGGATATCGTTTGTTGAATCGTTGAGTGTGGACTAAGTATGCATGGCTCCGAATGTTTCTTTCAGCTTATAGATGATGTCCAGGTGCAGAATAGGAGTAGTGCCTGAAGCTCAGCTGAAGCTCAACATGGCCGCTTCTGGGACTTTACTCTTCATCGCAGATTCACTTCCAAACGGCTCATTCATTGTCTCAATCTTCACTGTCCCTGCAGTCGAGTCGCTGTAATCTTCTGTGGTGTATAAATATCATTGGATTCCTGACGGATGCCGGGCATTCCGATTTCCCTCGCAAATCCCAGCCTTATCAATGAAATTCATGAATTTGTCGCACATTCACCTCTACATGGGCGAAGGTCGTTGTATTGTAAGTAAGGTTGTAAATACTAGTGTTGTGGCCTACTTTCCGCTGCGCTAGCGATCTAACCTCACATAAAAAAGCGCACACCAAACCACCAAAACCAACATCAACAGGAAAAACTAATACCAAATCAAGGAATGTTACAGAAAAAACTTTCTTTACAACGATGTTAAGCGCATTTTTTGTCGACCTGCGTGCCTGCGAACGTAAGGTTTGCCTGGGAGCCGGAAGACTAGAGCCGAGAAGGCATATCTCCGTGACGGTTGAACACTGTGACGTCAATATGCGATGGAACCTAAGCGAATGCGAAAATCATCGTTATTTGAAAGCAACACAAGAACAATCATCGTTCTCGCGCGCATACCTATAGACTACGCAAGACGTTTCTGAACAATTTCTGAATACGGTCTGAGTCCGAAATCCGCTTGCAGGCAGCCGCAGGCGTGTCGCGCGTCTCTTGATTATAAATGGGGAGCGTCTTAAACCAAAAAGGGATTATATATGTAACGCTGCAAAGCTATGTTGCAAGCACGCCTTAATGCTTACGTCTGATCCTTTGGCACTATAAAGGTGGTATCACGAGCAGCCGCATCTTCATCCTGCCACAACTTCCATACAATGTCTCTCGGCTTAGGCGAATTTGTTCTGCCGCGACCGGGCGGAGCGCCCAGTCCATCAAAATCACCAATTCCAGGTCCAGCTGAGGCGGCCTTCACGGAGACTTTTGGAACGCTCCTCCCGCCCGCCAAATATCTGAACACAGTCAATGGGAAAGCCGCATACTATGAGTTGCTCCCTTCCTCCCCCTTCTCTGCCAGAAACAGTTCGCATACACCCAATCGCGTACTTTTCATCCACGGTGTGCAAACTCCAGCTCTGGGCATGCTCCCACTCGCCCGCGCCCTGCAAGCATCGTTTCCACACGTGCATTTCGTTCTAGTCGACCTCTGGGGCCACGGGCTGAGCGACACGCCTGTGGTCCCCCACGACCCGAGTTTGTTCCATCAATTGCAAGATGCTCTGCTCGATCAATTGGCATGGCCTTCCGCTCACATCGTAGGATATTCCTTCGGTGGCGCATTGACAGTGGGATTTGTGGCCTCGCGGCCATCACGGGTGCAAAGCTTCACGCTTGTTGCGCCAGTCGGACTCATTCGCTCTTCGAGTTTCACGGCCGAGCAACAAGGCCACTTACGCGGTGACGACGAGGCTGCAGCACGGAAGTGGGTCCTGGAATTGCTCGAGGGCGGCGAATTGACTGTGCCTGCGGATTGGAAGGAAAGAGTTGGGAGAGGTGAGGTTGTCGCTGAGGCTGTGCGGGAATGGCAGATGCGTGAGCATCCTGGGCATGTGGCTTCTGTTGTTGCAGTGTTCAGAGACGGTGGTGTCATGGATAATGACGCCGAGTTCGTCAGGGCGGTGCGTTCTGGCATCCCATCACTTGTGGTCTTGGGCGAAATGGATGAATTTTGCAGCGAACAAGAGCTTAATCAACTTGGCCTCGCAAATATCGCTGTTGTTCCGCAGGCCGGGCATGGAGTAGTTAGAGAAAGAGTGCCAGAGGTCGCAGCGCTCATCAGCGACTTCTGGACGAAACTCAACAGGGCCAGCAGCGGCTGAAATAAACGGTAATGGTAGACGATTTTACGAGACAGTAAGCTTAAGATATACCGAGCAATAGATTACATACCATTCATTAGTAGCTGTGCACCGATTTTGTTAGCGGACGATCCCCGTACACCCTGGCAAAGCTTTCCAAGGATGATGAACGTACCATGCGACTCACTGAGCTTGTAAGGAATGTTGCAAATTCTCTCCAACATGAAATCTTCTCACACGTTTTGAAATAGTGAGCGACTCAATTGCCTTATCCTTGCCCCCTTGCCGCTCAATTTTCACGATCCTACCTGTCCGTTTTCCAAGGTCATCTATGACAAGAGAATACCATAAGATATACTGGCAGCGAGCCAAACCTTTTCACTAGTTGAAAAGCCTTTCGAAGATTGTAGACATAGAGCTGGGTGATGTAATTGATACACTCGACTAAGTTGATGATGCAACCCGGGACTCGGTAGTATGTTGAAAATCTATCGCATCGTTTATCAACTCTCCCATAGAAGCGATGCGTTGAGGCTGACTAGCTCTTGCATTTTGCCTAGGGCTATTCTGAATTGTCCCTCATTCCAAAACGGTAACTTGAAGGAAGCGCTAGGCTCACCTTCTGCAGGAGAAGAGGATATGTTGTATTGATTCTATAAATCCATAGTCGCATGCTTATTCCGAGTCTTACTAGTTCCAGAAGGTCCTCGCTAAATCATCTCCGATAGGCTGGATAAAGGTTCGATCGACCTTGCAGGAGCGGTTTTAGTGAGAAATATCGCGATTTGAAAAGGACCACTCCGGCTGAAGTCCATGTCTAACGCACCTTTTTCGATTCCGTCGCTCCCAATCATCGATTAGAGATATCGCAGCGCCAATTTTTCAGCTACAAACATTCCTAGTCCTCAAGATCTTCCGCTGCAGGGCCAGCATTAGACTACCAGTACATCTAGCAGTACGCCCAGCAGCAGCAATATCGAGCTCCGCTACCCCAGCAGAGCGGCCATGATCAACCACTTCCGAGGCGAGAAATTCTCCAGGATTTCTGCGGTAGGACCAGCAGCAGTATGACCAGCAACAGCAAAAACGCGGAGCGCCGCTGCCTTCCTTGACTCCATGGAACCGTGCCACGCCCCAAGGGGTGGAAGTTGCGCTTTTTTCGTCAAATCAATGCTCTAGGAGTTGAAAAAGGCGCTCGAAAACATTTTCGCGTAACCAAAAAGATGTCTGAATTATATATTTCTGTTCTAGAAATATATACACTGCTTACATTTTGAGTACTGTCAATCAGTTAATTTTTTGACCTCAATCGTGCTTAATGTTACTCATTCTAACACTAACTTTAAAATGCAAACATTTTGCTCTATGATGCACATGCATGACTTTTATAACTAGCGTAATAGACGCGCGACGCTTTATGAGTAAAGATTTTTACGGCTCAAAATAGTGGAAGAAGTGAACAAAGTATGCGGGTAGATGACGCTATCACTAACAAGCTTACTCGTAGCCGAGGCACGATCCTTTCAGCTTCTTCTCCAAACGACCAGTCCAGGGTACCCCACTACCTCAGCCAGTCCCAATTTGTGGACTCTAACACGGATGGGGATGTTCGGTGCTATCTGGCAGTTCGGGAGACTCACTCACGGTGCTCGATACATGTTCAAGGTCCACTTAAGCACCCTTTCTGGCCGCCGCATTAATCTTTTAGGGCACAACGCTTCAGTGCAACCGCAATCAGACCCATTGTGAGGAAATTGTACCAGCAACATGCCTTGGTTATCGCCCGACACGTACCCTCTTCCCGAGGAAGACTTGGTCTCTTTCAGTTTTGGAAACACTGACTACGACGCAGATAAGCCAGTGAGACCATGCGCTCAAAATTCACGTACATCGACCCTTTCATTGACACTTCACAGATATATCATGACATTGACGACGAGTCCCGCACATTGTCCCGTCGACAAGGCGTCAGTCTCGTTCGCAGGCTCGTGGCTGGTTTTCGTGCTGCTGGATTGAAAAAGGGCGACTGCTTCTCAATAACCTCCTTCAACGACATCATGTACTCGATGGTATTTCTCGGGGGCATTGGCGCCGGTGGAATATTCTCAGGCACAAATCCAGCGTATCGTGTTCATGAGATTCGACACCACATCAAGACAGCGCAGGTTAAGTTCTTCATCGTTGAGCCGGAGCTTCTTGTCGAGGTGCTCGAGGGTGCGACTGCGGAGGGTATACCAAAGACCAACATCTACATCTTCAACGTGCGCGGTCAGGCTGTGCCGGAAGGGTTCCGTTCATGGGAGTGGCTGCTGCAACAAGGAGAATCTGAATGGGAGCGCATCACCGATCTTGAAACTCTCAGGACCACGGATGTCGCTCGTTTGACGACTTCCGGTACTACTGGGCTTCCGAAGACAGCATGTCAGAGCCACTTCAATGCTACATCATACCATACTATGACAGTTACGATATCCCAGGATAAGATGCCCTGGGAGCCGCGCAATATATCACCACTCCCCATGTTCCACGTCGCTACCGTCCCGGCCATCCATGCCTCGCCCTTCCGTTCGGGCAATCCAGTTTGGATCATGCGCCGATTCGAACTAGAGCCGTATCTTGCAGCGATCGAGCGCTTGCAGATAACGAACTTGGGCATGGTGCCTCCACTCGTTATCTCAATCATTAACTCGCCTTTGAGCAAGAAGTATAGCCTGAAGAGTGTGAGGATGGCAGCATGTGGTGCTGCGCCGTTAGATGCAGGAAGTCAGAGAAGATTTCAGAGTCTTTGCCATCCGGAAGCAACCTTCACGCAGGTCATGGGTTCGACGGAGACGACAAGTGCGATCTGCTTGTTCTACTATCCAGAGAGCGATGAGACTGGAAGCGTGGGCTCGAGATTCATGCCTAACACTGATGTAAAGTAAGTCTGTCCGTACGCCCAGAGGGAAACTAATGCATTGGAATGAACTGACTGACACCGAAAAGACTTGTGGATGACAACGGAAAAGATATTACGGACTTTGACGTCCGTGGCGAGATGTGTGTTCGAGGGCCAACCGTTGTGCGTGCATACTTCAACAACGAGAAGGCGAACAAAGAGTCGTGGGATGAAGATGGTTACTTCCACTCCGGGGACATTATGTACCGTGATGGAAAGTCGAAGCTTTGGTACATCGTCGACAGGAAGAAGGTGCCGTCACCCCCATCTGAAATATCCAGCGTCATGCAGTTGCCACTAACACTGAGCGTAGGAACTGATCAAGGTCCGTGGCTTTCAGGTCGCACCACCGGAACTCGAAGCCATCCTTCTCGAAGAGTCAGACCGCATCGTCGACGTCGCCGTGATAGGGCTGAAAGCGAAGCCTGGCTCAGACACAGAGCACCCACGCGCGTATGTGGTACGAAAGCCGGGGACGCAAATAACGGAAGAAGAGGTCAAGGATCTCATCAGCAAGAAGCTAGCGAGTTACAAGCAGTTGACAGGCGGCGTCATCTTTCTGGATGAGATTCCGAAAAGCCCAAGTGGCAAGATTCTGAAGAGAGTGTTGAGGGACTGGGCCAATGCGGAGGTTAATGGGAAAGCAAAGTTGTGAGCTATAATAGCATGTTGGGGCAATAAGAAAGATTTAGGATGTATCTATAAAGTCGAGCTGGCAGATACAAAGAGCCTTTGTCGAGCACGCTTGATCTGCTTGCTTCTACAGTAAAATACTGGCGAAGGTAATCTTACTATCCACGCAAAACTGTGCTATTCGTAAATAGCACACCCAGCCGCCTTTTGGTTCAAATAAATCGACTGATCATCAATGTGCTGATGAGGTTGTGCACCCTGACATCTGACCTATCACCTCGTCGTGTAACCTAGATATACAATGCCTAAAGGGGTAACACTTCGGTTTCATCTATTCCTACCGGCCAATGGCAAGCTTTTAGGTAGGAAAATATTACGCGCTTTCCTTCGCAGTTATGTTCCATGTTCCTTTGCTTCATATATACATAGATATGAGCCTTCACGTCTGGAGCCATGCTTCGTTCATCAGGCACCCAGTCTACTCCTGTATTCTGCTTGACTAATATTACTTCGTGTAGGCAAGAAATGGAGATTCCGTTGCCATTCTTCCTGAGCAGCTGAACACTACTTCGGACAACCCTTTCTGTCTTCCCGAATCACGGAAGATTATTTAATTAGGACCACGCATGATAAAGACGGAGAAATCTTGCGTATTCATTCTCTTCTATAATAGCAGTGTTAGTTAGTTAGAGGAAACTAATAGATATGAACTTATCACGGTATATCACGTGAATATCACGTACACCATATGATCTTGGATATCACGTGTATTGTACGCTTAGTCACATGTCCTGATGAGTCATGGCTGGATATATAATGCTCGTCGATTTCCATAGTTTTTAAACCAACTCAGTCCCTGATTTATCTCGCCCATATAATGTGACCGCGCACTCCAATAGTTATGAGCCCGGATACCCGATTCCACTCGCGCTAGAATCTCCTTCGACAATCGACTGCAGTTCACTTTAATCCCTCTCTTTCTACGCTCTCACAATGGCTTCAACCAACGCTCAGAGAGTTACCAAATCGCCAGTTATTCTCAGCAAGCCAGAAGACTGGATATCGTAGCTCTTCCAGTACGAGGATCTCGCCACTGCCACAGACGTCTGGACTCACTGCGATCCCTCTAAGCCATACGTTCCACTTGGAAACGCCCCAGAACGACCAGCTCGACTATCTGCAGAAGCAATAGCTGAGGCTATCAAGCTATACGGCTACGATCGGTCTAATTGGGAACACGACTACAAGATCTGGAAGCGGAAGGAGGAATCGCTCAAGGCCATCCTCACCGATATCCCTACGACGATTCACAAGAACCACATTCCTCTGATCAAGAGTGAGCATACAGTCTGGGGACGACTCAATACCCTCTTCAAGCACCTTGCTCCCTCCGATCCGACGCGCAAACATGAGCTACGCCAACAGTGGGAGGACGTACGAAACCCCCGACGGTCACGCAACCAGAACCTAGAGTCATGGCTTGACGACTGGCTCCGCATCACAGACCTCATGACCTCACTCAAAATGCCGGAGATGACCGAGGGACAGCCAAATGAGCACTTCCTCAATGCTATCATGGGCATCAGCGAATCATGGGCCACGCAGAGGCTAGATCAACTTCTCACGGACCAACAAGACGCTGAGAAATCAAAATCTCTACAATCAATCAGCACCCTGATTGCCGAATTCAGACAGTTCCAGCGAGTTAGGGGAAAGAGAGCATACGCGTCAACTGCGTCAACCTTCTCAGCTACCCTGGGCATATCCGAAACCAATAACGATACCACGAGTCAGGTCGTTAGCGATCATCAACCTGCTGACAAACAGCCGAGCAGACCAAGCAAGGGTTCCAAATGGCAACGAACCTGCTACTGCGGTATTCCCCATTGGTACAGCGAATGCCTATACCTCATTACTCACCTACGCCCACCAGGCTGGAAGGAATACAAAGCTATTGCAGCTAAGTTCGCTGAAGCTTGTAAGAACCCAAAGGTAAAGGCAAAGTTTGACAAGGCTATTGCAAGGGCAGAAAATCAACGTCTACAGCAATTAGACCCTCATCAATCTCATCAATCATATCAGCAAACCTCAGGTTCAACAATCCCATTCGACGACGGCTCACCAGCACCAGCGTTATCATACACTCACGCTGCATGGGCTACACAGTCTACACAGTCCTCAGACACATTAGCACGGAATCAGGCAACGTTCTCAGCACACAACCACAACAATCCACCAGCCTTTATCAACAGATGGATCATGGATCCAGGCTCGAATATTCATATCACCAACTCAAAGCGGCAATGGAAATATACTCACACCCGATTTGCAAGCAC
>BCHH01000001.1:3396934-3513798 GCA_001599595.1 Beverwykella pulmonaria
GTGCTTGCAAATCGGGTGTGAGTATATTTCCATTGCCGCTTTGAGTTGGTGATATGAATATTCGAGCCTGGATCCATGATCCATCTGTTGATAAAGGCTGGTGGATTGTTGTGGTTGTGTGCTGAGAACGTTTCTTGATTAGTCATGGCCGGATATATATGCTCGTCGATTTCCATAGCTTCTAAACCAACTCAGTCCCTGATTTATCTCGCCCATATAACGTGACCGCTCACTCCAATAGAACTACTATTGTAATAAATTTGCTTTAATAGTTATAAAGTTTTTCCTACATAACGTTATACTATTCATATATATAGTGCGCTGACTGATTAGTTAGCAGCATATCCACGCGAATGGCAGTGGTGTCGTAGGTTTATAGTTTCCAATATTCATAATCAAACGGGTTTCACTGATTCCATCATTCCTCTCAACATCTGCACTTTGGCCCTCTCAACTATGCCTTGATCAACAAGACTCTGAACAACCCGTAAAGACCATCCCTGGCAATTCTCTGTCGCCTCTCTCTTATTTCTCGCCTTAGGTGGTTCCGTTTCCCTTGCCGTCATTTTCACTCGTCCAAACATATCTTCCTCCTTATTCCCCACGCCGAATTTGGCCAACTCATACACACTATGCACGTCTTCCAACAAACTAACATTCTTGTGGCTCTTGATTTCATTGTAGAACATTTGTTCGGGCTCACCGCGTACCTCTAGTATCCACGTCTTCCGTAAGATGGCATTTTCCACACTACTGACGTATGGGCCGAGGATAGGTCCTGGGTCATCCGTTGGACTGATAACTAAGGACCAGTGGAGCGGCTCTTCGGGGTATTGGTAAAAGCGGACTAGAGAGATGGTGAACCAGTCTGAACGTGTAAAGTCCACTGCGGGTGTTGGTGGAGGCGATGAGCTGTTTGAAGAAATGGGCAACCACGGCCGAGTGCCAACACGGCGTTTATAGGTTTCTCCGGAAATGGTGATGAGGAATTCGGTGAATCCGATGCGCTTCGTGGGTGTGGTGGATGGGGAAGGGGATTCGAGTGGCAACGTGGTCATCGTTTGCTGACTGTATGTGTAAATGTGTAGATGTGTGGGTATTTGTTTATATATGGTTGATTGGGTTGTACCAGCCCAGAGTGAACAGTGTTGTTTGTAATCCCTGAGTGAATGGAGGTCTGGTACTTATAAAACTCTGCGGCTAGCTTGAAGGGATGCCTACAGGTATGAGTCAGCTGGACAACGATTGGCGTTTCAAGCAATAGACTGACCGAAAAGCCTCGATACATACATTAATAGAATAAATCAAGTTTGGAAGACATTTCATACACTTCATTTAACAGGATGAGCATGAAGATAGCCAGTTTCACCAAGGTATTGGACGCGAATGTTTACGTCACGTGAATACTATTTTTTTTTAAAATATATATATATATATATATATATATATATATTTACGTTAAACTATCTACTGCTAGGCTAGTATAATGATGCTTCTGCAGGTAGCTACAGTAGAAGTCTTGCAACTGCAGCATGTTCAAGCAATAAGGAGAAATAAACGTGAATCCCCTATTTCATTATCTGAGGCCGACCACTGGAGGTCTTTGGTTTATAGATAGTAGCTACATCAAAAACATACCATCTCAGAAGTAGATAGAAAAGGATTTTTAGCATAAATGGCAATAATACCTCCTTGCATTGTTCACTCCTAAGATCTCGCCCGAAATCGCTGCTCACGAACATCGCCAGCCCCATTAACTATTATAGAAATCCGACTTCCATCCTCTGCTTCATGAATAATCTCATTGCATGTTGCGACAAAGCTCAATCCACCGTGCGACAAAGCCTCCCGCTGCACTTCAAGCGTACTATTCACTCCGCGCTCCCTGTTGCGCAAGACGCTAGGCGAGCAGCTTTAATATAAAAACTTTCTCGATCTCGATCTATAATATATTAAGCTACTTTATGCCCACTGTGAGCTTGTACACGTAACTCTATCTACGAAGAACTGTCAACAGTTCCACCTACAATATACAGACAAACTGGAACGCCATCACCATCTTTATGGCTGAGTGGTTCACCAATATGGTGATGACACCCACGAAGTAATTCAAGGCTGCTGTGAGTTCAACCTACTCAAGCAAGATATGTCCCGATGTTCCCCTTTACAGCCTACTAACGACCAAGTGGTAGTCAGGAAATGGTCCTTGTTCGGCCCCCTCTCCGTGCTCCTCTGTTCTATCTTCTGGGGCACTTTTCTTGCTCACTCGGGCACTATACGGCATCCTCACCACTTGTTCAAGAATACAACTAGTGCGGCAAATGGCGGACAACTAAACTTCTCAGCTTGCACGTCGGCGTTTGTTGTATACTCACGGACTACGGTACGAGGAGTGTCGGAGCTTCTGATACCGGAGTTTCAAGGCGGGCAATAGAATTGTACTCGCTGTATAGTTATAACTATTTAGCATATGAGTAGAACATCGAAATAGTATTCACTCACGTTGCTTGATGACTTGTGGTGATATCGGTGCGGAGTTGTTGTATCTGTTGCTGCATCTGCTGTAGGATTGCAGTGGTCTAAGCAATTGAAGGAAGGTTGGCAAAATTTGCCAACTCGGTGCCGGCTTGCTGGAGTCCCGAGGCTGCTTGCTGGAGTCCTTGTGTTAGAAGCCCGAGATCTGGTTGTAGGCTGAGCTGAGGTTCAGGCTGGGGGGGGATTGACGCTTGCCACGACTTCTAATGATAGGAAGAAGACTCGAAGAACTGAGTGCAGTGGGAGTGTGGAGTGGTTGAGGTGAGCGAAAGTTAACAGTCGGGTTGAGCAAGTAGCCGTATATAATGTGCACGTGCACCTATATTGTTGAATGTATGCTTCGTTCAATTCTTCTATATCCTCCGCTGACTATATGCCCAGTATGCCTTCCATGGTAGTCGCCAATCCGCTGTTCGTAACGACGCATCGAAAATGTCAAAGTCCACCTTTTGAAGTCTGTCCAGCCAGGACTGCGTCGCTATGCTCGGCATGAATACGCCAAAGGCCCTTTCCACTTCGGCGAGCTGTGCTTCAGAGCCTGTATTGAGCTGCTGTGGGGTATATTGATGCTCCTCGTCATTCTGATGCTCAAACTCATGGCCAAGTGTGCCTTCTGAGCGCAGTTTAGAGATCATCTCCCGAGCTGTGATAAGATGATCGCTTGCTCGTGTCGCAACGGCGAACACGGCATCTCGTAGACCAGGGGCAGCAGCGCCCTGACGAAAAACGTCTTCTTCTCTAACGTTCGCATTAGCCATGACGTCCAAGGGAAGCAGAACAGCGCCTTGAGCGGGCCCGGAGGATCCTATTAAAGAATTGCTCGTCCCCAGTGGCTGTGCGGGAGGAAACGCAACGAGTGGAATGCCTCGAAGCACGGCAACTATGCCCATGGCCTTGCCGATATGTGACGCAACGTGATCCGTTGTGAGAGACGCTTGGGGCAAAGCCGACAACGTCAGGTACAACATTGTGGAGTACGTGTTCTCCGCATAGCTTTCCAGCAATGAAAGTGTAGGGTAGGGGGGGTTCCCCAGGCATTGCGCTCGTGTGTTTATTATGCGGTGAAACCAGTTTTTGCTGAGCTTGGCCTTCCCACCAGAGCGCTCGTGAAGATTTTCCGCAGCCTCTGCCAGGAGAATGGCTACCGGCTCTTTTGGAGGGGAGCCCGATAACGACTTGGAGATTGTGTCCCGCCAAAACTGCATGCGCATCATGCCGGCTGAGGGTGTGCTCGTGGTGTCGGCCACGCGGGCAACGTCGACGTTGAAAGCACGGATTGCGAGATATGCATCACGAGAAGAATGGGGTATGAAGGTCTGGAGGACGTGGGAGGGGCCATCGTATGTTCTGTCGCGCCATCAGACAGGCGCAAGAGAGGTGGGGGATGGGTGCAAATACCTGACCAAATTGGCGCAGTAGCTTCTTGCCCTGGCGATCTCCGTCTCCGAGGGGCGGGTCGGGTCTCCCAAGCGCGGTGTAGCATGGAATAGCCTCTCCTGAAGCCGTCTCGAGGGGAGCCGGATGCGCCGCACGGAAGCTACAGTGAGTTGTAGAGGTGGCATTGAGTGTTCTTGGAGAGTAGTTGCTATGAGATCATCGGAGAAGCCATTGTAGATGGCTATGCGCAAAGAGAACAAAAAAGCCGACTCAATTGAGCGCAAGATAGTATACGGCTGTAGGTGCGTGAAACGTATACAGCTACGAAGACATGAGAGGGCGGAGGGGTGAAGAGTGCGCGATGAATGGTGTGGCGTTGTGGCTCGTGCATGGAGCATTTCTCCCGGCAAGGCGCGACCGTGAAAGCGTGTTTGTGGGCGGGACGCGTGCCTGCTGGAACAAATCTACAGCCGCTCCTCCGTGACAACATCTCCAAACCACCCTCCAACGCCATGGACACCACATATCCTGAAGAACGGCCGCATAAGAAACGCCGTTTCTTTGCAGAGAACTCTTCGCCCGTCGCCGTCACGCCCACTCGCCACCCCTCTCCACCTCCGATTGCATCTCCAGACCCAACACCCAATGGCGTTCCTACGAGTCCAATCCCCGCTCAGGAGGGTGATAAGACAGAACCAGATGGGGCGAATCTCGATGGGTTTGACGTTGATCTCCTCCAGGCTGTCGTGGGAGAGCTGTCAACGTCGGTACTGCAGAGGTTGAAAGACCTCTGTGGCAATGACGTGCAGCGAGGTATATGCTATATGCACCTCCATTAACCAACCTGCATATTTTACTAACGATAATGAAGCTATTAACCTCTATCTCGACGGCTCGTGGAGTTCCATACAAGTGCCAGCCACCGCAACCGTCCTCCCATCCCGCCAACCGTCAATACAAAGCACGCTCGCGAACGGCCTCACCAAGCTAGACTCAGAAAGGTCGAATGCATCCACACCGGGCTCAGTGGAATCGACGCCTAATCCCGCCCTCACAGCAATGCCGACCAAGCGGTACCTCGGATCTTTCGGAGCCGTTGGCTGGGCTACAAAGAGTGGGACCGGCTTGATCAAGCACGAGGAGAAGATTAGCATTGAGCGTTCAAAGATACCCCCAAGGTTAGGAAAAGGCGGCCGCGTGCGAGTTGTAACCAGGAAAAACCAAGATCTTGTCGTTAGGTTCACCAACGACAGAGGGGTTGAGGTGGGCAGACTGGAGAATGATTCTGCGGCATGGATATCTTCATTAATGGACAGCAAATTGTGCTCGTTCGAAGCTTCTTGTGTCTATGCCCCCGACAGGTTGCATACAGGAGACACCGTCTACCTTCAACTGCGTTGCTATCTTCTTCGCACCGCCTTCGTTAGGAGAAAGTTCGCTAGGCCAGACAGCAACGAGACGGAACTTTTTGAAAATATGGAGAGCCAGGAAGAGATAGATCTCCAAAAGCGGCAGGTTGCCCTGGTGAAGCTTTTCGAGGCAATCAACCTTCACCCGACGCGCCAGAACGAGGCTACCGAGAAGCATAAACGTGAAGGTCTACTGCAAGCCGCGGAAATGGCTGAAAAGCAAGAGCAGAAGTCCAAGACGAAAAGCGGAGAGCCCACGGATCCTGCATCTTCGCCGCCCTCAGATGAGGCAGAGGAAGGACGCGAGCTCGAGCAGGATCAGTTAGACACGCTGTACAAGAAGGCCCAATCCTTCGATTTCAACACGCCTGAGATGGATCCTGCCAACACATTTGTCATGGATCTACGCAAGTACCAAAAGCAGGCACTATACTGGATGGTTGGCAAAGAGAAGCACGAGTCGCTGCAGCACAAAGAAGCTGTCATGCATCCTTTGTGGGAAGAGTATGAGTGGCCGACTCAAGATGCTGACAATAAGCCCCTGCCTACGGTCGATGATCAGGCCATGTTCTACATCAATCCTTACTCGGGTGACATGTCTCTGGAATTTCCCAAGCAGGAACAGAATTGTTTAGGTGGCGTTCTTGCTGATGGTATGTAATCCGTGCCCGCACACGTGTGTAACAAGTGCTGACATGAACAGAAATGGGCCTGGGCAAAACAATTGAAATGCTCAGCCTAATCCACACGCATCGAACCGAGCTCACAGACCATGAATCACTAGCCACGACTAGAAGTCTTCCGAGGCTCCCGAAGACTAGCGCGGTAGTCGAACCCGCACCGTATACCACTCTGGTTGTAGCACCGATGTCACTGTTAGCGCAATGGCAGAGCGAGGCCGAGAAGGCTTCGAAAGACGGAACGTTAAAAGTCATTGTCTATTACGGTGCTGACAAGGCCGTAAACCTGCAAAAGCTCTGCTGCGCAGCGAATGGCGCTAACGCTCCAAATGTCATCATCACCAGCTATGGAACGATCCTATCTGAATATAATCAAGTCGCGGCTCTGGAAGGGAACCGAGGCTCGCATGGAGGTCTCTTCTCTGTAGAGTACTTCAGAGTCATTCTCGACGAGGCCCACTATATCAAGAATAGGAAGTCAAAGACTGCGAAGGCCTGTTATGAATTGAGCGCGAAGCACCGATGGGTTCTTACTGGCACACCGATTGTCAATCGTCTGGAAGATCTTTTCAGCTTGGTACGTTTCCTCCAGGTCGAGCCCTGGAGTAACTTCTCTTTCTGGAAGACATTCATCACGGTTCCGTTTGAATCAAAAGACTGGATCCGCGCACTCGATGTTGTACAAACCGTACTGGAACCGCTTGTCCTTCGCCGAACCAAAGACATGAAGACACCTGACGGCACAGCCCTTGTGCCTCTCCCCATGCGAACGATTGACATTGAGAAGATTGTACTGTCACAAGATGAGAAGGACGTGTATGACCACATCTACATGCGTGCTAAGCGCGTCTTCAATGCCAATGCTGAAGCCGGAACGCTCCTCAAATCGTACACCACAATCTTTACGCAGATTCTTAGATTACGCCAATCATGCTGCCATCCTGTGCTGACTCGCAAGGCCTCGATGGTCACGGACGACGAAGATGCGGCTCTAGCATCCGATCTCGTGAGCGGCCTTGCCGATGACATGGATCTTTCCGCACTCATCGAGCGGTTCAGCTCTGAAGGCGAACAGGATGTCAACAAGTTCGGGGCGCATGTATTGAAGCAAATCCAAGATGAGGCGGACGCGGAGTGCCCTATCTGCTCTGAGGAACCAATGGCCGACCAGGCGGTTACAGGCTGCTGGCACTCTGCTTGCAAGGAATGCCTGTTGAACTACATCAACCACCAGCGCGATAGAGGAGTCCTACCTAAATGCTTCAACTGCCGCGAACCGATCAACGCGCGCGATGTCTTCGAGGTTATCCGTCACGATGACGATCTTGATGCGAATGACAATCTCCGGAGCGACTCTCTTGATCACGCATCTCCGTCTGTATCGCAACCACCTCGCATTTCGCTTCGTCGCATTGGCCTGACTGGTTCCGCTAAAACGCAAGCCCTGCTCACACACCTCAAAGCCAACCGCAAGCAAGACAAAACCATCAAATCCGTCGTCTTCTCACAGTTCACCGCATTCATCGACATGATTGAACCAGCGCTCGCCCGCGATAACATTCCCTTTCTCCGTCTAGACGGCACGATGCCACAGAAACAGCGCGCTGCAGTCCTTACCGAGTTCTCAACCAGCAACAAGCCATATGTGTTCTTGCTAAGTCTGAGGGCAGGAGGCGTCGGCCTCAATCTCGTCGCTGCGCAAAAGGTCTTCATGATGGATCCATGGTGGAGTTTTGCAGTGGAGGCGCAAGCTATCGATCGTGTGCATCGCATGGGACAGGTAAATGAAGTTAAGGTGGTAAGGTTTATTGTTGAGGGCAGTATTGAGGAGAAGATGTTGAGGATTCAGGATAGGAAAAAGTTTATGTGAGTTTAGTCTGAAATCCGATTGGTTGAAAGAGGCTAACATCTCTGCAGCGCAAGTTCTCTGGGTATGATGAGCGACGAGGAGAAGAGACTGCAGAAGATCGAAGATATCAAAGAGCTGTTGAGCTAAGAGCTGCCGAGTAAAGAGCTGCTTTGCAGGTCATGGTGGATGCTAACTCGTACGGTATGGGTAGGTATGATATGGACATGTGTAAATATAGGTGCGTGTACGTGAGAAATTTGGGGGTAGACTATATGGTGTGGATACATCGTCTTGGCATTTGCATAGCATAGCGACGGAGGCGCATAGGGCTTTGAACACATAGCATCAGTAAGAATATGAGGCCTGCGGTGGCTATTAGAATCAACCTGTAGGATGTAGTTCATGCATTCTTTTGGTCCTTTTCTCGCCCTGCATCATTTCTTTCTTTTTTAACCTTCCTTGCATGCGCCAGCGTCACAGCATCAAATAGCCTTTGCACTAGGACTCCCCGGCTTGTCTTGGACCTACCGGCTCTATGGCTATTGGCTAGCAGACCTTTAGTCTAAGAATGTGTAGTTGAACCTTGGAAGTTTATACTTTTTGGTTCGTGGGGGATATTTTCAAGATGATGAAGATTTGGATGCGAGTCAACGATTCCACTATCCCCTGTCGACCTCGCTATCGCATTCCCGTGCAAATAGGGCCTAGTTTCCCCCACCAATCTGCGGCTTTTTCCCTTGGGTTTCCAAATATCGCAATCTGCACACCTCGGGTTCGCATTCTCCCCGCCTGATTGCCAGCAAAGGAAGCAACGACAACCTACCCCACGACCCGACGCACTGTCTACGTCTATCCTGCCCCGTTGATTGGATCGCCGACTGGAAGATGCCGCGTCTCGGGCACAAGAAAAGCAGAAACGGGTGTCGCCAGTGCAAGGCCAGGCATGTAAAAGTAAGTGATCCTGGATAAGCCGTTGGGCGGATGGCGGTCAACGGTGGTGGACGGCAGACGGGTGTTCCCGTGTCCAGTCGTCTTCGCTACCAGATATGGGGCTACGAACCTAGGCTAATGACGACATGGCAGTGCGACGAGAATAAGCCATGCTCCTCTTGTAAGAGACACGGCGTCCCGTGTAGTCTTGTCACATGGAATGATGAGGGCGGTGAGGGCATAGGTGCGGGCGGTTCTGCGAATAGTTCTGCGGGTGTGGCAGCGGAACGGTCGAGCTCGAGGTCGAGGAGTAGACGGGTACCCAAATCCCTCTCCTTCTTTCAATTGTGGAGCATTTGGGGAGATAACATGGAATGAGCTTGCTAACACGATGTGCTGTGAATAGGGCTCATCGTCCTCCCTCCAAGTGATTGAAGAATACCAAAACCCCACACCCACAGCTACAGAGGCGACTCAACCAGAGGAAAGTGCGTCCCCGGTCAGTAGCACGGATACGTATCCTTTTTTGACCAAATTGGTGCATAATCGAGATGCGACCGAGCATGAGCATTGGGCGCGGGACTTAGAGTTGATGTAAGTCTCGAATCCTTGTATCTTTGCCCAAACCCCCAAGCATGAACACTGTAAAGAGAATTGGATGGACAAATGCATTGAGATTAACTGACAACGAGACCAAAGCCACCACTGGACCACCTCAGCATGCCACTCCATATGTCCCCGTCCCGACATAAAAGCCATGTGGACCGTCTCTGCGCCCAAAGAAGCCATCCAACACACGTACCTCATGCACCAAATGCTCACCTTCTCGGCCTTACACATTGCACACCACGATTCTTCTCGACGATCCCAATACCACACTCTCGCAATCCACCACCAGGATCTAGCCATCAAAGCCATGCGTCCGAAGCTCGCTAACATCACAACTCAGAACGCGCCCCTATTATTCGCGACGAGTACCCTGATAAGCATGTGCGTATTTGGGGAGCGGGCTCTAAGTGCGATGACGGGGGAAAGCAAAGAAGCATTGGAGGATTTGCTCGATGCATTTGCGCTGTTGCAAGGCATGGGCAGCCTCTTCACCACCTCACATATGCTCGTTCTGCAATCCCCTTTCGCCCCTATGATAACACCAGGAATCGTCCCAATCCCACCTCAGCCGATCTTCGCCATGATACTGGAGATGATACCAAGCGCCGTCTCCTTCATCGGTGCTCAAACTGACACTCCGGAGGATGTTCAGCGTGACAGCTTGATCCAACTCTTGGCATTCAAGGACATACTACAGCATAATAGTAATCCCATGCAGGATAGTAGGGAGATGAGGAGTTTGTTCTTTTGGCCGCTGAATTTGACGCCGATGTTTGCGGTGTGGGTCAGAGAGAGGAGACAGCCGGTGCTGTTGCTGCTTGCTTTTTATGCCGTGATGCTCAGGGCAGGGGAGACATTGATAAGAGATGGAGAAATTGTTTATTGGTTTTACAATGGCTGGGCGGAGAGGTTGATGAGGGCAGTTGGGGAACATATCGAGCCTAGCTGGCAGCCTGCGATTCAGTGGCAGTGGAATTTCATCATAGGCACGGAGGGGCAACAGCAGCAACAACAGCAGGAAGTGAATCCGCAACAGAGTATGAGCATGGATATGGACATGGGGATATGAAACCAGAGCCCAGTCTCAAGATCTAGCAGACGGGACAACTAATCGCATGGCACACCGGGCAGATCACTGCATGCACTCAAATCCACAGGTAAGAAATGGTCTATCGGTTACATATTATCTGACGTTTAAGTACCTGCTATGGGTGTATATTCCGATGTTTGGTTCAATGGGAGCTGGCGGGAGGTAGGAAGGACCAAATATCGAGAGGACCGAGTACGGAGATGTACATGCATATAGAGACATAAAGCCCAACGACTCTAATGATCTGACGTATGAGAATGAAACTAGTATGTTCATCTTTTGATTGATCTCGAAACGCACCGGGTGGGTCACTGCATGCACGCCACATGACACAGCATGTCGGCAAAACAATCAAGCATGGTGTTGTGGAACTGCATCTCGCTCGACGGGAAGTAAATCACGGACAGATAGAGCCAATCCCTGCAGCGGCGAGTGCAGGACGTTGTGTATATTTTTATTGCGGCACAGCGCAGGTACAGTGCAGATGTGCAGATGCGGCGAAGGAACGGAGGAATGCTCCTTGAGGCTCCGTACTATCACCACTTAGTTCTGCGTCGCCAATTTGGAGTCGAATTATCGACGCCAGATTGTTTCCAAATCATTCATTTCAGCTTCTATCGTCAAATATCCAGCTAAATTTCGTTGCATCACATGCCAGTTGCCTTCTTTTCCTTCTTCGTCTCCCCCAAGACCTGATTGAACCTCTTTCCACATATAGCCAAAATCACACCACCGAGCTTACTGAGAGGTGGCAAAGTGCGCGTCCATTACCTACCAAGTTTAACTGCCGACTAGCCAATTGGCAAACAACACATGCAATACCACTCCGTGGCTGACTTGGGTTCGCATTCAAACGTCCAATTCGGGTGCTGCTCCCTGGCATGTCATCGCACAGACCCTCTTGGGGTTTGCACGAGTAAGACTACAGCCTTATTAACCGACGTCAATGACCGCGCCGCACCGCTGATCCGTCCCCATCTGTTCCACTTATTCCAGCCTCGCCGCGCACCTCCATCCGATACATGTTGGCATGCGGCCAAGCTCCCCGCCGCAATAACAGCACTTACCCACCGCTCCAGCTTCGCCCCAAAAACATCTCAAGATAGATGAGTCAATACACCGCGCAGCGGGTCGCAATAACCACCACGCTGTGCGTGTGCGGCACAGTCCCGGGTCCACCACTCACATATGCAGCCACCCACGGCGTATCTGCGTTTTGAAAATGCCACTTCGGGACGAAAATTACGTTGCCAAGTCGCGTGGAAAAGCTGGGAATCGTGGCGCACCGATGATCATACCCTCATCCGAAAGTCGTGCGATCTGTGGATCGGGGAGGCGATGATCGTGACCTCTTTTGTGGGCGAACCCTGAACGGGATCGACGGGCGGGCTTGCAGAAGATTCGAGGTGCGATCAACGACGGGCGCTTTGGCCACGCGCTCGCGAGGAGAGTCGTTGAGACCCACTTGCTTCTGTAGATGTGGAAGAAGAGGTAGAAGAAGATGCCATAGTGATTCGTAGGAGGGAGAGTATGTAGATGTGGCTGGTAATGCGAACGCGATTCAATTTCATCGTTCTAAGTGTACATGCTTGCTCACTCGCTCGGTTCCTCTTATTATAACCGTTTTCAGTAATGAGTGTATCCCCAACCGTATCAAATGCTAAAGAGCGTATGGGGTATCAAATGCTTCCCCGACCCAAACGCCAGGGCCTATCATAGCCCAAAAGTACAAATACTGTATTCAACGAACTCCAATCGCTGAACAAAAACAATAGTTCGATAATAGAATTCCACCAAAATGCGTTTTGGTCCAAGATAGCAATATGGGGGGATTAGTTGAGAATTTCCTTACTCGGAGAGCGGTCTCCTAGGCCCCTCAGTTCCGCCCATCGCCCAGCTCTCAATCTCTTCAGGCGTGGGCTGCGAGACGGCGGTAGTGTCGCTCTGAACTGTAGTATCGCTCGCTCCTCTGGCATGCGATGGGCGCCTTTGAACCCCCGGTCTTGCCGTAGTGCCCTCTCCCTCCGGTCTTGGCTCCGAGATCACTGCATCAATGTTTGAATGCAGTGACACATCGCTGGGCCCGCGATTGTGCCCCGGACTGCCTGGCGTAGGACTCTCCACGCGATCGAAATGCACGCCGCCAACTTGAAATTGGCCATCGTCGCCGGCGAGTTCATGAATTGGCGGAACAGCTGGAGTGCCGGGAGTGTTGTTTCCGGAAGACTCTCTTGTCGCGCCACGTCGACGAGGTTTGGTGAAATAATCGCCATTGGTGCGCTCGCTACCCGGCGTGCCTGATGACAGCCCTGGGGTTTCTGGCGGTGGACTGTATAGTTCCGCAGGCGGAGACTCCATTTCGCTGATCGGCGGAAACGGCACAATATCCTTCTGATCGCGACCATTTCCATAGTATCCACCCACAGGCTTGCCCTGAGGATCAGTATCGAGTTCTGAGACACGACGATGCTTGACCTCGGTCCCAGCGACCATAGTATCGATTTCTGAAATCTCCTCTTTTGCGGGTCTCCTTGCCTCGCGCCGCTTTTTCCACCAAAAGAAGGCGCCGAGACCAAGGAGGAGGAACACGATGACGATGCCGACTACGATACCGGCAACAGCGCCGGGGGCTAGACCGCCTTTCTTGACGGGTGTGGGGGTGGATGAGGTAGCTGGTGGGAGGTAATTTTTCTTATAGATCGGAACGATTTTGGCCTCTACAGTCGGGTTGAAGAAGGCGGTGGGTGCCACAGTGAAATTTGCACGTTCGTAATCCACGATGATGTATGCTTCTTGTAGGAATGTGCGACCGAGCACGAAAATTCCATTTGGAGACTTTTTGATCGGAAAGTAATTGGTTGCGTTGGGGAAGATGGGCGTGTCGCCCTGGAGGTCAAATGCGGCATAGGGGAGTGTGATGGTGGTATATTCCTTTGTTGTTCCCGGGCCATCACCGATTGTGAATGTTACAGTCGCGTTTTGCCTCAGGTTGTACTCGTGAGCGGTGGTGTTGACCCTGTACAAATTCAATTTCGTGTCATATTGCAGCTGGAACTTATCGGCAAACTGGTCGCAGATTTTGTCAGGGAGCCAAAGATAAGGTAGAGTGGAGTCGATGGTTGCGGAAAATCCTGAGGTGGTATATGTGAAGGAATAAGAATTGGTATCAATATCGGGGTCCGGGTGGTACACTATAGACTGTACGCCTACAACGAGAGTGGCATTAGAGCCAGACGGCATAGGGATAGAGGTTCCTTGTTGTGTAAAGCGGGATTCGTCAAAACCTCCGAGAACGAGATTTCCGAGGACTCCTTTACTGTTGTTTTCTTGGTCTAATTAGTATGTGTTTCAGGTCACTGCTTGAAATACCGCAGATGATTTTCCAATTGCATAAAGAAAAGCGTTGAGTATGTTAAAATGTGAGGGAAACGTGACTCGCAGAAGCAGAAAGTGTCACTTACGATAGCTAGCACCAGCCGTGTAACCATAGGACGAGCTTAGGACAGTGCCGAAGGTGTTGCCGGCGAAGTTGGTTAGGAAAGGATACTTCGGACCGCCGCCTAGGTTGACGGCTCCTGTCGCAAGGCCAAAAGATCCCATGAAGAAATCATCAACTGTGTATTCGACAACCAATTGCTCGAGCAAAACGGGGCTTGTCGTACTGCTCTCCCCCAATCCAACGCTATCTGAGCCCCAAGTTCCATTCGGTTTGTCCCCAGACCACCAATCTGGTAGCGGTATGTTGTAGAGACCTGCCTCGTTCCAATGCTTTGACGATGAGGATAAGAATCCAAGCGGCTGTTTTGAGTTGAATATCTCTATTCCGCGCTTTTTCGCGCAGTCTTCTGTCGAGCACCAGGAGGCTTGCTGGGGCACCAAGGTTAAGGGTGAGGAGGTGGATATAAGAACTTTGAAGTTCTGTCCACGACCTGTTCCGTCATCGCCGATGTTAATAGAGAATGTCGACCATTTGCCATCGTTGCCGTCAAAGTCTCCACTAGGTGCTACGACTTGTGGCGTTGGGATAATGACTGTTTGTGTTGTGTCGGTGCGCTTGTTGAACAGCATGGTAGCGGACGGGGCATGACGAGCTTGAGAGAGTGAAGAAGGATCGAAGAGACGGCCACAATAGAAGGACAAGGAAGAGGGTTTGGTAAGACGAGGCTAATAAGGCCGGGCGACCACGTGTGGTAATCCGTGCACTACGCCTCCTACACAATAGGAATCACCAACACAATTCTAAGGCCACGAATGATTAACACATATCGACATCATACAACACCCTTCCGATAGAATTGCACATGAAGAAAGTGGACGGCATACCTGTCGAAATGCTTAGGGAACGATTATGAAAGTGCGGAAGCGCGCACGAATTGATACACGAGCTTGAGACCAGAGCTTGACAACTTCGTGGGGCAAATGGTCAGCTTGACTGAATGTAGATAACAGAAAAGCAATAGTCATGCAAGAGGTGTCAGCTCTCGGCGACGTCCAACAACAATCGCGTCATGCCATGACACGATGTATAGATCGAGACGAGAAAGAAGGGAAAGCCGTGAGCCCCCAGGCCGAGGGCGTTATTTTGACCATCGGCCACGCCACAGCGGGGCATGATATTGATAGTATCAGTGCTGGGGGGAGCTCTCTGAAGGATGCAAATCACCTGCGCGTACGCCGGCAGTTGACTGGCCAGCAGGGTCGCCACCGGTGAAGCGGTGCAGCATTTGTGCCTGAGCGTGGCAGGCCATTGGGGGATAATTCGGCTACATAATGCTCGTGGGTTGGCTGGGAGTGAGAGTATGATGGGTGCCGGGTGTGGTGGTGTTGTCCGGATGCAAGGCGCGGTTGCGAAAAATGGTTTGATTCATCCGATTCACCGCCATGGTAACTAATCGCCTGAAAGGGGCATAGCTCCGAGCTTACTTGATCGCTAGCGCTGATAGTTTTCCCAGGATTGCCCCGCTTTCCGATCCACACCACCGGAAACTCACGTGCATTCACAGCTTGCAGCTCGTCGCGAACCACCAGCGAATGTTCTATCTAGGCCACAATATTGCTTTGTGCGACCGCACTCCCAGTGCAAAAGCAATTGCGTGCAGCGATGCGGACGAGTGCGTGCAATGCTCGCTGGGCCGGCCCGTTCATGGCCTCTTCCTCTCCCCACTTCTTCGGCCCCCAGAATACGACACAGCTTTGTGCCGTCGTCAGGCTCTTCCTGGTATGTGCAGCACGTCGTTTCGTCACTGTCGATTACGCCTGCAGCATCTAGTACGCACGCGGCATCCGGCTAGCCTCATCCAACCCTGCGTCCATCCATGTCAGCATCACCATGGATGGAGTCCATGTTGACATTTTGGTCCGCGCCAGCACACCATGGAGTCTCACCCATGTCCGGCCGTACCTGTCAAGCAACGAGCCGAGTGCTACGCCGTATCCCTCACCTATTCCGACCTGTCTTAGTCCTATCTTTTCGCCTCTCACGTTATCCAGTTGGATTCTCTTGGTGGCGTCGCTCAGCGTTTACTTTTCCCGGGGACAGCTTTGCTCCTATCAAGCCTAGTGAGGCTGGAATCGCTCTCAATCTTTACTCGTCACGGCCGTCGCCGAGCGGCCAGGTTGACCGGGATGTTCATCTGCCTTCCACCTGCATATTCTCCGCCCAGACCACTACCATGTTTGCGTAGCCCTAGCGAACTGACTATCGGGGAAAGCTTGACTGAGCCCAGCCCCGCCAGACCGATGAGATGCGACCCAATTCTGCTGCCTCCTCCATAGCAGCAAGTCTTCTTATAGTCACGCGTTCTGCCACTATGCTCTCTTGCCTTCCCTTTGTTCAGGCTTGAGTGTCCAGCCCATCATTTGCTTGTGGTAAGTTCAGTCAATTAGCTATAATTCTTCCCTCTTGTACTACCATTTCCTTGTCTGCCCCACCTTCTCCATCCTCCCCACTGTGTGACTTTGTGTCCCGTTATGTGTACCCTTGTCCACCCTGTACAAGAGCTATATGTTCACATCTTACCCAATGCTTTCTTGCCCTGACAGTTTTCCATCACGTGGCGCTTCTGATAACCCTCAGCTCTAGGTCACTTTGCACTCGTTCAATCGGTGTTGCATTCCCTCGTTCTTATAATGCATAGCTTTTGGCCTTTCCTGGCCATTGTGGGCCCAGCTTTGGCTCAGAACCTGTCGACCAATGTGCTACTGGGAAAGCAACAGCCACAGACACAAAGTACGATACTTCCAGATTCGTATGCATCTACTCCACCTAGCTATGGGAAGCCCTCGTCAACTCCACCGCCTGCCTATCCTACCCATCAGCCCTCAGCAACTTGCAAGGCGGAGACTGTGTTCTCTACCCGCACACAATATGAAATCAAGACACAGGTCTTGACGGAAACGAAGTACAAGACTGATACACAAACTCGCACGAGCACTGCCACTAGCTACTTGTGGAATACTACGACACTGTGGGACACGACCACCTACTTCAATACAACAACGAAGGTATGCAATCTGCTCCCACATAATTCACCAAAGCTAATCTGTGTAGACGGAGACGAGCGTAAGGTGCCCAATTTTTGGACAATTCAGACTGGACTAATTTTTTTTTTCAATAGACTTGTACTGTGACGAAGACCGAGCATGATACTTCTGTAAGATTTCAAACCTTCAAGTAAATCTCACATCTGCTAACTATCAAAAGACGCTAACTATAACTGATGTTTCGGTACGTATTGCTCATCGCTTACTGTTAAGTGATCCCTATAGGCACATTCTTTTCAGCACATGCATTATACCCCGTTTGGGTTCGACCTGGTTTGAGATTGAACCCCGAGACATCCAGGTTACTGAATGTCCATTCCAATCTATTCTTTCAATAGTTCCATTTCTGTTTGCCACTATTTTCTTTCACATGACCAATTCAGCCCCCAACACTGTCTCCTGCCTGTTTGAGACGTTTGCATATACAATTCATCTTGAAATCCTTCGCATATATGCGCCACCCAGCATTGTTATTCTTATATAGCCATTCTGTCTCAAATCCTTCTAACAGATTCGCTAGCTCATCCCAACCACTCTCGAAAAGACCCTAGAACGGACTACCGAGAAGACCATTCCGGTCACCGAACTTAGCATCAGCACGTTTTTGACGACCGCAATATCTACATACTCCACGGAAATAACCTCTTGGATTACTACTGTAATTACCACCACAGTTACAGGCAAGTTTCTAGAGGCTTTACGCTATTCATCCCTCTCCTCTTACAGTGTACTAATATGCACTAGAAGCTGGATATCCTATCATTTCATATATCACTTCCGTAATTACTACGGTTGTCCCGACAACAATCGTGGCCACAACTACCGAGAGTTATCCATATACAGTGCCAATCACCATCGAAAAGACGACCGACAAAACTGTCCCTGTCACCATCGAAAAGACGACCGACAAAACTGTCCCTGTCACCATTGACCACACGACTGAGAGGACTATCCCTATCACAGAACTGAGCATCAGTACCTTCTACACTACACAGCTCAGCGTCTCAACCCTACTTTCCGAAATCACTAGCTGGTTCACTACAGTGAGCACAGTATATATAACTCGTACGTGCCCAAAGCCTTCACCATCAATCTGCTTTTAAATTGGACCGAGACTGAAAGTCAATAGAGCCGGGTACCACAATTACGTCTTACATTACGCAAATACTCCCAGTGACCTACACAGCTACTGAGCGCATTACTGACATAGTTACAACTGCGGTAACGCTTCCGCCAATCACCCTTGCGCCAGTGACAGAAACGTTCCGGACGACTGAGCTCAGCATTTCCACGTATGCGACTACATTTACATCTTACATTACCTCCATTTACACAACGATAATAACTGGTAAAATTCTCCTAAAGTGGTGGTTTTCACACAGAAGCTGATGCAGGTAGAACCCGGCACAACGTACACATCGTACAGCACCCAGATCATTTCGGTGCCTTATACGGTCATTAAAACCGAGACGACAGTGTACACTACTCCAATTACTCTTCCGCCTGTGACAGAAGTGATCGTCAGCACGTTCAAGACTACAGAGCTTAGCATCTCCACTTACGAGACGATTTTGACATCTTATATTACCTCATTTGTCACCTCGACTGTCACTGGTAAATAGTTCTGCACCCCAATATCTGATTTGTTTGAGCTAATTTCGATAAACAGCTCCGGGAACTACGTACACCACAGTTTCGACCGTTTTGATTCCGGTTCCCTACACAATCACCTCCGTTGAGACTGATACTACCGTGTTTACTACTCCGATTACAATCCCTATCACTGTGCCAACTACGGTCCAAATCACACAGATTTCCACCTATGTCTCTTACATCACCAGCACGATCACAGAACGAACAACAGCCTCTGGAGAAGTTATTACGTCCTTAATTACGGTCGTTCAGCCTACCACAATCATAGAAACAAACGTTGTTCCCACTACTGTACGAGAAACGGATTTGGTGCCAACTACGGTCATCGAGACACAACTTTCTCTTGTCACAATCACCCAACCAGCGGAAACTATTAGGGAAACCTCGACAATAACTGAATCTGGGTCAGTCATAACCATCGTTACCACATCTATTATTCCTCCAGTCACTTTAGTCTCGACCGTGGAGGTCACGCGCGAAACCCCTGGGCCTACCAGCTTCGTTACTCAAATTTCGACTACTTTGGTCACAATTACCCAGCCGGCCTCCACAATCATACAAGTTTCTACCATCTCTCTTCCTGGAACTGTGATTACAGTCACAAGTCTTTCTATAGTACCCCCTGAGACTCAAATATCGACCATTGAAATCACTCGCCAAGTTCCGGTGACCATCCCTGGCCCGACTCAGACCCAGTTAATTACTCAGACTTTTGTCTCCACTAGTGTGAGCACTATCTTGTCAACAATAACACTTCCAGGTAAATACACTTCCCTTAATTTTCTTCCCTCATTCAACATTCAAAATTTGACTAATCTCCGTTAGGCTCAATCACGACCACAACAGTAACTGAAGCTGGAACAACGGTGACGCTTACAACTCAACTCCCTGCGAGCACCGTCGTTTCGACAATTCTCTCTACGATCTTCATCACCCAGACCCAACTGGTTCCTACTACAGTGGTTCAGACAGTCGCCCCAAGCCTATCATCTTCTGCAGCATCAATCTCATGCACGAGCGACTGCCAAATCGATCTCACGGCCACCCGACTAGAGTATCCTGGTACTGTTATCGTTAGCACTGAGTTCTACCCCGTGACGGTTCTTAATGTTTACACAAACCCTGCCGGGCAGCCCGTCCGATCCGAGCTATCAACAAGACCCGTACCGGCTCCGACCGCGACCTTGACTTGGGTCCATTCTTCGGTTACTCTGACATACCCAACTGCGTACGCAGCATATGAGACATTTAGCCACATTAGAGTCCAGCCTATCGGATCATCATGCTCTAGCGAAAGGCTCTCTCTGACTCTCCCTGCCCCAACCAACTACGCGCCGTTGATCCTTCCTACGGCAGCAATTCCGAACCCTGAGTTCGTCCCTCCTGTAGTTGTTAGCTACCTTAATGGGCTTCCAACAGTTGTCGCACAGCTTGGCCGCACGATTGGAGCTGGTGCATGCGATCCGATCGTTGGATCCACCATCACTGGCAGTACTACGTCCCTGCCGAGTACGACATATGTGACTACTGTCCCACAGGTAGACTTCACATCAACACAGACTCTCGCTGAATTAGACACCAATCCAACATCAACAGTAGTAGTGGTGCCTCCTCCTTCGAGTAAGCCACAACCTTCCAGCACTGCTGCTGCTCCTCCTCCTCCTCCTCCTCCTCCTCCTCCCTCATCTCTCGAACCAACCACCGCAGAACCCGCACCTTCGAGCAGTCAGATACCAAAACCAAGCTCAAGTATTATCCCCGTTCCTTCCAGCAGTGTAATTCCAGAGCCCACCACTGAAGCTCCTGTGTCTTCAAATGCACCTAAGCCTTCGAGCACGGAGCCAAGCTCAAGCAGTGAGGCTCCCCTATCCACTAACGAAGCACCGCATCCCACTAGTGCTACCCCCCCACAAAGTAGCTCTCCACCTTCAAGCAGCGCTGCTGACTCTACAATTGAAGTTCCCCCACCTCCTCCGGAGAGCTCAATCATTTCAACGTCCATGTTCACGCCGTCCACGACGACGAAAGCGAATAGTACTATTGGAGCTCCGCCGCCGACGACGAGTTCACCCGTAGAATACACAGGTGCAGCGATGAGAGCAAGAGGCGAGAATATGTTAGGTGGTGTAGAACGTTGGTTAATTGGAGCTGCTGGGCTGGGCTTGGGATGGATATGAAATGAATGACGATGAGGACTATGGACTCTCCTTAATGTTTGAAATGATAATGTAGCCATGACGTGGATCTGCGAAGTAATACCAGGATTTAATAGCGGATGCCAAAGCGCAGCGTAATTCTAATCAGAATCTCGAATCCGTCCATCTTGACTGTTGTAAGCGAGGATGCCTTAAAACATGCAGGATATACGAGTACGAGATCGTTTGCTAGGCGATCGCAGACAAGGCCGCATTTTGGGAAGAAGTGTCTTGTAAGATATGCAATGCATATCATAAGTGATTTACAGTGCTTCTACGGTTGCCCGAGGGCTTAGCAGTACACAAGGATTTCCAACTAGGAAATTCCAGTGCCGATCTATAGAGGATTACAGGGGTGTATGGGATACAGGATGCAGGTTGTCGCACTGAAATCTGGTACAGCCCCACTGCGTTCCGACACCCGGGGGTTTGGTGTGAGTCTAGGTCGACCTCATATTCGCAGTCTTGTAACTCATTGGAGAGCTCGACGTTCTTAAGATATTATCAGGAATGTTTGGATGTGATAGCGATTGTGATTAAGGCTTAGTATCGACCAAATCTCCTTCACCAGTGTCGTGAACATGAAGGCTATAGGCCTCGGGAACGCTACATGGAGATTTGTACCCAATAATAACTCTTTAAATTTTAGTTCAGCGTTATATACAGCAATAGCTAGAGCAGCTTGATAGGGTGTCATAGACAGCAGAAGTCCCTAGTAGATTGGTCTAGTGTAGTAGATGAGAAGTTTTCGGGCCGCAGATGGGCCGCATTGTGCGTGTCTACATTCGGAGCTGGTGAGCGAATACGGGCTTGGAAGATACCCGGCGCCGTGATCGACAAAAACCTTCGGGCCGCAGGCGGACCGCATCGTGGATATCCACTTTTGGTGAAGAGGAGCGAATACGAGAGGCGAGGCGTTGCGATCGGCAAGAGGCGTAGATTGAATCAGGTGCTTGCAGCAGAGTTGAGACCTCGTATATAGTGGGCTTGCTGTTGGAAATTGTTCGCGATAGGTCGTGGAGAAATTGCAGATGTTGTCTTTGTTGAATTTCTACCGGCCATTACCTATTAGCATGGGTATATTTTTTTCCGCAAAATCTTTTCGTTGTGTAGCCGTCACGTTTCCGATGTTGTTGCAGACCCTTGCCTGTATGTCCAAGATCGTGCTTAGAAGCGATACGGTGCTATTGATGGCTATTCATGACAGTTGTCACCCTCTCGAAATCCGCTTGATCTACTCTTTACGCTAGGTGTACCTGTCTATCGCCTTTGCAATACTCATCCACCAGGCTTATTTTTACAGCAACTGATGCATTTTTTCTGTTTAATACATAATACCAACAAAGGCCAATAAAAGACTGAAGTGAAATAACAATGGTATTGGCGCTGGGGTGTCAATCGCCCGAATGCCTGCAGCTACTATGTGGGTAACGGTACCGAAACGGTATCTGCCGATGAATATCCGAAGCAAATTTGCCAAAGTGTATATATATCGGAGTGCGCGGTCACGTTATATGGACGAGATAAATCAGGGACTGAGTTGATTTAGAAGCTATGGAAATCGACGAGCATATATATCCAGCCATGACTAATCGAGACATGTGACTAAGCGTAGAGTACACGTGATATGCAAGATCATATGGTGCACGTGATATACACGTGATATGCCGTGATAATATAGTGCACACTCTCTATAAAGATACATCCAGATATTCACGGGCTGTCTTATTTCGATAGAATGTGACATTCACCCTTAAATTGACTGTTGTATCTGGAATATTTGGTACCTTAGACGAGAAACATCTGTCTTTCTCATAGCCATATAGGTGGGCACCCTGAACGCCATTAAGAATATTTTTCACAAGTCTCCGCCATGGTGCACGAGTCTCAATTTAAATCTCCTCAGCTGCGCTTTATACTTGAAAATTCGGGTCCTACTCGCTTCTCTGCTAATGCTAAATGTTGCAGTTTTATCACGTGCATTACTATATCACGTGCCATTGTACTAGCTATATATAGGGGTCAATTCACCTCATTTTATTTCCAACACTAAATATTGCCGCTCTAGTACAACAGAAACCCACTCTCTTCCAAGGCACGATTCGTGAGAACGTTGCCCACGGCATATCCGACTCTGCAGTCGACAGGAAATCCAATTCAAACGGTAGTGGATCTGCTTCTGAGAAAAAATCGAGTCGGCCCTTCACGCAACTAACGCAAAGGAATTTGTGTCTTCCCTCCCTAAAGGTCTTTCCACCATATTGGCTCTAGCGGCACACAGCTCTCCGGTGGCCAGCGACAGCGCATCGCCATCGCACGGGCTCTAATCCGCCATCCAGAAATTCTACTTCTTGATGAGGCAACGAGTGCGCTTGACACAGAGAGCGAGGGAATGGTGCAGGGCGCATTGGCCAGTGCTGCGATGGATGGCGATAGGATTGCCTTTGCGGTCGCATGCCGCTTGAGCACTATTAGGGAGGCTAATATAATCTGTGTATTCTATAAAGACAGAATCCAGGAGATAGGGACGGATAAGGATTTGATTGCACAAGGGGGTATGTATTGTAAGATGTGCACGGTCCAGTCTTTAGAGTAGACGAATAGAACCTTTTGTGCAAACCTAGGTGTGTTTCTGGAACCCATTTTTCCTGGATAATACATTTGTAACCCTAGGACACAATCCTATCGCGTGGATATGCCACTGACTAACCAGTCCGTCATATATATCAGCTGTACATATCTCACACACAAGACACATCCTGAGACACTTTCTCCCACATCTTGCTTACACCTACCAACTAGAATAAGACTAAGCAACTAGAAGGTAACACTAGCAAGCTGGGCTTTAGCTCTCTGTAGCAAGTAATTTTTGAGCTTAACGTACTAAATAAGAAGCTGTAAGGGTTTTTTGATGCGGGACAATGATCATATCGCGACTGCGTTGTTCTAGGACAGATAAAGTCAAAGCAGCTTATGAGCCGTCTGACTATGATCAACTAGCTACATCAGGACAAGCCGAAACCGTTACAGAAGCGCCGTGAGAGGAAATAACAATTAATCTATCACTTAAATAGCTTCTTAAAGGGGACTGTTCATTAAAACTTTAAGAAGCTTAACTCATACTAGAATCTGAGCTATCTTTCAGGTTCGTCCCCGAAATCCAAGAGAAGCAAATGCGGCGAGCTGCAGTTTCGTAATGACCTGTTTATCCTTCGGATTCTCCTTGTACTTCAGAAGGTCCTCAAACAAACTCCCCACAGTCTGTAGCACCTATATCTAACCGACATTTCACTGGTCGTAAGATGGTATAGCAGCTCGATTGCGTGATCCACAGCTCTCACCTTGGTGGACACCCGCATTCTAGGCAGTGTGTGAAGCACGAAGAGGGCGTTGTAGAAAACGGCGTGTGGTATTAGCTCTACAACTCTCACACCAATGTTAAGTCTCCTTTGGAAATGTAACCCGCCATTATTTTACACTCGGTCACACTCATCGTCTTAGAAATTGTGACATGGTAGTGCTATTTCCTGCTCTTCTTGTGCAATCTGTAACTAACCACTTTCGAGGAATTGATTGGGCTTCTGCTACCAATGCTGATCACCGTGTTTACGCTTGTATCTTTCTTAACCGATTCCTTCGCTCCGTCTAACTGCACAACCAGTTTGTGTTCCCAGTCTTCGAAAGGTGCTTGCTTGGCGAGGGGCGAGAGCGTCGCCGGTTATAACGAAGACTTTGCTTTGGAGTGTAGGGAGAACGTCGATGAGGTTTATGGCGACGGTTTCGAAGCCTTTCGGAGTCATAGTAGAGTTTCCAGAATTGTGTTAGACCCACAGGCCGTTCAACGGGTGGTTCATTTCTTCGGTCATTTTGCGCGCAGAATGGAGACAGATTGGAGAAGTATATGCAGGCAAAGGCTGCATACCCCATTCCCAAGTCACTAGGTTCTGAAACTGGGTCGCAGGAATCAAGGCAACTCTTCGGGCTATTTATCTCTTCCCTTCATAGAAACCTGCTACACAATGAAAGCTTTACCAGGAATCAACGTTTTCCCGCAAAAAAGATGCATTCATCGTTCATCTGCGATGTATTCGCGGGGTGTCGAGCCGTGTACGCTAACAATGCTTTAATAACACCGAAAACGGTTAAACCGTGGTTAGGCAGCAGAATCCCACCCTTGGCTCACCACAGCCACTACCTCATTTATTATTTTCTCTTCTTCAAACATGATAGATAATTCCATTTTCGCACCACTGTAAACGCCTCATAAATTTTTGAGAATGCCTACCCTTCTTACAATTCCACGCGAACTGCGGGACGAAATTATCGATATCGTCCTCGCGTCATGCCACACCGCGCCGCAGCACCCAGACACGGAAGCACGGGAGAGAGCCAGCTTCCTTGATTGTGATTTCCTCGATGAATTCAAGGCGGGGCGTGTCAAGTACTTATGTGACCTTTCTGCATATGCACCAAATGGCCTCAATATCCTTCTGACCAATCGACAATTACATTGCGAGTTGAGCGAGCGCCTCCGAAGCAAGCAGTGCAACCAGTACAAGATCGACATCATGGTTGTTGCAGAGACTGAATTATGGCCAACATGGACTTATATTCCTCCGAAAAGTACTCCAGTCAATGCTGTCGAAGCAACCTTCCGTATCATGGGTCCCTGTAAAGAAGGCGCCAGATCGGGGTTTGAGAGAGGCTGTGGCGGACCACCGGTCATAGCCTGGGCTTTCAACAGCATTCTGGAGCGCTTCTTGACCGTCGGTGCAGCTGGTCCGATTTCCCGCGAACACGAGGACAAAGGGATCACGATCAAGACGATCAAGATGAACTTCCTCACGCCAAGTTGTGTGGACGGTGTTGTAATGATTCCAAAAAGGCTCCCACACTCCAACAGGTTGTGGAACTGGAACCGTCGCAGAGGTAGAATCCAAGAACTTCCTGATACGAGCTTGGAGTACGTATTGAGTCCGGAGCTCCTAGCAGATTTCGTCTACGACGGTCTCAGAACCATGATCTATAGTTACCCGAATTCATACGGTAAACTACTACATGCGCGGGTTGGAGAGATACGTATAAGCATTGACGGAAAACCGTATAACGGTATAGATATACCTACTCGTGAAAGACTCGAAGGATAACTAGTGGGAGTGAAATTTAAGTTAGAGAGTAAGCTCCGACTTCGGATACTTAACATGCGGACAGCTATTTTCGGGTACATGGTATATAGCATTTTGTCGGAAACAAAGAAACGTTTTCTGGACTTAGAGTGTATACACAATAACGTTGCCCTGGTTATTTTCACCGTGTGCGCTTTCTCTATGTTCATGCTTATTGTTTAACTGTTCCATTGTTCGACATACATTGCCATCTCACACATATTAGGACTTCTGAGCTCTCCTGTCCGCAGATCCTGCTCCCTAATCGAATTTGTATGCATAGTTTTCCAACACAGCGTCTGCATAACAGAAAGGTGGCTTTTTTCATTGCTAATTCTATCGGCATAGCGTCTCGAAATGGCATCAAAGGTAAGAGATTTCCAGGTGAGTCTGAACTGGCCGAGAGCGTGTCAAAGTTGACGTCTCAGTTGGCGGGTCCAATTAACCTTCCCATAAACACGCTGGGCCTCCACTACCACTAGTCTCCAGCCAGATCGGAGATTCCACCTCTTTGAATTGCCGTTGCCTACGTTTAGTGAAGATAATTTACTTGCTCGCTTTGATCCCGAGCCTCTCACGGAAAATAACGTTCCCATTCAAAATGACGCAGAATCCGCCGACACCAGCAATGCGTTATTCGCGCGGTCGCCTCATCGTTTTGCATCGCCATCGCCATCCGCACCCCCAGAGAGAAACTACTTTTTAATGGCTTTCTCGAAGCCTCCAACATCAATGATGTTGTAGCCTCTCAGATGCTTCATTACTCCTTGTTACCGCCAGCCTTCCCTCCAACCAGTAAGGACGATACTCCTGCTGATGAGCTGACTGAGAGCACCCAGGCCGCAATTAACTACACCCGCACCCAGCCTGGAGTTCTCAAGTCAGTCCACCATACTGACTCTATTTTATGTGCCCATTGGTCACCCAGCACACGCCTCCTCCACCCTATAAGCGACGAGCCGCCCCACAACGACATCACTCAATTTGTATCCGGAAACCGACGCGAAGAATGCTACAAGCTTGGCACATCCGCAAACGTCTGCCGTGACGGAATTGATTGATGATGATGGGCTGGGAAGAATAAACCTCAGGTCATAATTAGTTGGGTCTGGGCCGAAGAAGCAGATATCGGAAAAGCAAAGATTAACTTACGCAGCATCGAGACTAGAAAGAAGAACTTAAAGAAGCAACGAAAGATGTACAGCTGTGATCCAAGGATCAAGAAACAGGTTGTTGGTGATAATAAGTTGGTTGAGGGGTTGAGGAGGCAGAAGAATCGTAAGAGGATGCATGATACTCGTAGCTTTACCCCTCTGCCAGGTGCACTACATGCATGCGAAAGTCGTTGAATGGCGGCGATTCTAATGATGGAGGCCCGGCTCCCTCCAATGCCTACTTTTACGTTAGATCTAACAGAGCGGACTTCAAAGGTTGTCGCTGGCAGTAAAGACCACTCTAACGAGGCCACGATCATTCTTCTATCTTTCAACACATATACATAACTTTCCGTTGGTAGCTAGATACAACCAAATTGCAACAGTCTGCTGCCAAACCTCATCTACTTTGTGAACGTCACTCGAAACTTTTGATCCTTTCTGCCTCAGGGCATTGCTGCTTCGGATATCGCATGGCTGCGAGTCGCCCTCTACCCTCCTGATTTCCATATCATACCTTTACTCCACCACAGTAAGATTCAGAATATCGCGTGAAAGCCAGAGAGCCTGAAGAAGGGCCTCAAGGTAAAGAGAGCAACGAAGAGAATGACAAAGAGAACGGCAGAGACCGTGGAGGAGAAGTTGATGAAGAAGATGACGGACAGTTATTGCACGTACCAAAACCTGCAAAGGATTTCTCTGGCGAAAATGTCCATGTACAGCTAGTCACAACTACTGAGCTTCTGGTTACAGTTAGCAGCGGGCGGGCAGTTGAACGCCCGACTAGTTACTATTAAACGGTGGAAAAAGGTGGTGGGGTTCGCAGCTCGCTTATCAACTATGTTGTCTTATGGCAGTGTTTTTGTTTTCTGTTTTCACAGCATACATTGAATTAGCATCAGAATATGTTTCCTTCCAACTTTTCAATTGACCTTCCCTTACGAACACTATTCATAGCTATAATTTCAAATAAAGTGTGATCTTTCTTGCATAAAATATTCCTATTTTGTCCTTTATTACTACGCATGCCGCCTACTGGTTATAAATATCGGATTTTAGCCGTGCTTCATGTTGAGCGGTTCTCCAAAAGAGTGTTGTCGTGAGTGACGAAGTAGATTTAGAGAGTGTGATGATTGTTGTATTGATTCTACGGAGGAGCTACCGGAGAAATATCTATGGTCTTACCAAGCACGGCAGGAGCCTGTCAAGGTAGTGATAACAAATATGGAAGTGAGTCACATGAACAAACATCGAGGTGGCTCATCATGTGACCCACCGGCTGACAAGTGTGACCCACCGTATCGTGCCAAAATCGTTGGCTATGACAGTAGATAAATGTGACGTATGCCTCATACATGCATCTTTACTTCATAGTAAGCTAAACGGTTTGGGTTCTGCTGTTCGGCTCTAGGGAACAACAAAAAATGCGTATCACCTAAAGTCCACAACTGTTTACAGAAAAAAGTAGTGCTGGTGATTAATATGCCGTTCGAGGCCTTGGCGAGTCCTTTGTGGTTGGGTCTAGTATGCTCAATGTGTGTTTCGGTCCCCTGACCGTCAACACTGTAAGAGGCTACAGACCTCAGGAATACTCGGTTGGTGAACCTCGGAACCTCAGGTTGGGGTGACTAAGCACATTTCACGTATATGGCTAAGGTCCCGAACCTCCGAGATGTAAGAGGCCACAGACCTCGGGAACAATGGGTTGGGGAACCTCGGAACCTCTGGTCGGGGTGACTAAGCACATTCCATGTATATAGCTGAGGTTCCAAACCTCCGAGACTCTGCATCAAATTCATAAGTATTCTTCTGGCACTATATTGGCTCCGCGAGCACCTGGCCCCTTACAAACACTGCCTACCAATTCTATCAAGTCCAAAGAGTAGAGTCAATCCATCAGATCAGCAAGCCTATAAAAGCTATCACGTTTGGACTTTTTGGAAGACATAGGCCAGTTTCTATTGCTGCCGCTGTTGTCCGTTGCCCTTTGTGTAGGTCTTTGCCTTTGTAGACTTTAAAACGAATTGCGTGCCTATGTGAACACGTTGGATTCGAAGATATGCGAGTGTAACCAAAAAGACGCCTGAATTATATATTCTAGAATAGACATATATGTATACTGCTTACAGTGAGCCTACTAGGCGAAGGACCGGAAGGCTCGCGTTTAAAATTCCCAGTGTACGCTGGAGGATCGACCAGATGGCAAGATCAATTGATGCGGATGAAAATTCCGCAAGATTCATATATGCAACGAACATAAATCTATAAGCAGAAGTGTCGAGGAAAGAGTATCAAGATGTGTCTTCTGTGTGATGTATGTACACCTGATATATAGACTGTTACGGTTATATCACGTGCATTACTATATCACGTGCCATTGTATTAGCTATATATAGGGGTCCTCTCGCCCAACCTTCTCTGACACACAGAGAGCTCAATCCACCTCATTTTAACTCCAACATAGACTAATTAGTGTATTGTTCTATTCATGGTTAGGCTGCCTCCACAAGAATTCTCGCGACGAGATATCTCAGCCTCATCACATCCTCATGTGAGCTCATCTCATCAAGCCTCTCACTCGACGCTTGATCGACGATTTGAATCCTAAGTTAAGTGTTTTCTATCTCTATCAGCACAGCTGAGACTACTTGCAAGCAGTAACTACTTCTTAGAGGGTATCCCCAATACAAGCGTTCAAAAACCAAACTACCTACTTCCTGTAGGCCGGAGTGATGAATAGATCGGCGGTACATCCACGTGACTGTATGGTATCCTGGGCTTACAAACTCGAAGCAGCGTGATTATGCAAGTTCTGAAATTTGGTGTTAGCATAGGGTATGGAAGTATAGATTAGTTAGACCTACGTTCCTCCTACTCACGATCCCAAATTTCTTCGGCCAGGACAAATGCAACCCCCATAGGATTAGCATCGGGAGGACAACAACCACGATATCGATTACAGGATTGATGGTTCCAGCGATGATATGCATGAGCAGGAAATTAGGGTCGCAGGATCCTGCAATGGTTTTGTCCCAGTTGAATTGAACAGGCTTGCAGAGGAGGAAGGTTTCGAGAAGGACTGAGGTGAAATACCTCATGGATATTGCCATTGTTGCGTAAGATGTCTGGCGAAAGTCTTCGCTCGGAAATATGGTTATATGTTTTGTTCTATACTGGGTTAGGCCGCCAAGCTTCTCAGCAGAGTTCCTGAGTCGATCCCAGGATGTCTCAGAGCCTCAACCATCAACTATCAGCAACCTCATCAAGCAATCAATTCGGCCCCAGATTGTACAATTCTGCGATCCCGCCCACCATCCCATAGTTCTCTGTTTTTGCCCGTTGTAGATAGTTATCGGGCTTTGCGCTCGGCCGAACAGCTGGCTCACGATTGACGCGCTGAGTGAGATTCAGGATCAGGTATTGACGCTCACGGCAGCTTAAGAACCTGGTCAAGATAGCTGAATCCCCCTTGATGAGGTTTGACGCTCACGGCAGCTTTAGAACCTCATCAAGATAGCAGTCACGTGAACCCACTTCGAGCCTACGCCCCCAAATATAGCCTTGTTTTTCTCCAAAAAAACCAACCACCACACCTTGCTCGGGCCGATGAGATTTTATAGATAGAGATGTAAGATTGACAGCTTGGCCGAGGCGTTGGCGGCTGCCCATGTTGGCTGCTCAGAGGCAAAAACGACAAATATTCGGCTTCGGCCATTTGATGGCCGGCTCCAGCCCAGAACAAGGCTATAACTGTTATTAAAACGAACTTGATGATTTAATTTGATGACACACCCCGGCCCATGTAGTGGTCATTGAAGGCTAGCCCATTTCTTTTCATGAGTCGAGAGGAGAGGCGCAGCATAACGGCGATTATTTCCAGAGATCCAAACACGGCGAGAATGGCCAGTTGCTTCATCCTAGAATCGGAAGCGGACAATGGCGGATATTGGATAGACGACATCTTGCTTACGAAGAACAGGCCGAGACGAGATGTGGGCTTGGGCTTAAAATGAGATGTAACGTTTGATACTGCAGAAAGGAGAAAATTAGAGGTAAGGTAGAAATAAATAAGAAGATAGTGGGGCTTCCAGGTTAAAGACACCACGCATTTCATTGGACATTTCATCGAAGCAACAGGGCGGCTAAACAGTTCTTGGACCGGGCCACACTGAAGCATATGTCGGGGCACAGTTTTTCGTGCCTTGATTGCGGCGTAGGTTCTATGTACTGTTGGCGGACTTTATTAACTGCCTCCTGAGGTTCCGGAGGGATCGGCAATAAGAAAGGATTCGGAAACGACCAACCACGGTGAAGGGTCGCCTCACTGATACATTTCGCTTGAGAAACCATTGTGGCCGATCATCCATTCGAAGACCAATAATGTCTCGAATAGACGTAAAGATTGTTAGATCATTGGGCGAAGAAATTATAGGGATTATCTTGGAGAAACACTACAGACAGGCTGATTCGAAGATCCCCGACGATAGATGGAAGGTGGCGAGAACTCAGTATTGAGGCCAGTGACTGTTTCACCGTCTGACCATGTCTGAAGACGGTGTAGAATAAAGGCATATAATGGTCTATGAATAGCAGGAGTCTCTGTCGAGCCCCAGCCATTCCTCGAGGAAACTTGAAAACTTTTCGAAAACTGGGAGCTGCCTAAGAATAATTGTAACGGTTTCGGCTCGTCCTGATGTAGCTAGCTGATCAAGGTCAAACGGCTTATAAGCTGCTTTGACTTTATCCCTCCTAGAACAACGCAGTCCCCGTATGATCATTGTCCCCCATCAGAAAACCATTATAATAACTCTCTAAAATGGTAAGTGTAGATGGTTTAGACACAAAATCCTCGATACTGATTCATATCACAGCCTCAACGAGGATCCCAGCCACTATACTACCATCTCTACACCATATGGCTTTTCGCATACGAGCAAGTGTTCGACACAGTGATTCCCTGCACAGTCTTTGCCATCAGTGGTGCACTTTCGGGAGATACCATTGGCCTTCCATCATTGCCCTCCGCACAGATTATGATGCATACATCACTGGTAGTAGTCTGGCTCTGGCTACTCCAACTCCAATTCGGTCTTCACAATCAACGACACCCTCATTCTATCAACGAGGATTCCTACAACAAGCCTTGGCGACCACTTCCCTCTGAGCGAATTAGTATCTCCGGCACAAACTTTGTGTTGAGGTTGTTATATCCAATCGCCGGATCTTTGAGCTACTGGCTAAATGTGTTCCCACACTTCAGCATCTACACGATCTTAGTTATTGCTTACAACGATTTCGGTGGTAGTGATCATAGTGGTATAAGCCGAAACTTACTCAACGGCTGTTGTTACGCCTGCCTACTTACTGGCGCTCTCCAACTTGCTATTGGTCCTGAATATACGCTTGGCCAAGGAGGCTACCGCTGGATTCGCATCCTGGTCCTTGTTCTCATTACCTCCATTCACAGTCAGGAGTTCAGAAACGGACGAGGTGACCGGGCTCGCGGTCGTCGGACAATCATTCATTCAATTGGAATGAAACCCGCTCGTTTCTCTGTGGCTGTAGCAGTCATCTTCTGGTCCCTGTTCATACCATTGACACTGGATATGGGATGGAAAGGCATTGTTGTGCCCGCTACTCTGGGTGGTATAGTCGTGGGTATTTCCATAATTGGGATGAAGAGGAAGAATGATTGGCTAGATGCCATCTTGTATAAAGTGTACAGCCTTTGGATCCTTAGTCTTTGCCCACTGCCACTAGTCAAGAGCTGGATTGGGTGATTGCTGGCGAATTGGAAGAAACTTCGGCTTGTACAGCACTGCGGTTCTAACGTTCTGTTTAAGCAGGAATGGTTATCTTGGGTTTTTAGCTTACTCGGGTTCCGATTTTAAGTCACACAAGTTTCTCATGCCAAATTTTTGGTATGTTGGTTTCGATAACCAAATATGTCATTTGAAGGGAAGTGTGTCCACTTTCAACCATGTCATTCGTTTCATAACTCTCCACTACTAGCTGTACCGGTTTTGTTCGTCATGGATTTCAAATATAAATATTCAATTATGATCATACTGGTTCAAGTTAACCCCATGATGTGGAATTTGAGAAACAACCGGGCTTATGCTCTCTGAACGTCAAAAGCGCACCGACATCTACGAAAACCGAGGCAATCGTAAGGACCGACCCCTGATCATCTGTTTCGCTAAAATTCGTTCTGTGGCACTGTTTAATCTTCACTGATTATTTGCCTTGTGAAGATGTGACTCAGACAACTCATTGCGACCCAGAGCCTGTGAAAGTGCATAACCTTGCAGTAGCAATTTCGGCTGTGTATTAAAGGCGCCCAGGGAAGAGAATTCATTTAATTGTCGGCAGCAGCGTTTGAAACATTCAACACTGATTCTTTTGCAGGCCATTGATGTGCATCAATCAATTGCATCTGCGTTGTGAGATTGTGCGTCGTGCCACACCGTGCCTCAATATAAACTCGCATCAGACCTCAAAATAATGTATGGAGAGTCATTATATTAGCCACGCGATAGGATGATACCAGCAGGTCTCATGAAGGGAGCCCAAGATGTTCATGATTCCCGCAGCGCCGCAGTTCGATTCCAGGACGTTGCTAAGATTAACAAAGACGGCATAGTCTTCAAGCAACTAGTGAAAACGCGAGGCGCTTTAACCACATCCATGAATGGCGTGATTGCGGCGCAAGATGTAGCTGCAACATGCGTTCTACCATTAATCATGCATTGTGTGCCACGCCGCAGTCTCGATATCAAGTCGCTTCTGCAACCTGTCACCGCCGCAATCTACGAGAAAAGGCAAATTCATAATGCCCGAGACGAAACCTCAATCATGTTTCGTCTACTCTTCTGTTTATAAAATTGAGATATATGCCACAATTCCAGGAATGGGACTTGTGGGCTCACGATACATGCTTATTTGAGGCATGATGCTAGGGGATATTCACGCAGGAGTAATGGATAGATGATAAATTGGGGAGTTGTTGTCACGTGTTCTACCATATGTCCTCTTCTAGCTAGCTCCCCTTCATGGGTATATATAGTCGTCGTGCGAGTAGTCAGCTCTTCACGGCTTTCACACTCTTTATACAGACTTTTACCAATCAGACGATTGACTGCCTCTTCTCATCGCGACAGTCTTTGCTGTCAGCGACAACCTCGGAGGTCTGCTTTAGTGGTTCCACCGCAAGAATAGGCCTTGGAGGAGCTGGAAAAGGGATCTTCTTACTATTCTCCTGCCTCCTCAACCCCTCAACCAAGTTATTATCATCAATAATCTGTTTCTTGGCCCTTGGACCACCGCTCTACTTTTTATGTTGCTTCTCTGAGATCTTCTTTCTGGCCCCAATGCTGCGTAAGTTAGTCTTTGCTTTTTCGATATCTACTTCTTCGACCCAGGCCCAACTATAACCTGGGATTTATTCTTCCCAGCCCACCATCGTCAATCAATTCCGTCACAGCAGACGTTTGCGGATGTGCCAAGCGCGTAGCATTCTTAGCGTCGGTTTCCGGATACGAATTGAGTTGGGTTGGGTCAATTTGCTTGGGTTGCCTTCGGGCGGCTCGTCGCTTATAGGGCGGAGGAGGCGTGTGCTGGGTGACCAATGGGCACATAAAATAGAGTCAGTATGGTGGACTGACTTGAGAACTCTATGCTGGGTGCGGGTGTAGTTAATTGCGGCCTGGGTGCTCTCAGTCAGCTCACTAGCAGCAGTTTCGCCCTCACTGGTCGGAGGGATTCGATACAAACGACATTATACCTCGAACCAATTTGGGAAATCGTGGAATTTATGGAGATAATTTAGATTTTCGTGGCGATCGTCCGCTCGTTACGGATTCTTGCCGCCTTGTTCTCGTTACACAGAAAAGGGTTAGGTACGAGGCAGAACATTGTGAAAAGACGAAGAGCCTGAAGAAGAAGAGCCCGAAGATGAAGAGCTTGAAAAAGGGCCCCAAAGTAAGGAGAGTGATGAAGGGAATGACGAAGAAAACGACGAAGAGCTATTGCATGTACCAAACCCTAGAGAGGGCTTTTCTGGCGAAGATGTGCATGTACAACCAGTCGAAAGTAGTGGAGAGGAGAGTGAGTATAAGCTTCCGACCATAGTTCCAAGCAGCAGACGGGCTATTAAATGACCGACTAGCTATTATTGGAAATATATATATATATATACACATCCTCCTCCTGACACAAATCGGTCCTGTTCCCTAGTTAAGTCATTTTATGCTTGTAGCTGCGGTACGATTTCTCGTGCCGCTTTCTTGATAACTTTTGTGCATTTCGCAAGCGAGCGTCGTATAGTCATTAACATATTGCTAAAATTCATATTTCCTGCTGCTCTTACGAATATTGTATCCAATCGTTGGACCTCTGAGCTACTAGTTGAAACTATTCCAACACTTCGGCAGTTATACGATGTTATCCATCGCGCACAACGACTTTGGTGGCAGCGATCATAGCGGTATTCAAACAATGCATCATCCTGCTTGTCATGGTGGGACGAAGTTTGATAGAGAGATAGATGTTGGTTGTATTGATTCTACTGAGGAGCTTCCGAAGAAATATCTGTGTGATTGCCAAACACGCTAGGAGCCTGCCAAGATAGTGAAAGCAAGCATAGAGGAAACACATCATGTGACGTCTGACTCATGCACAGAGGAAACTTATCATGTGACTTACCGGCCAACACTTCTCCCTGGACCTTGAAGTGGATTTTAGGGGAGATACTTTGCCGACATGGCGCCCTTTCAGTCAATCTTGATTTGCCCTGCGAATACGTTGACCAATCCAATCTAGTATTGCAAGTGAGAGAGAAGCGGCATATAATAATATAGTGAAAATATTACTGAGGCGTTAACCCAACCTCGTTCTCCAAGCGGCAATTAAACCCATGACAAGACTTCTTTTTCTAGTTGCTGATATGCATCAATCTATTTCACCTGGATTTTAAGGCTCCTTACTGTCGGCGGTACTTTAGCCGATTGTTAAAACCGGTTTCGTGGCTGCTTATGGTGTGGTACTGTGCCACGCTGTGCCATACCGTGAGCCAGCAGCTAGTGACACCGACTTTAAAAAAAAAAGAACCAAAATCTGTGCAATCACCGCAAACCAAGGCCGAAATCCAACCGGATGCTAATAAAAGTGGAATTTTATTCGCCTTTAGCTGTCTCGTCGTTGGTCACCATTGGCGGGTGTGTGAAAATTCTGACAGCACTAATGGCTACTGGTCTTATAGCGTCCCCTTTTACAGGTGCTTGTCCGCCAATGGGAAGTATGATTGCGGCGAGGAGCCACCAACCTAGCCCGAACTGGCAATTGCTGGTGGTCACATACGCCTATCACTAGATCAAAGTATTCCAAGCATCATCCACCTTACACTTAGCCAAGTCTTGTCGTGGGGGTGATCGAACTGTGCAATCCTGATGCTATAGCAAGGAATTGTAACAATTGTACGAAGGCGCTCTATCTAGTGTGATATATGAGCAATGAAAATATGCATTTGCTACTATTGGAAGAAAAATGGGGTTTTAACTTTCCTTTCGGTTGCGAGATCGTCACGCTGCAAGATACCCATAAGACATCAAGTTATCCAAAGAACCTTTTGCAGAAATACGCTTCGAAGCACCAAGGAAGCGGCTTTACTCTGCATATAACCTGTTCAAACTTACTACTGAGTAAATATATACTGCTATGAAGATGCTATTTGCTGTAATATATATCTGCGGAACATGTTGAATTGGAGAGTACGACTACGCCTCAAGTCCAACACGATGATCACGTCAAGGTCATATTAGGCGGGGAATGTAGCCTAAAAGATGGGTTTGATACCCATACAAATCAATTTCCTATTTCTACTTTTCTCATAAAGTTTCCTTAATGAGCACTAACAGTTGAAGCAGTGAAATCTTCATTCAAAAGTTTCGAACCGCTCTATCATCTTTCACTACACTTAAAATGGTATCCAATACATTGCAACACTCTATTACCAAACCTCATCTTCTTTGTGAACGTTACTCGATACCTTTTGATCTTCCTGCCACAGTACATTGCTGCTTCGGACATCGCATGGCTGCGAGTCGTCCTCTACCCTCCTGATTTCTATATCACACCTTTACTCCACCACACTAAGTACCATATTAACTCAATTGTAGCAGCTAAATGATTTTTCACGAGGAAGTTGAAGACTGGGTAAGTTCAATCCTTTTCTTGATCGGTTATTGTCACTTCTTTCAAGCGAATTACTTGTATGTATGCATGGAGATTTACGATGCATATAATGCCTTATTCCAAATGCCCGTCCTCCGACGAAATGTATGTTCGCGGTGGAGTCCTTCCCAGTTATCCCGAATTGGCAAATTCTAGTCGCTCCGTGCGCCTCTCCTTTAAACCATCGAATCCCAAGTATCACAGTCCCAGTTTTCATGTTCGAAAACGAAGTCTTGGTGTTAATGAAGTCCAAAGTGTGCAGCTGTGCCACAATTTGATGAAACTCAATCACAACGTGCAAGTCGGTGAAAGAGTGCTTAATGTTGCCGCAGAGACACTTTGAAAGACAGTTTTTCGGGATTCATATCCGGAACTAAAATATTTTTTTTATTAAGACCAAGACGCAAGATGGCCAGTTCATCCAAAGACCTCCCTATTGTAGGAAATATTAAGGCACAAACCAAAGGATATCTTTCTGCACTTCCATGAATTCTGCAAATTTGTGGCGTTAACATAATGAAACGGAGAAAATGCTCATTCAATTAAGCCACCAACTAGGTTGTGCCCCGTAAGATACAGTAAGCCTACGCCTCATAACTCATAACAGGACCATGTCAAGCACATATTCGTCAAAGACGTGGAAATATTTAAACTAACCGGAAGTATTGAGAACCCCAATACTTATATCTAAACGACTTGCCCTTGCCAAACGGACTAGCAGTTGAAGGAGATATCTCCTTCACCGAAACACTTGTTTAACTACTTCATTACCTATTCTCAAACCCAATATGTCTCCCGCAGCTCATTATGATTATGTAATCATTGGTGGTGGTACGGCAGGCCTAGTGATTGCAAATCGTTTGTCGGAGAACCCATCTATTACCGTCGCCGTCGTCGAGGCTGGGGGTGATGCTAGCGCAGATCCTAGAGTGTTCATTCCAGCATTGTTCACAGCTTCTCTGGGCTCCGAGCTTGATTGGAATTTTGGAACCATACCTCAGGTACGCATCATGTACTTCGTAACATGAGCGAAAAATACAAGTCAAAGTTGGGCTGACACTGGGAAATACAGGAACACTTGGCTGGCCGCCGAATTGCCAGCAACGCCGGGAAGTTGCTCGGTGGCACGAGTGCCATTAATGCGCAAGCGTTGATTCCTCCCTCAGCTTCTGACATTGATTCGTGGGAAACTCTTGGGAACTCAGGATGGAACTACGCCACATTGTCGCCTTATCTCAAGAAACCGTACTCTATTACACTCCCAGATGAAGAGACATCCTCCCACCTCCATTTACTCTGGGCTGAAGAGCTTGCACGCGGGTCGAATGGTCCAATCAAGGCAGGATTCGCTGATGTGAAAGAGAATCCGCTTGGTAAAGCATGGATTGAAACCTTCGAGAACCTGGGACATCCTTTGACTGCAAGTCCATTTAGTGGAAAAAGCATTGGAGCTTATAGTGCGGCATCGACCACTGATCCTACGACCAAGACGAGGAGTTCTTCAAGCACTGCTTACTATCTCCCTGTTGCGGATCGCCCAAACTTGACGATATTTCTCAATGCCGTGGCCCAGGAGATCATCATTCAATCTGCTAAGAGTGGAAGTGAACCAACAGCCACAGGGGTTCGATTTACGCAAGACGGTGCTACCAAAATGCTTACTTCATCGAGGGAGGTGATTCTCAGTGCCGGGGCTTTCAACTCCCCGAAAATTCTCGAGCTCTCCGGTATTGGAGATCCAGATATTCTTCGGGAACATTCCATTGATGTTAGAGTCTCGAATCTTCACGTTGGAACTAATCTCCAAGACCATATCGTGGCTGGTCTCAGTTTCGAAGTCCAGGACGGAGTCTTCACTGGAGATGATTTGATGCGAAACGATCCAGCCATACTGCAGTGGGCCATGGACTTGTACCAAACGCACAAAGCGGGCCCCTTTTGCTCTAGCGGAATCACTTCGTTGGGATACCTCCCCACAGTTGACTTCACCAAAGAGCCTGAGGAACTAAAACTCGTATTGAAAGCGATATCAGAGAGTAAGACAGCTCATCCGCTAGATTCAGCCCGCCTGTCTTTTCTACAGGCTCTCCTTGAGAACGGAGATGAGGGAACAGGACAATATATGCTGTTTCCTGCGCAGTCTAACTTGGTCGGGAAAGACACCACAGTCGGACTGACACACGAGCCCCAACCTGGCAACTTTATCACTCTTGCCGCCGCACTCTCCCACCCTCTGTCGACGGGAACTGTTCATATTTCGTCCAATGATGCATTGGATCCGCCGAAGATCGATCACCGCTACCTTTCGAACGAGCTTGATGTGGAACTCCACGCGCGACACATCCGATTTCTCGAAACAATTGCGGAAACCGCGCCAATATCCACACTTCTCAAGCCCAATGGTCGACGCAACCATCCGGCCGCCTTCCTAGAGAAGAGTCTAGAGAAAGCGAAGGAATACGCAAAGGTTGGATCAACCACGAACTGGCACTCATGCGGAACATGTGCTATGGCTCCTCAAGAATCTGGAGGTGTCGTTGACAAGAAGCTGCGAGTATACGGTGTGAAGAATCTGCGTGTTGTAGACGCAAGTGTGTTTCCTCTTTGTCCGCAAAACAACCTCCAAAGCTTAGTCTACGCTGTTGCAGAGAGGGCTAGTGATATTATCAAGGAAGACCTTTGATTGGTCCGGAACGCAAAAAACGTTTCTCTGGGCCAGGTTCTAAGGGAAGATGGACCTACAGTATAGGGATACTTTTTCGGGATATCGAGTAGTGAACTTAGCCTAGCTATTTAATCTCGAGTTGCGATTCTGTTGCTACTTTCAAAATTCACCTGATGAATGCGCGGAATTGACTGCTCTGATTCATGAACAATGAATATTCTGAAACATTTACAATTTTTCTTTTTTTCTTTGGACTCTGCTTTAGCGAACGCTACTCTTTGACTATTTGCAAACTTATTCACTCGAAGGGGCGAGTAGTAAGCAGTAATCCAACCTTTTAGAATTACGTATATATCCAGTAAATCGATATTGATTGTATCTGTGTGTTTCTCACATGATCTGGTTTCTTCGGGGGAAGCTTGTGGTGGGGCATCGTTTATTAGGCATTGTCTCGGCGGTAGACGAATTACAAATGCCGGCTGTAGATGAATAAGAAGTAGCATCGGCAATTGTAATCATGTTGAAAGATTTGATTGAAACCAATAGTGGGGTACTACATATTAATTAGCTCTTCGAATTATCAATTCCTCATAAACTCCAGCATGGGGGCGGAAGCGAACGAAAGGACCGGGGTTTAGCGAAGGAATTGGAATGTCGATCCAACTACGCTTCTACCACATATTCTAGGCCAAATTTGATGTTCAGTAATGCCGTAAGCTTTGTTTATAAGTATGACATGCTAATTTGCGTCAATCAAAGGAAAGGATTATTCAATTGGGCGCTGCATTGCCATCACCAGTGAAGTTCTGTTACACAATACAAATCGGAAGAATATGAGTGATTTCACCTTTTCTTCTGTTGTAACAATGCACTCTCTATGATGGTGTGTCTCATTCCAGATTCATGGTGCGATTGCGGCTAAATCACCCGAACGGTAAGGTCTATCGAACTAAACATATGAATCATATGCAGTGAATATATGCCAGATTGAGGTGCTGGGGGTAATTGGAATCCAAGGAGCCCCACCTATTCTCGCTAAGTTGTATATATAACTAACCAACGACCTCAACACTGTAATGACTAAAATTAAGATCAAACACGATACTTGAAGTTCTGCAACACCTACGCATAGGAAAGGGACCATGATCTACACAATTTTACTTGTAGGCGCAGGTCTCGCCTACCAAGCCTCGGCAGCATGCAGCCGAACCATGCTCCAGGACGCCACTGCGTCTTACATTAAAGCACAAGCCGCCGGAAACCCAGATTTGCTCCCCTTGGCCAGTAGCTTCAGCTATTTGGAAAACGACATGTCGATGGATATCAAGAAAGGAACCCTGAGCAAGCCTATCACGATTGATTTCGATCGTAGTCTCCTCGATACCACTCAATGTGCCACATTTACGGAGCTCTCCGCGGCCACGGACAAAAATCCGTCTGTCATAAACACACGATTTCTCTTTACTGACGACAAGATTACAACCATCGAATCAGTTGTTGCGGACACCGGTGACTGGGCCTTCAACGCAACGGGGCAACTCTCATGGACTAAGAAGGAAAAGTGGGATCCTATTCCAGAGGCTAAGCGAGACAGTCGCGCTGTCATCAAAGCTGCTGGGGATGCCTACCTTGACAGTTGGGGTGATGGCACCGTTAAAGTCCCGTACGGCACGCCTTGCGCGCGCCTCGAGGGTGGCATGTATACAGGTGACAAGAATCCGTCAGCCAACACGTGCAAGATGCCCGAGTTCCCGAAGCCGTTCAAGATCACGAATCGACGCTACGTCATCGACGAGGAATTAGGAGGGGTTGATATTTTCAACGACTTTCCGTTCATCGATAAGACAAAACCGAACGGCACAGCTAGTACGAATTTCATCAGGGTTGAGGGAGGATTGATTCGGTATATTCATGAGGTTACTATTTGTGCGACTCGTAACTGCGGGAGATGATGGGGTTGGTGGTTGAAGGATTGCTGCTGCCTAGTTCTGATTCTGATAGCTGAATCAACTTTGGTTGTGCTTTAGCGCCGGTGTCCTAATGTGCTTGGGTTTCGCTCATTGAACCCATATTCCTCACCAAGAAGTTGCAAAAATATAGCGCGCGTTAACTGAGTTGAAATTGAGCAAAACATATCAAACAGCTGCCTATCTGCTAATCGAAATTTCAATTTCGCGGATTCGGCATAGTTGCTAATCGACAGTACGGATGTAAACGTTTCAATTCCAAACCTTCGGAACCCCATATGATCACGTAACACAACGCACGTACAATGGCATCAGCGCAAACCATAACATCCAAACACCCCAGACCCTATACATAACCCCATCTAACCAGACATCCTTCCTCAGCACTCCCAACAGCGTGAGACCGACGACAATCGACCCAAGAATGCCAGGAATGATCATCCCCTTCCACCCAGAATGAAACCACAGTGGCACACCAATGGACCAACCGAGTACGGCCAAAACAACAGTGAAGCGTGCTCCTACTTCACCGATAGCGGTTATAACAGTCTTTCTCCCACGAGCGCGATCTCCAGCCTGGTCGCGAAAGTCTTGTGCGTGAATTGTTGTCGCAAAGATGAGAACCATGATTTCGATCCATTGGTGGCATTTTTCGTTCAAGGGCTGGCCAGGGCCGAGGGCAATGTGTAGGGAGCCGTAGTAGAAGCAGAAGAAGCCCGCGCCGTTCAACAGGGCTCTGGACACGCCACTGTGGTCACTGCCCCCGAAATCGTTGTCTATAGTTCGGAAACGGTTAGTGATGGTTTACAAGTCCGCCAAAACACAGGGGATGAACGCCAAAAAAAAAAAAAAACTTACAGGCGACTACCAGAATCGTGTAAAGATACAACAAAGGAAGAAGGCCGAGCCAATAGCTATAAGTCCCCGTAACGAGGTAAACGAGGAGAAGAAGATAGCCAGTATTCTTAATAGTAATGCGGCCGGCAGGTAGTGGACGCCAAGGTTTGTTGATAGCGTCTTCATTGATGGAGTTTACATGGCGTTGGTTGTGGATACAGCATTGCAAGATGACAAGCCAAAGCCAAAGTACAACATGCGGCATCCGTAGAAGCACTTCGGAGGAAAGAATGTGAGGTAAGCTGAGTGCGTCGTGGGACAAGGCAGCAGCTATGCCAAACATGCTGCATGGGATGACCGCATCGAAGAGTTGTTCGTATGCGAAGAGCCAGATTGTGTGCAGGTGGTAGGTGATTGAAGACTGGTTTGAAACATTAGTGGTTGAACTATTCGAAGATTTGGTTGCTTAGACATGCCGTTTTGCTTATGAGCATTTGAGGCCCCTCTAGTGCATACCGAATACTGGATAGCGAGATTGAGTATTTCATGGTGTAGGTCTGATAGGTAGACGAAACAAGTGTATGAAAAGGAAGGCACCCAGGCGCGTAGTTAATATATGAAGGTGTTTGCGAACAGAACCGTGTAACCTGGAACTGAAAGAACCTGAGGGGGTATGACCTTTATGCTACGGAATTCTCTAGTGAGCGGCACCATTCTGAGGCGTCTCTGCCCTGTACAGCGTGGGGGCTTGGAAGTGTCCATGTGCGAGCTTGAACACCAGGGATCATGAAAAGCGTCGGCATTCGACGGCATTGGGTATCTGAAGGCGTAAGGCATCTGAAGGCGAAGCTTTCCTGTAAGCAGGGCATCCTCCAGGGCGGAGAAATCCTGGAGGCAGAGGTGGAGCTAGCCATGTGGTTTGTGGCGCTTACAGCACGCCTCGCGGAGTTGGGCTAATGTGGGGGTGAACAATCGTTCCAATATAGAGGCTGCGGCGTAGACCCCAAATGCTGGCTTCAGAGCAGGTAGTGGGCCGAGAAAGAAACTCGAAAGTCAGGTCGTGACGTGAGGCGTCAGGCAAACCTTTGTGGTTGGTCCTCCATCAGCGGGGCTATGCGACTTATTGCGATAAGCGCAGATGACCATCATCAAAAGTGACCATTTGCGTGATTTAGTCCTAATGTGCCTACCTCCGAAGTAAGGATAGAACGAGGATCAACATGGTCCAAAAAGCGCCACTGGTTCTACTCTTCTAGCTAAGATCTCAATTAAGCGAACTTACCGGTATGGGCCCTGGCCCGACGGAAGCGTCTAACATAATATCCGCGCGCCTTAAAACAACACGTCACAGCGAGGATAGCGAAAACGATTCTTTATAAAATATTCGCCGACGCTGACAGTGGCACGTGGCGTAGTGCGTATTTGATGGGCATAGGGTACCACAACAACGGTACCGAGAACGTAAAACGAAGTGGAGGTTAGAAGGAGTAGGACACCCTCACGGCGATGAACTTGCCCCAACCGATCACCACACATGCGCTTTCCCCTGTAGCCGAGGCACCACTTAAGGCAAATGCTGCCTCATAGTTTGACTGCCGTTCCCAGTCTATACGTCTTCTCACTCCCACCGAGCGAGACCCAAAGCGTGAGGGGGTCGTTGCCGATCTGCTCTTTCGTAGCACTTTCCGCGTTAGCAGCTGTGCCTGGAAGGGTAACCGGGATTGCTGCTTCGCATTTGGCGTTCTTAGCGTCTACGATAACCCCGGTAACGCTCTTCCGGTCGTTCGAGAGCTGGTACGTTAGGGTCGGCGCGCACTCGTCACGCGTCCTCCGGTTGATGATGGCTTGGGCGATATCGTCGTGCTTGAGGGTAATCACGGGCCATTGGGTTCTAGATGAAGGTTAAGCGAGAGTAGAAATGAAGGCTAGCTGCAGAGATGCTGCAGGCATGGCTGCATACATGGCTGCATACATGGAGACTAGCTGCCGGGGGAGAGGAGGCAAACGTGGTTCACTTACAATCTAGCGAATTCGTAGACAACAGCCTCCGTCCAGGCCATCAAGAGAGACCATTTTTTATTCTTGCCAAGCAGTGTGGTCTTCGGCGTGTCCGAGACGCGCATGTTGGCTTGATGAAACATATATCTATCCTCATTTTGTCAGCCATCTTCAGTGTATTTTCCCAACGTTTCCCTTTCGGATAGCTAGACCAATGAACAGGTCTAGACTAATGGTTGAGCCCCACTAGGCCCCAGTGGTTGCGCCACAAGGTTGATTTTTCATTCGGAGTTCTCAGGCATTCTGAAGACTTACGGATCCCAGCGTAAACCCAGAAGATACTTCGTATTCGTATTCTTCTCATACTCCAACTGCGCACTGAAGTCCCCACTGCCCCCAGCAATAGCTTTCCACTCTTTGTTCACACAGTCTGGAAGATCGCAGTTGTAGTAGATGCTCGACCCAAAACGTCCAATGATGTATGCACCGTCATACCCATTTTCTGCTACATTCGTTGTAATTGGATGGAAGTCGGATTTTCTATCAGGCCGACTCATAAGTACAGGTCGAGAGTTGTCTCCCACGGTGTACTTGATCCCATTCTCTAGCCAGGCACGGATTGCGTCTCCATTGTGCAGGCCGGTAATCCCAGGTGGTATGAGCCCATTCGGGGAGAAGTACGGCGATGAGATGGCGTCTGTGAAGCCTATGCGCTTGAACCATTCCTGGTTCCAGGTAATCTCCTTCACCACATCGGCATATGTGGCATTCGTTTCATCTTCGTGTGTGAAGGTATGGGACACATGGAAAAACGCATTCATATTTGCTTTATCCGCGAAGTAAACCTCGAGAGGATCCAACTGCGAACATTTCAAGGACCATTGGTACTTTTTGAACTTTGTGTCCCAAATATCCTTGCCCGTTCCAATGGGTTTATGGTACTCCAGTGGCCCGTCAATTTGCGTCGCGTACTCCACGCCTTCTGGTGGATCGCATATCTCCGGGTCGTTGTTACTGTCCACGTTTGCGGCAGCCTCGATATTCCCATTACCATTGTGGCCTAGTTCGATCATGTAAGAACTACCAGCGGGGAGTTTAGAGTTAAGCTCTTTCATCCATGTCACGTGTTCTTTGAAGTCGTCGGGCTTGATACGAAAAGGTTTATTCGTTTCGTAGAGCTCCGTTTCTACGAATACGTCGTCTACTTGGGTGTTCAAGTAAACGCGTCGGTATCCAAGATACAAGCCTCGAGTTAGCCAGTGGATCCATACATGAGATAGTAGGTTTGCGGCAGTGGAAAAATCGGTAGGCAATGGAAGGAACCAGACTTGTTGCTCACGACCAGAAGGGAATTTATTGATCACTGCTGCAGTCGTCTTCGAGGTTGCGCCGAATTGAGCAATCTCAGTAGCGAGAGAGGTGTTTGTGATTTTTGCTGGGTATTTTGAGATATTGGCAGTGCTCATCTGAGCGCCTCTGCGTTATGTTAGCCCACGAATTCTCAGACCTCCACACTCCAGCCCCTTCGCAAGTCTTTCGAGTATAATTGCAGGTATACTTACACGACAATGTTCGCAGTGGAAAACTGTTTCGCATCCGATACTGCGATAGGCTGATCATTGGCGACCGCATTCCCCACAGCCTGGACACCAAAATCCGCACTTGGCCAAGCATTTAGTCTCACCATTCGGACCCCAAACGCCTCTTGATATGAGTACAGCTCTTTCCATTGTCTTTCGCTCAAAACACTTTTCCAATCATCGCCATTCGTGTATTCTTGCGTACTCACGGCGACGATACCGCCAAAATTCCCTGCATCTGGGGTCGAGTTCAGTTGCGGGTATCCGCTTGCAGGAACAGAGAGGTCAACCACTTGGTATGGGATACCGTAGCCTTGGAGGACAGAGGTTCCAGAAAAGGTGGCGTTGGAGTTGCGGGCGAGGATTAGCAGCGTGCTTTTCACTGTGACGGCGGCGTTGGCGATGTAGGGTAGAACTGAAAGGAGGGCATAAAGCGGGAGGATATATTTCCGAGAGGAGGCCATAGTCGCTAGAAGTTCTCTTTGGTGAGTGAGAAAGTCGACAACTTAGAGAGCCGTGTGTTGGCTGCGGACCTGTGCAGAACTAAATCCTAGGGCAGTATGAGCACTTTGTTATAAGGTAGCATCTTGCAGCAACAGGTCTCGAGGATCCCTCTTCGACATATAATTGGCACGGATAGGGAGACGTGTACGACATTGAAAAGTGCAACATGAACACCGAAGGTGTGAATATAGAGTGTTAGCTAAAGACCATATTAAAGAATGCAACATAGGCACCGCGATGCACATATGGAAGTGCTGTAGGGCAATCTAATCTACACGTAAGCCCGGGTCGATCGTCGAATCCCGGTTGAAGATCCGCCCGCCATCAAATTGAGTCGTTCCTGTCGGGTGCGATACTCTTCCGGTGCGCCATCGTGAAAAGCAAGCAATCTAGGCTGTAGGATAAATGCGTGATCCTTGCCTATTCTACAGATCCCACCTGTGCCGAAGCGATGGCATGTAGGGATATTCGAGAATCTACCGCTCATTAATCGCAAACTGGAGAGGTAAGGGTAGGACATGGAGAGGAGAATGTAATATTTGCGAGAAGGGTGCCTACTGAGCAGCAGGCCAAGTCCAGGTCAGCAAGCCCAAACATATTCCTAACGACGGCCGACTCCACTTTCATTTTTTTCTTAACACTATGCTTGACCACATATTTACCTCGGAATTTGTTGGAAATGGTCTTTTATTTTCACAACAAGTTCCTATCCTCAATTTGTATCACTATGTATCCATTCACCTCAGTGCAAACATCTTCACCTTTTTTGCGCACAACAGATCCAATACCGTATGACGGAAAATTGGAATATACATGTCATAGTTGAGCGATTTTATACTAAAATATTATGCTCGATCGTGATGAGTGTTGAGTCGAGTAAGATTCTAGTTACTCCTATTTTGAAGCACAACGCAAACTTCCACCAAAGACCGAGGATATTGCGATCCCTATGCAACGCTTAGATACCTCAACAACGTGAATTAGAGGCCCTAAAAACAAGACTCGAATGTTGGCCGAAACTCCTCGAACGCCAGGCTAATGGACCGCTCGCAATGCTCAATGATGGACTCCCGTAGTTGACACTCCGACATACTTCGCTCCTCCGTATGTCCTAGAATTCATAACTACCTCAGGCGAAACACTTATCATGTCCTGAGCTGGTCCATAACTCTGCGCGATGCTTGCAGTCTTCATTTTATTCCTCACTTTGCGGCCGAGACAGACCTTCCTCACCAGCAACACAATTAACAGACTAACACATATTGCCGCCACCGACGCACCGATCCCAACTACGATCTTGACCTTTTTATCTAGTCCCTTTTTGGGAAGCGCAACGACCTTGTATTGCATTGCGTAGGCGACTTACGAAGGGCAACACGCCGTTGACCCCACCGTATGATAGTCCTTCGGGCATCCGGTGAGCGTGCCTTGCGCCGGCATAAACGATATCGGAAACTGCACACCTTTTCCAGCGTTATCGTTTCCTCCTCCCACAGTCTGCACAGCGCCAGTCCCACCCGTAGTCGTTGTTGCGCAGCAATCTGGTTTCGACGATACGCAACCGATGACTGGGACCTATAATGCCATATCCGGCCCTTCCAGAATTGTGTATGCGGGCTCATTGCAGTAGCCTTGCAGAATCTTCACTTGTGCGCCGGGATATTGCGTTATCGAGGCATGGGTTGCCGTTGATGTGATGCTAGCTGCGGGTACGACTTTCACGGTTTGGTAAACAGGCGTGGGGATGAATGAGAGTGTTGCTTCAGCGGCTTGCGGCACGCCAACTTTTGGGGATTCGGTTGTTGTAATAGGATTTGTGCCATCTATGCTATGGAAGTTAGGTCTCCGAATTGAGGATTATAACGCGTATGTAGAAGTGGGATAAGCGTACTGATCAGTGGATACGGTGCTGACGGAAATCGCGGAACTATTGGAGGTGCTGGCATTATGAGCAACTTTCCTTCCTTACTCTCTTGCCGCCACTTAGTAGAATTCCTCGTTCTTCAAGACTGTTATTTAGCATTGACGAAAGGATATAGCAAGTTTGAAATTGGAGGCAGGACAACGTCCTCCGTTAAAACAGCAGATACAAGCCTTTAAACTCGAGTGACACCAAAGCGCTGACCCGCACCCCAAAACAGTTTAAAAAATATTGTTGTCTCCTTTCGTTAGGATTCGACCGGAAAGGCGGTTGAAGGTTGGCAGTGCGTAAATGTGATTGGTGTAACAAGCGAGTAAACACGGCCCAACCCAGTAGGTAGCCGGAAGGGGACTGAAGCTCGCTAGGCGCTGCATAGAAATGGACGCCAAGAGGACTTCTTTGAGCTGGAGGATTGCCAAGATGAATTAGGCTAATTAGTTCGCATTGGCAGTCCTTCAACTGCGCAGTCCTTCAACCGCACAGCCACGACCTGTATAGTTGGCGCACAGCCTGTCCGCAGCTCGGTGAAGGTGCGAGGCAGAGAATGAGCGCCGCCTACACTGTTCAACCGGTGAGACTTACGGGAAGAAATTTACGCAACGCGTGGGGGACATAGTTCATCGCGAAAGAGCTGGAATGGACGCGAGTAGCGGGAGGTGACGTAATAAGAGATAGGATACCTGGGACGAAATCTAAGAGTCATAATTATTCAAGACGGATAAGTCTGGAGGCAACCACGAAGTCATTGACAGCTCGAGTCGCTCTCTACCTAGAGAGGTATTTGCAACCTGCAGGCATATTACAAATCAACCAGCGAATAAAAATTGCGAATATGACTATTCAAATTCAATGAAGCCTTTCTAGGGGCTTTGCCCTGCTTTCGGCCACAGGGTTAGAATGCTTGACGACTTGTGCGAAAGCTTGAGGCTGCATGCCAACTGCATGGCGCAACATGAGGGGCTGTAATGTCACCATCCAGGTTAAACAATACATAGTATCACGTTTTCCGTGAAAGAGATGCCCCCGCAAGATAATTAGACTAAATCAAGCCAACAACGCCATCAAATACATAGCGCTACAAGACCTCCTCTTTATTTAGTTCTAGTGTGCCATAGCACAATCCCACCATTCTATAAAAACATAAATTATAACCGGGTTCATTCCACTCATGATTTTTCATTGATTGAGTAAAGGCCAGGTATGTAACCATACCGTTTGGAGTCAATGAAAACACGTGACTATGAGTATATGAGAGGGTCCTTTCATAATTTTCCCCTTCGCCATAACACCTAAAGTATCAAAACTAAGCTATTAATTCTATCTTTCTGCAATTACTACTCGAGCCAAAAAGTGCGCGAGTAAGATTGTGATATCATTTACAACGCCTTAGTATCCAAATTTTAGCAGGCGATCATATTTAGCATGGCAAGTTTCAACTTCGGCCTAGATTCCATCTTCAACAGGAAATACGCCCACATCAACAACGAAGAGTCTCAGAGCAAGTTTTCCGAAAAATTCAAGAATCTCCCATCTGATGACGGTGACGACTACTGCAACTGCTGGAAGGATGCCTACTCGCAAATTCCGCAGAATAATTATGAACATAACCGAGGCAAACCAAAAAGAATTGCTGAATGCATGGAGCACTTGGACGTGTAGACGCGCGATAGAAGCCAGGAAAGAGTACCGTGATGACTATCAAGCGAACCATGGTGTTAGTGACCATAGACAATCGCCGCAGAAAAAGAATCTGACTAACAACAAATAAACCGCGATAAGCATATAGGAAAGACGAAAAGGAAGACACGGAGAATGTTAATGAAGAGGGTGGCATAGATGGTGTTAGAGCTGGAGGACAGTCCATTGCAGTGAAATAGAAGCCTACCCAAAAGAGAACGGTTTGGCGGACCTATCAATGGGATTGAAGGATCTGATTCTTAGGTTGTAAGCCCAGGACACCATAACCATCACGTGGATGTGCCACTGATTAATCAATCAGTCATATATATATATTAACTGTACGGACTTCAGAATACACATCCTGATACTCTCTAATCCACACTCCTGCTTACATAGGTCTTTACTAGATTTGTGCTCCAAAGGTATACACCTAAATTACCAATATGAGTTGTATGTATAGAGGTTATAGGCAATGAAATTGCAAGATTTGTGGACTTGGAGTCCAGGTTGATTTTGTCGTGATGTGACGAAGTAGATTGATAGAATGATGTTCGTTGTATTGATAAGTACGTTGATTCTACAGAGGAGCTACGGAAGAGATATCTATAGTCTTACCAAACACGCTAGGAGCCTGCCAAGATAGTGAAAGCAAATATAGAAGTGAGTCACATGAGCAAACATAGAGGTGAGTCATCATGTGACCCACTGGCCGACAAATTTCATCAGCTGAAATTGGGGTTCTTTGGGATTGCGACAACTTATCACTCATTTTCTTGGGAGACTTCGGGTTATCCAGATCTAAGGTCAGAACGATGGAATATATTCTCTCTAGAATTTGCTGAATTTTTCGGGCCGAAGCGTTCTCCTCATTTTCACAAGTATACATCAATCTTTATGAGGTAACGTAAGTCTCCTTAACTAAAAAATTATAGGGTCATAGATGCCTTTGTGCTCAAGCAATCACCACCTACTATTTACAACTGACAATAAAACCGGGTTTCGTGGTACTTACCTAAGTAAAACGAATCTATGCTATCTCTTGCGATAATTTACCTTACTCTATTGATTGCTTACTGCCTACTACTTACTACTTACTGCTTACAGCTGTCACGTATGTCACGTGTCTCACATGACATACTATATGTCCTATTCTAGCTAGTTCACCCTTCATGGGTATATATAGTCGTTGTGCGAGCAGTCAGCTCTTCAAGGCTTTCACACTCTTTATACACACTTAGTCCATCAGACAGTTGACTTCCGCCCCTCATCGTGACAACAGCTTCTATAACTGGCCTTGTTCTGGTATCTTAGTCACGTGACTCACGGCTGCATTGTCTTCTCCCCTGCTCTTCTCACGTTGACAGTGCTTCAGGCATCTCAAATCACGTGTCATACTTCTGCCTACTCAAATTCCCCTCTATATAATCCCATTCAATCCCCTCCTCCCTTCTCTTCTCCAAACTTACCAGCCAGGGTTCTCGAGCTCAAGAAGCCGAGCAACTAACTCGTATCAGCGGCATAGCACATCGCGGACTGATCGAGCTGGACTTCTCCTTGAGGGTTGTCTCTGGCACAATTTTTGCTTTTTTCTGCTTCGCGGCGCTTCCTTTTCATTAACTCGCTCGCTTGATGTGGGGGGTTGAGGAAGAAGTTTGATTGCTCAGTATTGCTATAGTGGGTATTCCTATGGCGAATGATTAGGGGAAATGGTGCGGATTAGCAAATATGAATGAGAAGATGATATTTTTTGAATTGCCATGTTTTCTAGCATACCCAACCACCGTCGATCATCTGCACCGTGCCTGTGATGTACTGCGAATCATCGCACAACAGCCATGCAATCAGCGCCCCAACCTCTTGCGGTGTGCCTCTCCGCAGAATTTGCTGCTTCCACACCTGTTCGCCGCCGCGCGCTGCGACGGATTTCTGCTGCATGGGTCCATCAATCAAGCCACTGTCTCTATTAATCCCATGTACATCGATCTTCCGGTCTTGGGTGTACTCACGGTGCGATGCAGTTCACGCGAATTTCCCTATCGCCGACTTCTTTCGCCGCTGTTCTCGAAAGTCCAATGACTGCATGTTTAGACGCAGTGTACGCCGCATTCTTAGGGAAGCCAATGACGCCACATATTGACGCCGCATTGACCACACTTCCCTTGTTATTCATGTTCTGTAGCTGGGCGCGCATGCAGTACATGACACCGTGCAGATTGACATCCAGAACAAAATGCCAGTCCTCATTATTCAGATCCTCGACTCTTTCCTTGTTGATAACCTTAGGAATCACACCCGCGAGGTTCACAGCACCATCCAACTTCCCGAATGTTTCTACGGTTTTCGCTATCCACGAGTTGACAGACTCATCTTTTCGCACGTCGACGACAGTGCTGAGCACTTTTCCCGTGCTGGCTTTCTCGATTTCAGCCGTCTTTTCGGCGAGTGCAGCAGCGTTCACGTCGGCGAGGGAGAGATGCACGCCTTGACGTGCGAGGAGGAGGGCGGTCTCGTAGCCAATTCCTGAAGCAGCACCGGTGAGTGCGATGACTTTTCCTTTGAGGTCGTAGTCTACTGGCATGTTGATTGTGGTAGTGAGGTTTGAAGTGAGAAGAGCACTGTTGGCACAGAATTTGACGTGATAAAACAGATTTGGGAGAAGAAATGAGAATACAAGAGGCAGAATTTCAACGCTAGGATTTATTCAACATAAGAGATGCGGTAGCTATATCTCCACCTCAATCACAGTTGCGTCAGCGAGACATAGCACATTGAGCGAGGGGAGAGCTCTTGAATCTCGGAAACGCTTTCCCGCACTCTTCTGCATGCTCATCTTAACGCATGGCCTTGCAATCGCCATTTTTGTTGGGTCCACATGGCCCAAAGAACCGGAAATTCATACAGGCAGCTGGAAGACGGAGAAAAAGAGAGGTGGGGAAGACGTTGATCAGAGTTCATGCCTAGTGCGGGGAAGGCTGCACTCGACTAGCGTGCCTCGCGTCGTGAGCCTCCATCTCCAACCTTCACCCACCAAGCTCCGACACGGAAATACACTGCCTTGATATGGAAGAGACTAGGCCTTTTGTAGAACTCCAGTTGAATCGGGAGAGCGACATGAAAGCGGGGAGCTTTAGAGATGTAGTGCTGCTCTCAGTCCTCGAGATCACAGCTTCCCCTTTTTGCCCCTTGTGGAGAATCTCTCTAGCCATCCCTTTTCCATATCGATCAAGATGATGAAAGCAGCGCAATGGGATCCGGTAAGCTTATATCTTCAAATCTCCAGAAATTGGTATACTGAATGTATCTCCAGGCCCAAAACAAAGTCGTAGTTAACTCAGTCCCCAAACCCACTCCAGGCCCTGGCCAATTCCTCGTCAAGCTCGCCTCCGCCTCACTATGCCATTCCGATCTCATGTCCATGGCGATGCAGCATGAGCAACCCATAACCATCGGTCACGAAGGCGCAGGTTACATCGATGAAATCCACCCCACAGCTGAGAACAAAGGGTTCAAAGTCGGTGACGCGATAGGCTTCACTTACATTGTCAATTTTTGCAACGAGTGTGAGGGCTGCGCCGTGCATACTAATCACTGTTTGGCGAAGAAAAGCAGAGTACATGGGTTTGATGAGCCGGGTTTGTTCGCCGAGTTTGCAGCCGTCGACGTGCATAGCTGTATTCTATTGCCAGAAAATTTGCCGCCTGAGACGTCCGCGCCGATGTTTTGTGGAGGGATTACAGGTGTGTTGATACCACTCAATTTCGAGCCCATCTTTATTTTGGGAATTCACAAATGCAGCTTTCCACTGCGTCGACTCATGCGAGCTCCAGCCTGGGCAATGGCTCGTGATCATCGGCTGCGGCGGCCTCGGGCAACTCGCTTGCCAATACGCCAAAGCCATGGGCTTCCGAGTCATCGGCGTCGACATCAACGACGACATTCTCAGCACTGTAAAATCACAAGGTGCAGACGCGGTATTCAATTCTCGAACTAACAAGAACTACATTGAAGAAGCCAAAAAGCTCATGGACCGCGGACCAAACAAAGGCGCAGATGCCGTTGCTGTGTTTAGTGCAGCAGATGCGGCATATCGCAGTGCCCCTCCGCTTGTGAAACTGGGAGGGATTATTATGGTTGTTGGGCTGCCGGCGAATGGGGTCACGTTCGATGCGCTGGATATAGCGAGAGGCACGTACAAGGTCAAGGGTGATAGTACGGGGATCCCATCGAGGATGAAGAAGGCGATTGATTTTACGGCGAAGCATAACATTAAGCCAGAGGTAGAAATTCACAAAAGCTTAGAAGATGTAAATGACATGGTGGAGCGGATGAAGAAGGGGGAGCTCACCAAAAGACAGCTGGTTCAGTTTCTGTAAGCGGCTTTAGGTATTCGATGGAAACCGCAGCAGGAGCTTTGAATATCATCTATCTCTCTTATTTCGCTGTACTTCAATCTTCCCTTGCCGATCTACATTTTAGATAAGGTGGTGACAGCGTAGGTAGACGCTCGACCATATGTGTAGTATAGGGGCAGAGGCATCGCACGTGACCGTCACCAGTAAACAATGCTCCTGACCTTTTCATTCAACTTCTCAAAACTCTACACAACTCAATGATCATACGCAGCTAGAATTTCATCAAAATACTGCTTGGTCCTCTCTTTCAACTCAGGATGCGTTGCCACCCACCCCTTATCCTCCGTAATCCCCTCTAAGATCTGCTTCGCGACATCCTCAGCTGGGATCCGGGTCGCAGCCCTCTTCTTAATCTCCACTTGCAACGGCTCGCCAAACCTTTCCGGCCGACTCCGCTCGCTCTTCATGATCTCCGTCTGTGTGCCCGCAATGACAACAGTGGTGACGCCGACGCCGTGCTCGGCAGCTTCAGGCCGCATCGCAGCGCCCAGCGCATGGACGGCAGCTTTTGCAGACGTGTAAGGGCCGTGGAGTGTCACCCAGTTGGGCACCATACCCGCCTGCGAGCCGTTGATAACGATGTGTCCGTATCCGCGCTTCACCATGTCGGGGTAGAATTCATGAATGCAATACGTCGTCCCGAACAGGACTACGCCGTACACCCAGTCCCAATCCTCTTCTCTATGTTTATAGAATTCCCCGCTAGTCGTGACGCCGGAATTGCAAACCAGGATATCGACTTGCAGGCCGGCCTTTGAGATTTCAGATTTGAGGTTTTTGACGGAGGAGCGGTCCGAGACGTCACAGACAATGTCGAGGACTTTGACATCTGGGGAGGCGGAGCGAATTTTGGAAGCCCCGGCGGAGAGGCGCTCGGCGCTAGTTGACGAAATAACAACGTTTGTGCCTTCGGCAGCGAGTTGGAGGGCAAGCGCGAGTCCGATACCTGTTCCGCCACCCGTGATGAGGGCGGTTTTGCCTTTTAGGTCCTTCATGTTGAGCGAAGGGTAGATAAGTTTGAAAGAAAAGATACAGGTGCCACTACCAAATTATTATGGGAAAATATCAAGTTTGATCAATTGAGATGAATTGAAGAAGATGAATTGGCAAACCCCGGCAGGATGAGAGCTACCTAGGTATAGTCCAGTACAGGGCTGGATTTGCAGCATTTAAAATGAGACATACTCAGGCAGTGAACAGGCGAGGAAATATCCTGCCGCTAATGTGAACGCGTTCGGTGCCGCTAAAGGGGCGAGTGTGGTCGAAGGAAAGCACGTGAATCGCGGGGTATCTGTCCCCACGGGGTGAATAGCGACTCCGTCCAAGCCTCCCGGTAACGTATACCCGCCATTCTTCTCATTTGGCTCTCCTATATTTGCACGGGTTTTAAACAAAAGGCACCGATATGAATACATCGTGTCGACATCTTCAAATAGTGTCTTCATCTCACGTGACGGCTTGATTCACTCGATTCTCAAACCTCAGTCGACCGCACCCACATCACCTCATCATGAGCGCCGAAATGAAAGGCCCGGGCATCCTCTGGGTAACCTCCCGTATCGCCGAATCCGCGGCCTCCATTCTCACTGAAGAAACATTCATGAAATGGTACGACGACGACCACATTGCCGAAATCGTTGCCACATCAGGCATCAAAGATGCGTTCCGCTACATCAACGTCGAGCGAGGCTCGCCCTCGGTGCCCAAACCGTTTCTGGCGTTTTACCCGATGCCTGATCTGGCATTCACGCAGAGCGCAGAGTTCAAGAAGATTAGGGTGAAGAGCGATATCTTACCTGGAACGGGAATTGTATATGATATGGCGGACATTGATGTGGGGTATTTTGGGCTGGTGGGGAAGACGGAGGCAAAGGCAAAGAAAGGTGAGTATTTGTTGTGAGGGGGTGAGCACGTTACTGAGAGTCCGTAGAACCAGCACAGTACATCGTTGTTTCTGCGATAGAGCCCGCGAGTGATGCATCGGATGAGGAAATCAACAAATTCTACGAAGGGGTAAGCTTCCACTATACCCTCATATGGTATGGTGCAACACTTACACCAATCTAGCAAATCGCGGCAGTATCTAAAGCTTCCAACTATTTGCGTACGATACGCTTCAGGCTTCTGTATGCGCGAACGAACGCACAGTCCAGAGCTTTAAAAGGCCTCCCCACAACAGACGAGCCCGCTCCAGAACCGCCGACTTGGCAAGCTGTGCATGAGTTCTCCGCTGAGCCGGCTGCAGAGGTCCGGGAGAGCATCAAGGGGGACTCGAGTCCAGTTCTGAAGCAAGCCAAGCAGAATGAACTACATGTATACAAATTAGCAAAGACACAAGGCGGGGCAAAGTTCTTCGAGTGAGAGCGCAACGTCTTAGTTACACAAATACAACTCAGGTATTTGTACGATATCGGGAGCCGTCAAACTGCTTGGCAATATTTTCCCTAATGAATCGTGTGTCAAAGCTCTTGAGGCCAAGGCGCACCTGCGACAGAAGAAGCTCGAGCCCTGCTCGAACCTCACTAGTCTGTATCTCTCGACTTAGCTTCCTTAGCTCCCATAACCCCGCCGACTTCAAAGGTGGCAAAATTCTCTAGGGTAAGAACTCCCGCGGACTTGCTGGACTTCCGATTCGGGCTCGAAGCGATTCTTGTTACAACTTGCATACACCCAAAGGAACAGTAAGGCGTCTGGGGAACAGGCTGGGGTAAGGAAATGCATTTCCTGGGGCAAGGGAATGTATAATTGTATTCGAGCCAACGATAAAGGACGAAGGGAAACAGCAATGCAAGTTATTCTACCCTAGTTCCTTCAGCTCAGTTCACATTCACGCCACAACGAAAATAACCCGGTATCACGGTCTGAAACTCAGTTTCACGCGCGACCTCAGAACCACTATCAGCTGATTTCCCAGAAATCTCTCATACGATCCAAACAAGCACAACAATAAAGACGACACTTGCTCTGTATTCCATACTTCTTGCATTCCATTGCAATCATGCCTTCAGTCAGTCAATTCCCGCCTGCGCGCGTATTCCTCAACATCAAAACAATGCCACTACCACTCCCCAAATCCACCCCCGTAGCCGTAATACGCACATCGTTGACAACAGCGTCATCGCTCGTCAGCAGGCCGTCCACAACCACGTCTTCAATCACGTCGCAATCTCGGTCGCCGACTGCGACGCTGCAGTCGAGTGGTATGGCAAAGTTTTCGGATTCAAGAGGCTGCGGTAAGCATACATTGCGTCCCATTCATCTGAGATTGGAGAAAGGGGGCTGATTGAATTGCATAGCGGCGACCGCATGACGGACCGCGCTACCATGGCCGATGGCCCCATCTTCAAAATTTATGACAGCAAACTGCAAAAAGTGAAAGTCGCTTGGTTGGGCACAGGAAATAGCGTCGGGTTCGAAGTCTTCGAGTTCATCGATCCGCCGCACGAGCCGAAGCCAGAGTTTGAGTATAATCGCTCAGGATTCTTTCATATTGCGGTTACGGCACCGGACGTGGATGAGGCGTGTAAGAGGGCGGTAGAGAATGGTGGGAAGCAGGTGGGAGAGACAGTTAGTATGGGGGGAGGGGAAAAGGCGCTTTATTTGAGTGATCCGTGGGGGAATGTGGTTGAGGTATTGAGTTGTAGTTTTGAGCATTTGATGGCCAACAAATGAGTGTGCCTTTTCGAAGGAATTATAAAATTATGTTCTTCTTTCAATGTTCTTTTGGAAAAGCTCGGAGCACACAGTTGTGAAATGCTTCCACCCTAATTTAACTAGTCCGCAGCCCAAGTCAGGGCTCAAAGATGACATAATTTGTCGCGCATCTTCTGGCGGCTGTTGCTATTTTCTTCTATGTAGCTGGGCTCAGATTTCACAAAGGAGTCTTGTTATTGACAAATTTGCAAAACGTTTAATAAATTCATCAACTATGCTGATCTCTGTCTAATTCTTCCTCGGTATTAATTTGAGCTTCAAGCTCGGCTTAATCCAATTATTATACACGACCATATTCTCATACTCATTCCTCGGATTCCATACCTCATTGTCGCCATACATCTCCACGTCATTATGCCATAACAACTTGCCCATAATGAGCCGCATCTCCATGTACGATAGATTTTTGCCAATACATCCTCTTGGCCCTAGCGAGAACGCGTTGCTTGCCCCAAGTTTGTCCGTAGTATTGTTCTCGCGGTCTAGCCAGCGCTCCGGTCGGAAGACGTACGGATCTTTAAAGTTTCGTGCAGAGTGGGTGGCGGCCCACATGCAGACGGAGACGGTGGTTCCTTCGGGCACAAAGTGGCCCGAGACGGTGTCGCCGCCCGAGGGAACGGTGCGCACGAAGCCGATGGGGGCAGAGGGGAACATGCGGAGGCCTTCTTCTATGACGGCAGTCATGTAGGGCAGCTTGAACAGGTCTTCGAAATTAAGGTCCGCATCCGATTTGAAGTTGTCTCTAATCTCCTTTGTCAACTTATCCAAAATATGTCTATTATCTCTCCTGGTAATCAAATTAAACAGCCCCGTCAAAAATCCTGCTGTAGTCTCCGTGCCTGCGATGATGAAAAGTGCGCCGTTGACGATGACCTCGTCGAGGTTCAAGTCGCCTTTGTCTTGCTGTTTCATGACGTAGTAAAGGAAGTCGCGGTGGTCGCTTTGCGTCTGCTCCATGCGCTTGAGGATCTTCTCTTTGCTATAGTCGAGGTGGCTCTGGCGGGTTTTTCGCACGCTAGAGGGAATGCACCACATAAGGAAGCGTTGGAGCGGGCTGCCGGTTGAGGCCATGCGGCGCGTGGCTTGCTCGATAGCCCCGGCTTTTATGGATTCACTGATTAGGGGCACCCAGAAGCGGAAGTCCTCTTTGCTACGTTAGTCTTGGGAGGCAGGATCTAGAGATGAGTACGTACCGCTGGTTAAGCACCCAAAAGGTTCTCCCAGTGCCATATCCCCGATGACATCAAAGGTGGTGTACGCAAACCAATCAGTCACGTCCACAACGCCATCCCCTCTAGCAAATTCCTGCATCTTCCGCGAAAATACATCGACGTAGTTCTTTACAATATACTCCTGTTCGAGTAGAGCCTTTGTAGAAAACGCATGGGAAAGTGCTCTTCGCTGCCGGGCGTGATCGGCGTCGTTCGCCATCGTGATGGTAGAGACTCCATGTACAGCTGCAATGGATCCGACGTGGATCGGGTCTTTGTGGAAGTTCTTATGCCCCGGTCGCGAGCCGTAGATGTCTTTCCATGCGGACTCGTTGTCGAAACAAAGTTCATTTGGGGATACGCGGACTACAGAGCCATACTTGTCGTGGCAGGCTTTTACGAAGAAGGGGATGCGGCCGCGGAGGAGGCTGTACGTGATGGGTATCTAAATTTGTGAGCTCTCAGGCTGTGCAACAAATTCGCAGCGGAAGTTGTACTGGAGTGAGGCGCGCCAAAAGCGGTCCTGGGTATTTCGCAAGAGGATGGAAATACAACCGATATATCACAGTTGTGGAAAGATAGACCGAGAGCTGGAAAAGAGTTAGTATTCATCTTTTCGTCCCAGATCATCCGACTTACGGAGATCGCTAACACAAAAGTCGTTGCCGCAACGGGTCCTAGATGGGCAAAAGGCAGACTTTCCCAATTCAACACGGCCATTTCGAAGTTTCGTAAAAGATTGAACGGTTCACACACCTCCAATCACGAAAGACATATGATATACATGTGTGAAATGTTCCCAAACTCTCCCCTTGCCCCGCCCACACACCCCTCCGGATATTAACTTCCACCTAACGATGACATAAGCTGCAGACGAAGCTATTCGAAAGATGAAGGTCCATGATGTTGATGATGCGGAAATATGCAGCCCACATCCGGGATGGATTTGTGGCGAAGGAAAGGATAGAGACGACGCGGGGTCTTCATTCGGAGAATGTCAACCACAGCACGCTAACGAAAGCTTGTCTCCACCCTACCACTCATCCCCTTTCATCTGCCTTTCCACACCACACGGCAAGCTTCATCCAATAACATAGGCAATCTAATCTTCCTGTCGTTTGCTAGCATGGGTAAACTCTGGGTTGCGTCGCTGAACTCGGGGCTGCTGCTCTGTGGCTATTCTCAGTACTCTGGCACCTCAGAAGTTTTCTGAATCAATAGCGTCTCTGGTCATTCTTGAATTCTCTTCTTGAGATTGTTTCAACACTTTGATAACGAAGACGGCCCTCTTTAAACCTCACCACCATGGCTTCCAACAGCAGTAAAAATGGAGCCCAAAAAAGAGTCCTCAGAATCGCAGGAATATCAGGAGGGGTCTTCGACCGCTTCCGGTCCATCCAAGACCTCGCCAAGGATCCGAGCATTCACGGTACGTTCAATCTCTCCAAACTTGTCGCTCATACTAATCGCAGCAGTCCTGTTTGGCGACTGGATATCCGAAATCAGCATGACATATCGGGGCCACGAGCGCGCAACTCGAGACCCCGACGCCGAGCAAGTAGCATTCGAAATGAGCTTCGTTTCTGCGCTTAAACCTGCAATCAAAGACATTGCGAAGAATAAGCAGAGGGTCGCTGTGAATGCGGGATCGTGTGATCCTGAAGCCCTGGCTAAGGTCGTACAGAAGCTCGTTAAAGATTACGGGACTGAGTTGAAAGTCTCCTGGGTGACGGGAGACGACGTGACAGCCCAGTTCAAAGAGATGCTGCAAAGTGGTGAAAAGTTCCTTTCTCTACCGTCTGATACGCCGATCGATAAGTGGGGCGTAGATCCTATATGTGCGCAGGCGTATCTCGGGGGTGTAGGCATTGCTGAGGCGCTCAGGCATGGTGCTGATATTGTTATTTGTGGGCGTGTTGCGGATGCTGCTCCTGTTGTTGGTGCTGCAATGTGGTATCACAATTGGGGCCGCGAGGACTTCACACAGCTTGCATATGCGCTCGTGGCAGGCCATCTTCTGGAATGTAGTTCGTACGTCACAGGCGGATACTACACCGGTTTCAAGAAGGAACTGCTATTTGCGAACAACTGCACGAACTGCGGGTTTCCAATCGGTGAGATAGAAGCGAATGGAGAGTTCGTCATCACAAAAGAAGAGACAGCAGGTGGGATTGTCAATGTGCAGACAGTTACAGCACAGCTGCTGTATGAGATTCAGGGCCCTCTTTACTACAACTCCGATGTTACAGCACGCTTCGATGGAATCAAACTCATCCCAGAGGGCCCAAATCGAGTACGCGTCACGGGTGTTGTAGGATCGCCGCCTCCGCCTACAACAAAAATAGGTATCACGGCAAAGGGTGGCTGGCAAGCAGAGGTGCACTTTTTTCTCACAGGCCTCGACATCGAGGAAAAGGTCGAACTCGTCAAGCGCCAGACGCTTGAATCGATGGGCGACTACAGAAAAGAATTCCAGACCCTAACTTTCAACGTAACCGGCTCCGTGCCAGTGAACCCCAAGAACCAATCAAGCGCAACTGTAGACCTCCGCATCTTCGCCCAAAGCCGAAATGCAAACCTAATGTCAGCCGGCACACACAAAGGCGTTGCGCCCGACACACCCAGCTTCGGAAAGTGGTGCATCGAGAACTGTCTCCAGGGCTATCCCGGTGGAACGCCAGCCATGGACCTTAGACAAAGCATTGGCAAACCATTCTTCGAATACTGGGTTGCCCTCTTCCCACAGGACAAGGTAAACCACGAAGTCCACTCCTTCGACGGAAAGACAATATTTATCCCATCACCAACGCACACAAAGATCTACCCCCGACAACAAGATACCTACGATACCACCTCCCCCCTTCCCCTATCTACTTGGGGCGACGCCATTCGCGCACCCCTTGGCCACATCGTGCATGGCCGCAGCGGAGACAAATCAAGCGACTGCAACTTGGGCCTCTTTGTACGGAATGACGACGAGTGGAACTGGCTGCGATCTCTACTCTCTGTAGGGAAACTGAGGGCGCTGCTAGAAGAGGAAGATAAGGGGAAGAAGATTGATAGATTTGAGATCCCGGCTTTGAAGGCGGTGCACTTTCTTCTGAGGGATCATCTAGATAGAGGCGCGAATTCGAGTAGTTCGTATGATATCTTGGGGAAGAATGTTTGCGAGTATGTGAGGTGTAAGGTCGTGGATATACCAAAGGTGTTTTATGAGAGGGGCACGATTTAGATAGATCATTAGGCAACAAACGAAAAAGAAAAACGAAAAAGAAAACTGTGTTTACTGTCAAGTAGATGTAATAGATCCTCTAGTAAGATCGCTAGCAGTCTCTGGGTACTCGTCCTCTAATTTTTACTCCAGCGCCTACGAAGCAGAATCAGGCACGCCAACGAACCTCTGTCTGCGGGGAACCAATACGCGGGGAACTAGCTCTGCCGGAAATAGTTCTCCATCGTGAATATCCACCTACATATCACCGTGATCAGACATGTTTATGTGTAGGTGCTTAAGAATCAACATCAACATATATTCACTCATCTTATATTGAATTATACTATTTCCAACCTACCGAGTTCAGTTACATCAACTCATCATGGGCGAGCCAGAAAACCTCCCCTACATCCGCGTCCAACTTTGCCTCAAAAAGAAAGACGAAGTAACTGATGAATTCTTCCATGACTACTGGAGAGGCAACCACGTGAAACTCGCACTGGAAAACAAGAAATTCGTCGAGAAAGTGATACGATACAACCAGGTAAATGCCCCTTTCAAGCTTCTTCAAACATCACACCGCTAAGCAAAAGTCTCTAGTTCCACACTTCCCCAAAGATGAAAGCAGCAGCTCAAGAATTCAAGATCCCCGTCCCAGAATACGATGGTATTGCAGAAGTGTGGGTCAAGGACATCGAGACGTGGATGAGTATAGTGACGGATCCAGAGTTTGTTGCCGCGATTGCACCAGATGAGGATCATTTTATTCAGGCGCCGATTCATATCATGTTGGGATATGACAATACTGTATTGGGGGAGCCGGTGAAGGGGAAATAGGGAGTTGGTCTAGATGAATAAAGAATGTGTACACTTTGAAGTTCCAAGCTAGATTTTTTAACGGGTCTGGTAATTTGCTAGGACACTGAAATGATGACTATAGTTCTAGAGGCGGAGTGTCTGCAAAGGAGAATGCCTGGAAAGAAGGTGGGTATCTGTCCCCTGTAACTTCAACCTTCTCGATTTCTGTTCGTATGTCTTTCAATTCCTCGTCTGTGAGTGTGACGCCCATTGAGTCGATATTCTCATTCAGATACTTCATCTTCTTCGTGCCACTGAGTCAATATCAGCATTCGCTAATTGCTTCCGAGACTATAGTTGATCGAAACTTACGGAATCGGTATGATATCATCACCCTGTCCAAGCAACCATGCAAGAGACAATTGCCCAGACGAACATCCTTTCTTCTTCGAAATCTTCTGCAGTTTCTCTACTAACTTCAAGTTCTTTGGGAAGTTCTCCTTATTGTATCTCGGTGCGTATTTTCTGAAGTCCCCGTCCTCGAAATCATCTGGGCTTTTGATCTGGCCAGTCAGAAAGCCTCTGCCTAACGGACTGTACGCCACAACCGCTATGCCCAATTCCCTGCATGTTTCTAGGATACCGATTTCAGGAGATTCGATGTCGAGGGCGAAAGGGCTGTATTCGAATTGCACTGCATCGATATGGTGCACTTTCTCTGCTCTCCTAATTGTAGCAGCAGAAACCTCGCTCAGGCCAATGGCACCGATCTTGCCCTCTCTATATCTCTCATCAGCTTCCAGCACAATCCTTCAATCGAGACTTATACATACTTTTTCAACTCTGCAAGCGCCTTCACCGTCTCCTCAATCGGCGTCTTCTGATCCACACGATGACAATAATACAAATCAATCTTCTCAACCCCCAATCTCTGCAAGCTCTTCTCACATGCCTGCTTTACATACTCTGCATCGCTCCGAAACGTCAGTTTACCATCCTCTCCTTTCATGACTCCGAATTTTGTCGCAAGGAAGATCTGGGAGCGTGCGCCCGTTCGCTCGAACCAGAGGCGGAGGAGGTCTTCGCTGTCGGCGTCTTCACAAATGTTGGTTAGAATATGGGAGGGAAATTGAGTGGGGAACGAACAAACATCGGATGTATCCCAGAATGTTGAACCCATTTCCAACGCCCGGTCTAGCACTGCGAAGCGCGCGTCATTGGCCTCGACGGCGCCGTAACCTGAACTCAAACCCATTGTGCCAAAGCCTAGGGCAGAGATACGGGGACCGGTCTTTCCTAGACGTCTCGTTGGTAAAGAAGGCATGATTTTGCTTGTCGAAAAAACAAACAAAGGGGAGAAAGAAATGCGAAGATTTAGAGTGGATATGGGAGGCTAGTCATGGGATTCAAATTGGATGTGCGGTTGCAACGCCTAAGCACGTGCTCTAGCTGCAGAATCCGGAAATGCACCGTGGTAATAATGATGGAGATCCTTGGAGGCGTGAGTCGTGACCAGAGGGTGGAAGTGGACGGCCAGTGTCTGAGCTTCTTAGAGGCGGAAATATATTAGCCGGATGATTCCAAGAATGATACTGTAGGCAATGCTTCGGCTCTCTTGTCAAATGCTAGCTTATTCGTAATGAGAGGAAAATGATCTAGGGCCGCGTTTTCCACCCCCTCACTTCACGTGCCGTCGCTTAGTCCAAGCTCAGGACCGGAAATCCATCTTCCAGCAATTCGCTCCAACCCCAGATCCTCGCAAGCTATGGTACACTATCACTGCACTACCAACCCCAGATATTGGCATCAACGTGCGGAGTCCGGGGTCTCCGCAGCCAAGCACAGCGTCCACTAAGATTATTCATCAAATTCGGTTAGGCCCCAAACCAACTTTGGAGACGGTTTCAGCACGATTCAAGTGATTTTGAATAAGTAAGAAGACATTATAGTGTTCGTAAGCCTCTTAGGAGAGCTAGAGGTACACTAAACCCGGCTGTAAGGAACCGAGGAGGTCAGAAATTGGCAGCAGGATGAATATCATCCAACGGACTGGGAATCTTCGACACGCGTAGCGAGTCCCATTCTCCCCCTGTACACATAATTCCGACAGTTTGGTTATAAACCTGCAGCTCTGTCCCTGTGACTTCGTGTTTCCATCTGTCTTCCCATTTACACCTCTAATACTCCTTACTACGTCGCGAAATATTCGAATATGGCATCTTCACTTACAGAGAAGCAAGGCACAGAAGAAATCGAGCATGCACCTAGCTCACACGATACTAACACCGCCGTGGGCGAGCGCGGCTTCGTTACTGAGGGCGATGAATTGCCAAAGGGGTACTTCTACTCACCGTTCTTCCTGGGGACAACATGCGCGATCGGTCTGAACCTCATGGTACGCCCAAAATCTAATTCCGTTTCTAGTTTCCTTCAACGGACTGACGACTATTTTAGGGGTCAACTGGAGGCTTCGCACTCATCGCTCCCGTGCTGGGCAACATATCTGTTGCCCTCGGGCCTACAAACAGCATTATCTGGCTTTCCCTTGTGTACACCATGGGTCTCGCCTTAGGCCTCACTCTCGTAGGTCGTCTCTCCGACATCTTTGGCCGTCGCTGGGTATGTACTCATGAGCTCTTCTCTAATGCTTCGTCTCTCAACTAATCTAATAGTTCTTCATCGTCGGGACAGCCATTGGAGGCATAGGCGCAATCATCGCAGGCACTGCAAATACAGTCCCTGTTCTCATAGGCGGGCAAGTCCTAATTGGCCTCTCCGCATCAACAGGCTATTCATATGCCTTCATCATAGGGGAGCTAGTACCTGTCCGGCATCGCTTCATTTTCAACGCCATTATCTTCATATTTTCGATGCCAACAGCAGGCTTCGGTGCTGCAATATCGACGGCATTTATTTTGCATACGGCTGCGGGATGGCGGTGGGCGTACTATCTCCTCATCATCCTGAATTTCTTAACGACAATTTTGTACACGCTGTTTTACTTTCCACCCACGTTCCATCAAAAACACGGACGCGATACAGTAATGCAATGGCTCAAGGACTTCGATTATGTTGGGTTGCTGCTGTATACGGCGGGACTGGTGCTCTTCATCTTGGGCCTATCCTCGGGCGGATCCTTATATGCTTGGTCAGACGCGAAAGTCATTGCGCCGCTGGTAGTCGGGTTTCTGTGTTTAGTTGGACTTTTCGTGTACGAGACATTTCGAGAGCTAAAGGAACCGTTGATTCCAATCCACCTCTTCAGGAATAAGGGGTGGGTCGCCTCGATGTTGAGTTTGTCGCTCGGAGCTTCAGTGTAAGTACAATCCCCTGTCGTTGAGCTCTGCAAATGCTGACAGAGATAGGTATTACTCGCAAGCCATCGTCTGGCCGCAGATGACAACGAATGTGTACGCGCAAGGACGCGTAACGTGGGCCGGGCTCGTGGCGTGTCTCGTTGGCATCGGAATCACCATCGGAGAGATAATCGGGGGCGGCGTTGCTAAGGTTTCTTTACCCCTGCCCTTCCTGCCTTCCTTTTGCCTTATTTAACATTCTCCAGAACTTCGGCCACTGGAAAATCCAATGCATATGCGTGATAACCATCGGCACGCTGTTCCTCGGCTTGACCGCCCTCTGCACGCCCGAAACACCCAAGACTGCCATGGCTTTCATTATGATTGCGACGACTTTCATTGGGTGGAACGAGGCCTTGGTTTTACCCATCTGCACTATCGCTATTCGCGACCAAAGAGAGATTGGCACCGCGGCTGGCATTGCGGGCTCTTCACGCTCGGCCATCTCTACCGTCGCGTCGACTGTCTATTCCGTCGTCTTGACCACCCGCGTCACACAAACGCTTTCAGCGCAAGTCCCGGCGAAACTCCTTGCAGCAGGCTTACCAGCGTCTTCGATCGCAGAGTATATGACCGCGATCGCAGCAGGCGGAAGCGAGGCGTTATTGAGTAAGGTGCAAGGTCTGACGCCGGCGATTCTGGCAGAAGGCGCAACGGCTTATAGGTATGCGTACGCGGATGCGTATCGGACTATATTCTTGGTGAGTCTGGCATTCGGGGGATTGGCGATCATTGTGAGTTTCTTCATTCCGGATATTGATGCGTTGATGGGAGGGAAGATTGCGGCGACATTGACAGGGAGGGAGAAGGATGAGCAGGTTTTGAAGAATGTTTAGGAAAACAAACTTGGGTGCAAAGGATAGTACGCACCAAAAAAAGGTTGGAGACCAAAGCAGCCGGCTTCCTGGTTTCTGCAAGCTGGAATCCTAAAATTTTTCGCAATGTTAAAGGTAATGCCTTGCTATTCGTGACTATGACAATGTAAACGTTTAATAATAATCCAATCAGAAACCGTACAAACCCTTCGACTAAAAATCAACGACGGTTGTCACCAAGTAGCCAGCTTCCTGAAATGTTCGCAAGAAAAGCTCCATCGGCAACGACGACCAGACAGTTGACAAAATGCTCAATCAACGATTACACGCCAATTTGAAAACTCTGTCTATTCTTGCAAGACCTCTAAAATGTTGCTGGCACTATAGACATTCGTCCACCATCCGAAATAAGGATATTGCCGTCTGGTCATATTAGCAAGTCACAAAGAAATAAATAAGAGACTTACTTGTATACGCCCCGGCACGAGAACACATGAATAACAGCGCCCCTCCAGCGTCTTCCTCCGTGCCAGCTCTCGTTAGCGGAACCATCTCAGGGGCAATAGAACCCTCCTGCGTCAAATCGCTGCTTCCCATCAGACCCTATACCTCTCGTCAGCCTAGAGCCCAGTCAGAGACCTTAAGCAACTCACCTTGCTCATATCACTAGGATACACGCCAGGACAAAAGCAATTAACCCTGACATCGACCCTCCAATCCGCCAACATAGTCGCCAACTGCTTAACAATATGAATAGCCGCCATCTTACTGCCTGCATACGCGAAACCCATACCGGGCCGTCTCGAAAACGCCGCAATACTCCCTGTGACAATAAACTGGCTCTTCACTCCGATCCTCTTCCCCGGCTCACTTCGGTTTCCTGCATCAAGTAAGGGGAGGAATGCGACGAGCGTGTAGAAGCATGCCGTGGTGTTCACCTCAAACGCTTGGTTGAAATGGGACATGGGCGTGTCCCAGAGGTATTTGTGAATTTCGGCGAGGGTTGGTCGCCGGTTTTTGGGTAGGCCGTACATGTCTGGACCTGTGGCTCCAGAGTTCGCGATAACGGTGTTCACGAAACCGGATTCTTTTTCGACGAGGGAGGCAGCGGCGGCGAGGGAGTTCTTAGAGGTTATGTCACATTGGATGGGAACGATAGATTTGTTCGGCTATGAGCTGATTAGATGATTGTGGTTAATAGTTATGGATCGAGAGTTGTACAGCTGCGGAGGCAACTTCTTCTAGTTTGTCAAGACGGCGACCCAGGATGTAGACTTTTGCTGCGCCGTTTACGTCGAGCGCTTTCGCGAACATGGCTCCGATACCTTGGTGATTGCTTTAGAGATAATATGTATTTCGTGACAGTTACACATACCTGACCCGCCACCAGTCAGGACGAACACCATCCCCCTAACAGTGAAAAGGTTGGATACATCCAAATTCGACATGCTCGTAGAGTTTCGACTAATGTAGAATGTGTGAATGAATTGTTGATTAATTGCGAATTAGTAGAGGAAAGGAGAGCAAAAGAAATCATTTGAACTTAAACCCACTTGCAGAAACGAGTCTTATGACCCTATGGTATGGTATGTAGGCGCCGACATTGTATCAGGCTATATAATAACCATCTCCGTGAAGTTTTTTGCGGAGATACAGAGATTGGGAAAACAGAGACCCTTTGCGGTGAGGGGTCAAGGCGCGGCCGGAAATGCTCCCTATTGGCCGTGCCTTCACAAGCCAATGCCGATGCACGTGACAAGTCTGGGATGGATTCCGTTAGAACTCTGGAGGTCTTAAGCAAGTTTTTATCTGCAAGGCAGATAGACGAATGAGAGGCGTTGATTCAAGTAGACGTGATGCATGACTTCGGTAGAATTGTGCCGGTAACGTAACTTCGACAGGTCGTCGGACGTTGTCGAAGCTATAGTAGACGTAGCGCTAGGAGGAAGGAAGTACGTCCGTCACCCAAGGTGTAATATTACTTGGGGCTCAATCGTATTCGATACCATATTCAAGGCTTGGGCTAGGCTTGGACCCCAATATAAGGTGTTTCGCCCTGGAAATGGTATATCCCTTTCAATAGGATCATTTTTCGACATCTGGTCCATACTTAGCATGAAATTTGAACAAAAGGCCATATATATGAACAGGATTTCTAAGAAGAGGAGAGTTTTTCTTAAATTAACAATTGTGAAAAATTGGGAGCGTTAAGGGACAGCTTCCTGGATGGTGTACAGGAAGGAAGTGAATTGAAATTGGCTTTCCGGAAACACTTGATCTTGAAGTTTTGATTGCCCATCAGAAAAGAAAGTGTTCCGAAAAGAATTAAAGACGTTACAAGAACATTAAAGGTACTATTGAAATGAAGTGGTTTCATCCAAACGGAACTCTACTCCACCGTACACCTCAACAGCACCACCGATGTTTACTGCGGAAACAGAAGGTTCCACATCTTTCAAATCAATTATCAATCCTAGGAAAGAAGTTGCTCTGGATCACTACCGGAGCATGGAGTAGCTCCGAGACCATTTGCCTGGGTGTTTAAGTCACATTGTAAAACCTCGAATCGTCGGTGATGTTCGAAAATAAAGCCGCAATTACCAAGATAAGTGAATATAACTGCGACAATTAGTACTAAAGTCACTCGAACGTGTCGCTTTGGGGTCTAATTCGAGATCAGCGCTGACGGTTTGACGAACTGTCGGTGTGGCACAACTGATCACTGCGCGAGTAATCCAGGAACCAACGCCTAGCAGTAGCCAGACCATGATAGAATTAGTATATGCCCGAAAGGGCATACGGAGAATAGGGAAGCACGGCAGTGGCATGACCTAAATTCAGGGGTAGCGGATGCAAGCTCAGCGGGGGGAAGATAGGATATTGCGAAGAGATTGGAGCCCAGTGTTTCGGGTAAACCGACATGCAGCGCGTGTTGCAAGAAGCAGCCATGATTGAGGTGAAGAAGGAAGCTTGAAATAGTGGATAAACGCTTGTTCGAGCCGCCGAGGGGCTAGGCTAGTGCATCCCGGTAGAATGAGGTGCCGACATGCCGACGTGACGACTTTCAACTCATCATCAGCTCCTCTCCTCCTATCATCCGGCCTGCAGATACGAGCCTGTCGATTCTCAAAATTCCCAAAAAAAGAAAACTCTGCCCCCAGGTGGTGCCCCATTCCCCGGGAATGGCGTTCGCAGATCTTCGAGCAAGCAATTGCCAACCCCCCGAGAGCCAGGTACGCGACAATTCATTGTCCCCTTAGCAAATACCCCACTCTGGGGCTGAGGTGAGACTTCTGCTCCTAATCCTCATCACAGCTGGTGTTCCTGCGGCACTGAAACCTGTGCCTGCAGCCTGGTCAGCGTCGAGCCCCCACAGCGTTATGGTCTGATGGACTTATGGGGTTCCGTCGTGATGCCGAGCGCGGGGCACGATGACAACAACATCGCCGCCTTGAGCTTGGGTGGACATCTGCAAGCCACTCGACAACAGCACGTTCTGATGCGTCTACACTACGAGGCTTTCCGCTATCCAATTACTGCCCTCCAAGACCGGCCTGCGCTGTTATCTCTTACTGTTCTTGTCGCCTGCCGTCACCAAGCTCAACTGCATCCGTGGCGCCGTGCAACAACGTAGATTATGCATGCCACCTCCAAGAAGGACGCTGGAGGGGCCTCCGCTCGGAGACTCCCAACAACTTATAACAATACTGCTGGCAGTTACAATAGGATATGATTGGCTGAACAGCTTGTTTTTGGCCCCTCTCTATATTTCTCAAATTCCCTATGAATTGGCTCAATAGCAATGAAATTCAAGTCTCTACCACTTGTTCAAAGGAGACTAAAGCAAAGCACATATCGCTCGGAACTTCAACCTGTGAGGAGCTGACGCCGACGCGTGGAAATGTACTGGGCATCCACCATAAACTCTTCGGTCTAGACAGGCGCTGCTAAAGAAAACGTAACCCTAAAATGCCCGATAACAGGATTTTATTTTTCTTGCATGAAATAAGCGGCGTCCAAGGGTCTTGCAACGAGTTGGCCACTCTCAAACACTTTTCGGGAGATACACAAAAGTCTTCGGCTCTCCGCCGTGTTTTCACCATCGCTCAAAAGGGAATAACCTGCTATTGTTCATTACCCGGAGTCGCGTTTTCGCTTACACGTCTGACGGTTCCTACCGACGCGCAGGTTATCCTAGCAAGCACCATGCGCAAATCCGCCCATCATCAGGGTAGCTGTTGATCTTCTGCGTTTAGGCAGGAACCGTAGTGCGCTCCACCCATGCTATATCTCCACTAGTAAGTCGAGAGAGCAAGGATAGATCTTCAGAACTGCTCCCAATGCTTTGGCGAACCCGCCATGGCTTCCGAGTTTAGTACGGAAGGATAACGTATATGATTCCAGAGGTACCTTCTTGGTATACAACACATCTCGCTAACAATATACTTCTTTTTCCAATGCAAAATGTATTCAAAAACCAACCCCAGTTTCAGTCTTGATACCTCTTCAGCAATACATTCGTTAGAGGATGAGCAGTCCGCCGCTCGCAGCCCACCCTGGGAGCACGCTAAGGCACCAACCATTGCCCAGCTCGCGCAATCTAGAGCATATAGCCTCGACGAATGGTCCGGATTCCACAACTTGGGTTTCAACGTTCGATCCATTCATGAGTCTGACATCGAGAAACAAAAGGATAGCTCTGTATCAACCAGTCCTGCCGCGTCAAGAATGTTTGGCTCAGCCCCAGATTCTCAGCATATCAGTCCCTCACCCGATGATCCTTCAGAACCGTCAATGACTAGAACGCGCGAGTTTGCTTTCATTTTCATCACATGTATTGCACAGTTCCTATCACTGGGAGCCCTAAACCAGACTGTCGCGCCTGTTATGGTTCTAGCGAATCATTTTCACATCGAGGACTACGGTACGCTGAGCTGGTTCTCAGCCTCGTTCAGTATGAGTGTTGGTACTTTCATTTTGCCTGCAGGTACGTTCACCGCACTTCATTTCATTTTCAATCCACCAAAATCAGTCACACAGAAGCCAGTGATCGTTGAATTACTTTAATGAGTCATTTTAGGGGTGGCAGCAACGACCAGGCAGGAGCTGAAATTGCTGCTACTTCCCGAAAGAATTCGGTTTTCATTCTTGCGGATATCCATCGATCATTTCTTGAACTCGCACTGACGGCTTTCAGGTAGATTAGGGGATATGTACGGACACAAAAGAATATACCTTATCGGTTGGCTATGGTTTGCTGTCTGGTCTCTGATAACAGGCTTTGGTTACTCGTTTGGCATCATTCCATTCAGCATTTGCCGGGCTTTTCAAGGCATCGGTAGGCCACTCCTTCCTCTCACATTGACATTGAACTAATCTTACACCCTTTTAGGTCCTGCACTCCTCGTACCAAATGCTGTCGCACTCATTGGCCGCACACTCCCCGTGGGTAAGAAACGTATGATCGGATTCGCCTGCTTCGGCGCCTGCGGGCCCCTTGGTGCCGCAACAGGTGCTGTATTTGCCGCACTTTTTGCTGATCTTGTGTGGTGGCCGTGGGAATTCTGGACCTTGTGCATCGTCTGCCTGATCGTCATGGTTCTAGCGTTCATCATCTTACCCAACGAAAGCATGGATATTCCCGAACTCAAAGGACAACAACGCCCAAAATTCGATTACTGGGGCTCGATTACTGGTGTCTCTGGACTTGTTCTCATCAATTTCGCACTTAACCAAGCTCCGCTCGTAACCTGGGCGAACCCTTACATTGGTACACTACTCGGAGTCGGATGCCTATTCATGGTCGCCTTCGTCCTCGTGGAACTCTACGCCACAGATTACCCTTTGATCCCCATCCGCGGTTTATCCAAAGACTCCATCTTCGCTCTGACCTGTATTGTAGCGGGTTGGTCATCGCATGGTATCTGGGCTTATTACCTATACCTATTTCTCGAGCACCTTCGGGGACACTCCGCCCTGCTGACCTCTGCCGAGACGTCCCCAGTCGCCATCACGGGCGTCTTCTTCGCCTTCTCAACTGTCTGGCTCATTCAACGCGTGGGCGTGAGCTATGTCATGCTCCTCTCGATGTCATTTTTCATGGTTGGCTCGCTGCTGCTAGCTCTCATGCCAATCCACCAAACCTACTGGGCGCAGACCTTCGTCAGCGTGCTCATTATGCCTGGTGCTATGAACCTTTCCTACCCAGCTGCCAACATTCTCCTATCTTCCTCGCTGCCCAAGGAGAAACAGGGAATTGCTGCCTCCCTGGTTAGTACGATGGTTAATTACAGTATTTCGTGTGGTCTCGGGTTTGCGGGTACAATTGATCGGTATACGATCGAAAATGAGGCAAGAAAGAGGGGGATTAAGAGGAACCCCGCGCCGTTGAGCGATACGAGGCCGGAGACGCAGGAGTTTAGGCTCAAGGGCTTAAGGAACGCATACTGGTTTGCGACAGGATTAGGCGGGGTAGGGATGTTAGTCGCAGGGGTTTTTGTGGTGGTTACCGAGAAGAGGAAGAGGAGGGCGGCGAAGCTGGCAGTATGAAGAGGATCATTTCGCCTCAGACAATGTCAAGTTTTGGCAAAAATTTCGGCATGCATGTACTCAAGGGTTTTATTACGGTCATTTTTCCGGCATTGCATGGGACGGGATGATTTGCATCGGCACAGAGTACACAATGCGGAGAGCTCTATGAGATCTCTTACGGCATGCATTGGACATGGCGTTTAGCATTCTTTCTTCACTTTCACGGTCGCCATGTACTATGCCACGGTTTAACATAAGTCCCACAGGCCAAAAATTCAAGTCTTTTTCGTCTATGTGTGATACATTGTCGATCTACACGCAGGAGTATCTTCATACAAAAGCAGGCGTATGTGTGAAGGACATTCCAATACGTTTTCATCATGTGCCTCACCTCTATCATACACGCCTTTTCATCCCATTACTTAAAACTACCATAACGAAACCCTCAGCCAGCCGACCGTCATCCTTCAACAAAACATTAGATCAGCCACGGACCCATCTGCTATTCTTTCTCACCCATGATACCCAGGTTCCGATTTCTATTTCTAGGAATTCCCCTCATCCTGCTCCCGTATCCGACATCCGCCCACAGCGACTGGGTTCTACCTGGCATGCCGTACAGTTCCTGGACTAGCCATTCAACTCGATGCTGATAGGTGGAAGTTCAGATAAATGTATGGGTGAGGAGGATGGAGGGGCAAATTCTGCAACAGCCACCCCGCATCGCTTACATCTCCATACCGTCACGTCACGTCATTTGAATTGAGAATTGTCGCAGCACTTCTCTAGGAACGGACAGCCCCCTTAAAGTTACCACCCATCCCGTTGACCTCCCCATTGCTACGACACCACAAGAATGTCTCCACCGATCCCCATAGCGCTCATAGGTAGTGGCATCTTCGCGAAGGAAGAACATCTCCCGGCGATCCTAGCGACGCCCTCGTTCCGCCTCGCAGCAGTGTACTCGCGCAGTCTCTCCTCCGCGAAATCACTTGCTTCGGGACTCTCTGCACAAGACAGTCAGGAAGTGGGCTTGTACAGCGAAGATCAGGAGGGGCAGACGTTCGAAGAGTTGTTGGCGAGAGAAGATATTAAGGGGGTTATCATTGCGTGAGTTGTTTTCTCTCTTCTGACAATGTTGTAGAGAAGGGAGGACGCACTCAGATGTATCTAGAAAATTTTGAATTGGATATATATCTTCGGTTTGTGGTATCAAGTCTGAGCAGCCGACGCTCACAATTACTAACCGCACACTTCTCCAGCCTCCCCATCCTTTCTCAGCCAGCATACATCCGCCGCGCCCTTACGGCTGGAAAGCACGTCCTAGCAGAGAAGCCCATTGCAAAAGACGTCGCTACCGCCAACTCCCTCCTCGACTTCTACAACTCCACCGACAAAACCGCAACTCTAGCCATCGCAGAAAACTTTCGCTTTCTCGCTTCCTTCCTGCATGCGTCAGAAGTAATATCGACGCTCGGTCGCGTTCTGAATTTCCGTGTAAGGGTAGACAACCTCGTCAAGCCCGGCGGAAAGTACTTTGAGACAAGCTGGCGTAAGGTCCCCGAGTATCAGGGCGGTTTCTTGCTCGACGGTGGCGTACACTTTCTCGCTGCAACACGGCTCTTACTCGCCAAAGAGAAGATTGTTCGCACAAGCGCATTCACGGCGCAATTGCAGGAACATCTCCCACCCGTCGACACCCTACACGCGCTCGTTCAGCTCGACTCCGGCGTCGCAGGGACGGTGGAGATCAGTTTTGGAACGACGTTTACAGGGAGCGAGTACAGTGTTGCGTGTGAGAAGGGTACGGTGAGCGTGAGTAGGGGGAAGGTAACGATCACCAAGGAAGGAAAAGAGGAAGTCAAGGAGTTCCCTGAGGAGGGCAATGGGGTGAAGCAGGAAGTGGCGGCGTGGGCGGAGGGGCTGGTAAAGGGTGTGGCGAATGAGAGGCAAAGCCCCGAGGAGGCGTTGAGAGATTTGAAGTTGTTGGAGGCGATCTTGAGGAGTGGGGAGGATGGGGGGAAGCCCGTGGTGTTGGAGTTGTGAGGGGCCTGATGAGAATCGCATGAGTCAGGAGAAGCATTTGCCCCTCTAGGCCTGAGAACCTGTATAACTCAAAACAGTCGACGTGGGGGCTTAAACGGGCCCGAGTCGATATGAAAGCGAGAATGTGATTGGGACAGCATTTGGCCCCCTCAGCCCAGAAATCTGTGTAACTCAAGCTTCAGCGCTCGCAGCCATTGTCAGCTGACTCTGCTCCTGCTGGATCTCTTCATCCTCCAGGCCCAGCTTTTTTAGATCCACGGCCAGAGGATCCGTCTCTACTGTTGACTCGGTCGGGCCCTCCATGCCTGGCGGCGGCAGCGCCCAATCCGGCAACCCCGTCTCATAATCCCATCGTCCTGTCTCACAGCGATATCTTCTCGCATGCAAATATATCCCCAGCTCATGTGCGCCCGGGTCGCTATACAGAGGAGTGTCACAGATGTCGCACGTCTCGCCCGTCATCTTCTCTGCCTTGCGCTTATTGTACTGGTCGACCATCTCGTCATGGTAGGCTACTGCGTCCGCGACGTCCTCTTTGCCCATGCGCGCCAGCCGCGTCATGATGTCCTCGTCGTTTTCATCCTCTGAGTGTGCGCGGCCAAGAGACGGCCCGAAGACGCGCTGGTTCGCGTAGATTGGGTCGTTGGAGATGGGGTGCCCGAGGTATTGGAGGTGTACGCGGAGTTGGTGTGTGCGGCCGGTGATGGGGAAGCAGCGGACTATGGAGTAGCCGCGCAGTTTCTTCCACTCCATGCCTTCTTCTTTTTCTCCGTTTGTAGACGCTTGTGGTGATACGCCGTCTTTTGGTGGGTAGTATGCCAGCCGTTTGAACACCGTCTTTGCTTCTTTGCCGTTTGCCCGCACGCGGTTGAGGCCCAGCTTGGGACTAATCTGTAGAATGGGTTTCTCGCACACGATCTCGCCCTCGGGAAACTCGCCCACGACTCTCGTCACGTACTCCTTCTTCACGGTACGCTCCCTAATCTGCGCGCTCATGGTCTCGGCAGCCTGCTTGTGCTTCCCGATGAACATGATGCCGCTCGTGAGGCGGTCTAGCCTGTTGCACGGTAGCGGATTCCAGCCATATCCCCGGTCTGCGCGCATAATCTCGATGATGGAGTTGAAGTGGTAGCGGCCCGCGGGGTGGACGGGCATGCCGGCGGGCTTGTTGATGACGATGAGGTCGTCGTCTTCATGGACAATGCCAATGGGCGTTGCTGTGACGGGGGGTTCGTGCCGGTGCAGCGTGTGCGATATCACATCCCCGTTCTTGACTATGGAGGCTGTCGAGGCCACGGGCTTGCCGTTCAGCACCACGCGCCCTTCCACGATGGCCTTCTCATAGTATTCTGCGGGCCGGTCCCGGAACTCGCTCGCGAAGATGTCGAGGATTTCGCGTCCGCGCCACCGCTCTTTGCAGAATGTGTTGTATGTGTAGTGGTACGGCGTGACCTTGCGCAGGCCATCTTCGAGGTAGTAGGGCGGCGGCCACGGGTCGCAGGGTGTTGTGACGACAGGCGGCGGCGCTTCGAAGGGAAATTTGTCCGGTGGGTATGGGGGGTATTTATCGCGCGGCGGGGACGGGACGAGGGCCATCGAGGGCCGGGCAGCGGGTGGAAGTCGCCCTTTGCTCGCGAGGTAGGCGAGGATGCGCGGGGAGGGCGCCAGCGGGAGAGAGAGGCGGTGGTGGTGGTGGGGTGTGTATTTCGGAGGTGGGATGAGGCATGCCGCAACCTCGGGGAGAGAGGCAGCTCTAGCCGAGGACCGATAGACGTTTGCTTAGGGTTTCCATCTACGGGCTTAAACAAACCTTGCTTTAACGTCCCATGCTATTAAGAAGACCAGAGATGGCACTAGACGCGCTGAAAGCCCGGCGGCGGGACGACTACAAATTCCACCTTGAATATAGAACGAGATGTACCATGCTCTGCTGCTTCCTACCCATCTACGTCATTAACCAATCCTAGGGAGCGACAACGACATGTACCACCACCTGAACAACAGCATCTACTATTTCCTCTTTGATTCGGTTGTCAACACCTACCTCATTACGCACTGCTCGTTACACCCGCCTTCCTCTCCGCAAATCGGCCTTGTCGTGCACTCGCATTGTGACTACTTCTCGCCTATCGAGTTCCCTGCCGTCGTGGAATTGGCGCTGAGAGTGAACAAGTTGGGGAAGAGCTCGGTGACTTATGAGATTGGAGTTTTTGAACAGGGAATGGAGAAGGTCAAGGCCGTGGGCGGGTTTGTGCATGTTTTTGTGGACAGGGAGAGTAGGAAGCCAGGCGTGAAAGGGATGGACGAGGAGTTGATGAGAGGGCTGGGTAAGATCGTTTGGGAGGAGAAATCGAAGCTTTAGTTGAAAAGCTCGTTTTTCAGAACCTGTTACTATCAATACAATGCGTGAAGATCCGTAAGACGGTACGAGGATTGCCACCAGTTAGAGGCAGGAAAGCAGACTTGATGAGCCAACTGCTACTAGAACTCAATACTGACATTCAAACTCCAATATTCGCATCGTAGTTCTTGCAACCTTAGTCCGCCACACTTGCTCAGGGTTATGAAAAGCCGTACCGGGATGTTGCCCCACGTGACGAGCTATTTAATACCAAACAAGACCCGACAGCCTTTGCGCTACAAGAGTCACACTTCAATGACACTTCAGCTTGACTGAGTCATCCCCCACTGAAACCTACTAACCTTCAATCCAACGTTCACCACTTCTCGTCTACCACCACATACCCTTGTATGAATACATGAATTCCTTACACCACCTCTGGACGATACATGAAATTTCCCGTCTCATAACATCTCGTTACCTTTCCCAAAAGGCTTGACTGGCTCACGGCAGCGCGCTCTATCTGGACACAACGCACAAATCAACTCCCGACCACATCAACCATAGATGGTACCAGGATAAGTCCACCTGCAGTTACACGAGCCAGCTTTGTTTGAAAATGCTCTCATCATTTAAAGTATCTCCCTACCGTTCTCCACTGGAAATTCAGGATACCAATAATGAAAGCCATGCCGTCGCCGTGTCACCCAGGACAATGCCTCCGGGTCCCTCATCACCATTTCGCTTACAATCTTCGACAATTCGATCAATTATCAAGACCAAAATCTGTTTCCGTTCATCGAAGTACTTTTGAGGAAATATTTAATCTTCCCTCAAGACCTTCCTATGATAATTTCTGGCACAGGGAACTGCACTATATTAGTTCACTACCAGCTCACTAGAAATTTGTGACCAGATCTACAACCTCATCAGCAAGCATAATGACTTTGACAAGGATAAGTACTTCTACGACTTCGAATCTGCCAGACTGTTCTCTTATCCTCGTGTACACGCAAGAGCCATACCTGCTAGAACCCGATGTGTACCTGCAAAAGAATAAAAATTAGAACTTGAATTAGTTACGTTGCTAAGCAAGATTACATTTACCTCCGGGCACTGCATACGCAGTCAAGGTAACTACCAAGAGTTGGATGTAGGGCAATATCCTCTTGATAGGTCTAGGCCTAGGACTCGTTGTTTAACACTCTATCATGGCATATAAGCGTATATAGCTCATCAGCCTCGAGACTTCTTTTTGCTGTAAACCCAGCCCGAATATGTTCCTCCAACAATAAGGTGTATACCAGATAGCCATGGAAGGCATTCCTTCTATACGCTCCCTGTTCCATCTCCATCCCCACTAACCACTGGCCTTCACCTCCACCATCTCCGCCTACGTATCATCACGTTTCCCCCCTGAATTCCCTTTCAACCCACAATCGCGCGCAATGTGACTTGTATTTTGAAATTGTCTCCGAACTGAGTGAGGATGATTTTGGTGAAAGTCAGGTCAAAAGTCTCTATGTTTGCGATGTGGCCTTTGCTTAGCACGAAGTAGAGGGCATCTAGAGGTGTTGTTAGCAATGAGAAATCGGGGAAAGGTTGGAGGGGGGACTGCCCAGCTATCGTTTTTCGGGACCGGAGAGCATGGGGGATATGTCTAGGAATTCGGCGAGGAGGGCGCGGAGGGGTTTCTGCCATGGTGATGGATGAGTTGTCAGAGCGGGGTGGTCAGATGGAGAGTTAAAGTTGAGTAGAACAAATTGAAGTAGAGAATATATTTTGGGGGCACTGGAATTTCACTACTTCAGATTACATCTGGTTGCTTGCAGTGGAAAGCAGGTGCAAATTTCTCGAGCTAATTTAAAGACGTGTGACGGACTAGATGTGACATAATAGCTTGTTTCCTAGGATGCCTCAACGACAGCTCTATCAAGGTGTTCCTCTACGGTGAAAGAATGTTTTAGAACATGTTTTTATGTTAATTGATCTACACAACTACGATTAGGTAATAATTGGTGTTGCAGAAAACCTTTTATCACCAATACAGCTGAACTCGTTCAAAGTATCGAATTAGGGCATCTACACTAAATGCCGAAGGGTAGGAAAAGGAACAAAGATTTCGCTCTTCTCTTTGAGAGCTATGCAACTCCTCACAACCCGTTACCTCAGCCGATTATCACTAGCCGTTACCCACTCAGCTGTGTGACGTACCCCCAACTTGATGCCAACACAATGGAGAGCAGGTAATCCGAATATTCGCAACCAATCGTTAGCCGGCCCCAAACGAAAGAAACAACTAAATTTGGAAGGACTTGGTCCCAGTAGCATTTCCAAATCATACTTCCAACCCCCCCTTTTTTTTTTTTTTGTCAAATCATGCTCTCCCTGATAGTGCTGCGAAGCGTGGCTGTGTAGATAAAATCTGAACTGTGAGAAAGTTCTCCAGGTCCAGTTGACATCTCTTGTCCACCAACCCAGAGCAGCGCTCCACTAAATGACTCAATTATCCACAGCAGCAGGTCTCCTCTTCAGAATATTCTCTTGTAGCGCCCCCATAATACCTTTCAGTCCACTAACCCGACTCTTATGAAACGCCTGATCAATCTCATCCAAGCTTCTCCCTCTCGTCTCCGGCATAAAAACTACACAAACAACAGCCGTCAAAAGCGTACAGCCCCCAAACAAGAAGTACGCTCCATACGTTGTCTTAGCCAGCAACGTCGGCGTGATCAAAGCGACAAGAAAGTTGACCATCCAGTTACTTCCATTCGCCATACTCGCCGCGGTCGCCCTGGTCTTCTGGGGCTGGATTTCAGCAGAATAGATCCGGATACCGACAGCCCAGGAGACACTAAAGATGGCGGCGAATACGTAGATGGAGACGATAACAATCCAGCGACCTGGGCCCGTGGAAGCATGGACAGCATTGCCTGCGTAGAGACTTCCGATGAGAAACATGACGCTCGCCATTCCTAGGCCGCCGAAGACAGTGTTCGCGCGGCGTCCCCATTTGTCGGCCCATATTGTTGCAGGAATGGTGACGGCAAATATAACGAGGGCAGACACTCCAGAGGCGAGGAAGGCTGCTTCATTCGAGGCCAGACCGGCTTGTTGGAACAAAATTGGGGCATACTGAAGCATTGTTAGCTACGGTGATGTTGTTTCGGCAAGAGCGAAGCGCAACTTACATAAAGAACCCCGTCAATACCACTCAACTGCTGCATACCCATAAGAAAGACGGCAAGGAAAAGCCTCTGACGAGACTCTGCAGAAAATACATCGAGTATCTGAGCCTTCTTCAGGCTAGGCTTGGCAGAGGGGTGACGTTCAAGAATAGCATCACCAACAAAGTCAGAATCTCCCGCCGCCATTACAGAAGCCTCAAGCTGGTCCAGGATTTTTTCTTGGTCAGCAGTGGGTACACCAAGCTTCTCCCATGCTTCAGAGGCTTCATTAGTCCTTCCGTGGAGGGTAAGCCATCGTGGAGACGCAGGAAGCCAGATGAGCGTTATGGCAGAAAAGACGAAAGAGTAACAAGCCAACAGCATGAATGGTAGGCGCCACGAGAAGGACGACCCAATTTTGGCAGTACCATAGCAGGTAAAAAAGCCCGTGACCAGGCCGAGAGTGATAAGGAGTTGAGGTCCAGTAGCCAGGGCGCCACGATGTCTTGGTGGCGAAATTTCGCAAATATACCTAAAATGGAAAAGGTCCCGAATTAGCTCTATAGACTCTCAGAGACAAAGAAAGGCAATTTATGCAGACTTACACGACCAGTATACCAAGATAAAGACCTTCGCCAACCCCTTCAATGACACGCCCAACAACAAACATGCCAATCTGTATAGAAGCAGCCTCAAGAGCAGCGCCAACGGCAAAGATGAAAGACCCGATAGCGATTCCTCGTGTCCGTCCGAGCACATCAGCTACTTTTCCTGCGAAGAACGAAGAAATTGCGGCAGGGATGAGAATAGACGAGACGATGAGACCGTGGACTGTGGGGGAAGGATTGCCAACGTATTTTGTGAAGTCTTCCATGACGGTCACTGGACCGATGATGCCAGTGTCAACGCCAAAGAGGAAGCCTCCAAAGGAACACAAGATGCTGGCGATGATATAGCCTGGGGGCTTCTGAAAGAGGGTTGAAAGCAGCGTGGAGGTCCGTACGTAGTACGGTCGTATTTTACGGCACCGTAAGTTCACCGTACACCGTACGTACGTAGCCACCTTTGTGGATATTTTTGACCGTACGTAAATAATTGAGATGGTGGATTTACGCGTACGTACGTAGGTGAAGCTGTATATATACGCGTATATGGTCCGTACAGGCCAATTTTTAGAGTCATAATTTGTCCGTGCGGAGGCTTGTGTGGGGGCCATTTTGGCTTGTTTAGTAGGCTTAATTTGGAGTAGTAGGAGGCCTACTTTGGAGGCTTGTTTTGGGGAGCCCTGTTTAGCTTGTTTTGGGGGCTCAATTTAGAGTAGTGGAGGCTTGTTTTGGAGTAGTAGTCCTAGGTAGGTTAGTAAGGCTCCAGGGAGGATTTTCATTAAGATACAGTGTGTATTAACACCTGCTCAACCACCTACTGTTGTTGTTATTATGGATAACTTTGTACGCTCTACACGTAGTAGCCAACCTACTCAACAAGCTATTGCCTCCTCCTCTAGCAGCGCATTGCCCTACCACGCAGCTGCCTTAAAGCGCCTTGGGAAGCTGCCTGTTCCTGCATTAGCTTAATCATCAACATCCTTATTATAAGAAGGGACGCCTTCCTCTATTGTAGCCGCTCCATCTAAACCACCTCCTCACAACTATCTAAATAGTGCCAACTTATACACGCTTAGTGTTTAGTTTCTAGTGTAGTAGGACTAGATTTGGAAGGGCTAAACGCGTTTGCAGAGTAATTAAATTAGCTACTAAGTTGTCAACAAGCAGCACCTGCAGGGGGGCTCTTGACGTTCTACAATTTACAACTATAGTGCTAACTTAATTTACAGGGATTGCAATAGCCAGTATAAACGCGTGTGGCTTTGTAGGCTCTGCTATAAGATAGGCAAGCGCAACTGTGCCAAATTCTCTAATTCTACTCATTATATTAGTACGCACCTTAACAAGGTGCACCAAATCTTAGCCCTAGGCTACCTACCTACCTTAAGGCCAAACAGTCCCTAGGAAGCCACTGCTAGTACAGCAGCTAGTACAAATAATATACTCTTATAGTCGCCCTAGCAGGAGGATAAGTTAGTAAGCGCGTACGTTGATTGGATTATTACTCACAATCTTTTAATAAGGCAGGCAACATCACTAGCCACAAGAGGGCTACTTACCTAGAATTGACCTTAACTTCTTGCTGCACTACTAAACAACCACAAGACACTTGCTAAGTATATAACAAAGGCGCTCACACAAAGGAGGCTAGAAATTATAAACCTACTACAACTAGCCTGCAGTACAGTTGCGTTAAGTGTTAATATTTAGACGTCACTAAACTACCTAAGTTTCCTAGGCGTAGTAGCTTATTTTGTTAGTATGTGGCCCATGCATAAGGTGGTGAATATTGTCAAATTTTTCACCTCTAACTCACTGCTTATAACCAACCTACAGACGCTAACTTAAACCACTGCAATCTCCTTATTGCCTTCTAGAACATGTGTAGCAATTATACTAGCAAGAGACAGGCTATAATTGTTGCAGAGGTATTAGTTGAATACTAGGTGGTTAAAAAGTTCCGCTACTTTGTAGGCGACAATGCAAGCAACAATAACTCTACGTTTATTACTACTCTTAATAGGGAGCTTAGGATAGAGCTCTCACAGGAGAATTAAATACACTACGCTAGGCATATAATTAACCTTGTTGTTAAGTTAATTATCTATAGAGATAGGATTACAGAGTTTAAGGCTTCTCTTGCTAACGCTCCTCCCAAACATTAGTTTGCCCTCTTCTAAAAACACAGTATTATTAGACGCCTACACAACATTGTTAACGCAATTAACGCCTCTACTAAACACCAAGAACTCTTCCAGGAAGTTTAAATAGAGGTCTATACTAGTATAATTAGATTTACAACGCTTAGCTTACTTAACAACAGCAGGGTGAGGTAGCACTTAGTTTATTCTATGCTGCTCTACTGCTAGGAGCTACGCAAGACTATTAATAAGTTTCTACGTTAGTAGAGAGCTGTTAAAAAGAGAATAGGCAACAATAGCAAGGAGGACGTACATAAAGATGAGGAGGATGATAGCTTCAACTCAACGCTTAATTCTATAACACCTAACAACTAGGATAAGGCTAAACAGCTTACTAACTTCCTACAGCCATTCTATAAGATAACTAAGCAACTAGAAGGCAACACTAGCAAGTTAGGCTTTAGCTCTCTCTAGCAAACAATTGTCAACCTTAACATACTTAATAAGGAACTCCGCGAGCAGAAATCACGACTAATCTAACACCTAAATAGCTTCTTAAAGAGTGCTGTTAATTAAGGCTTTGAGAAGCTCAATACTTACTAGACTAAGGTAATTTTTGACTCTAAGCTGTCGCCCTACTCAATTACCACAGTACTTAATCCTTAACTCTAGATTGCTTGGTTCAAGCAGACATGGAGAAACAATAAATTGTACTACAGCCAAGTTGAAAAGGACATAAAGGCTGCCTTTGAGGATTACCTAGATCTTATTGCTAAAGAGGAAGATAAGGTTGATAAGGAGCAGCAGGGTGTAGAGCTCCACTAGAAGCTGCCTGAGGGCTCAACTTTGGAGAGCTGTTATAAGAGGTCTCTCCATATTAATACCCATTATATAATAGGCACAAAAGGCAGGGCTAAACAACAGAAGGCCTACAGCGAGTTGGACGATTACTATGAGAGCTATAACATTGACGTTACGCGTTACAACAAAACCAATAACCAGCGACTCAACAATCCTATACAGTGGTGGAGTGAGGTTGGCAGGCAACGTTACCCAACGCTCTATCGCATGGCACTAGACTACCTCTCTATACCGTCAACGTCATGTGAGTGCGAGAGAGCGTTTAGTAAGGGCCGGAGGACTATTACTGACAATAGAAATCGACTTAGTGGAGCGACAATTGAGTCGCTACAGCTACAGAAGAACTGGCTTCAAAACAAGGCTGTTGCTAGCCACCTCACCAATCGCACCGCTCCGATAGAGCCTCACAAAAATCACGTGTTTTGACCGTACTACGGTCCGTAAAAACGGCTACCGTACGTACGTAACCGAGTTGGTTTACGACCCGTAAGTCCTCCTCCTCAAATTATCACCGTACGTACGTACAGAGCCTCTAATTTGGCCGTATAGACCTCTCAAAATTATACGGAATACGGTATACGTACGGACCTCCACGCTGGTTGAAAGCTGCATTTCGTTATGCGTCAAAGTTGAGGAAACAATGGAGGACAAACCGCAGCTTATACCACTCAGACTTAAAGTAAGAATCTGGAGCAAGAGATGTTAGAGCAAAGAGTCATCTCAACATTTGTAAGCTTGCGGTCACGTAGGAGTTAGTTTCTGCTCAATCCGTAGATAGATGCAGCAAGTCAACCGGCTCTTGAATTGCTTAAAGCCTTAGTTGGCCCCGCTGTGGGGTGATCTCAGATAAGCCTTTCAGACCATTGTGGTGGCCGTGTGGCTATTGGGAGATGCCCACCATTCTAGACGGCGACGGTAGACAGATCACAGGTGTGTATAAAGAGCAGCGTGATTCCATAAGCGACGATCAATCTAGGATTGAGCGCGATAATGAGGAAGATTGGTGTTCAGAGTAGCGACTCAAACAGGGGAATTTGACGCGTGTAAGAGCTTGGCAATATATCGGATAGGCTACCAGATGAGGCTAGGGTTGATTAGCTTTGCAAGCTACCACAGCGTCTAGAACAACGCTGAAAATTTCTGATGTTCTTGCTCATCAATTTCTACAACACTTACAGAATCTGGTTCACGAACAGTAGAAATGGAAGGATTACCCAACTCATCCTACAACGCTATCGAGACTAAGCCCTTGTTCCTGGTTGAACCTTGCGCCTCTTCCAATCCAAACTGGCTTTGAAATCACCAGGCAATAGGGAGACTGTTTCTCCAGATTGACCATGAGAATAGCATTGATTGCAAGTGAGATAGCAGTAATTTAGACAACCAAGACATTCCCTTGAACTCAACGACGATGACATGGCCCAACGCACATGGAAGAATCCTCCAGCCATGTCATCTGCAGTCCCGGCGGAGCCACGACCTAATCTAGACTGTTGGTCGGAATCATATCTTTTAAGCCTATGTGTTTCTCGGCAGAAAGCAGAGAAACCATTACTGAAGGACTTATCTATGAAATCACAAATTTGGCTGAGAGTGAAGCTTCTGCAGAGAAGTCCTAAGTTAGGTCGGTGTGAAGGCGGTGACTTCAAAAACAGAATATACGAAGTCGCGATATGCTTTGTTTCTCGCTAGTCACAAGGTTTTTCCACACAAAGAAAGCTCACAACCAATCGCCAAAGAGATTACAAAGAGATAGAAATCAGATAGCGACTCACAAGGGTGAAGTATAACCAAGTGAATGCTGAAATGATCGGGACGTTTTACTTCCGCACACAGGTATAGCAAAGTGCATCGAACAGTCAGACGCGCATTGTCTGCGGCCTCACGGGCAGTGTTTATTCATAGCCGTCTGAAATCAGCTTGTCAATCATCTAAGACTGTATGGCCAAGCGCCCGGTTCGTTTTACACTGATAAATGCTATCCCACATGATCTAATGAATTGGAGAATCGCCGGCTAGTTGATTCATGCCTCTTTTTAACGCTGCAAGTGGCGTTCTCACCTTGCATGCTACGCCACAAGGCTGCTGGAAGGCTTGTGGCATTTATTCTTCAAACCACCTGCGAACCATTCCAGATACGAGCAACAATTTTCTTTCATACAAATCGCCGAACCCCACGAACCTCCGATTTATTGGCTAGGATTCCGGCTTACTTTTATTCAATTTATCTCAAAGTTTATAAGCAGCTTCATGCAACTATTGATATCCCGAACAACACAAGGTTATCCCTGGCCGATACCTTGCCAGGTACCGTGAGCTATTTCAGACCAGCCGAATCCTCCTTCGCGAAGGAAAATGGTATTCGGGAAAGCTTAGTTCCGGTATTCCCATCACCAATTGCGTACTGTTCATTGTGAAGCTCTAGGCCCAGGTTACCGCATCCGGCGATCGAGTCAGCAACGACGGCAGACACGCAACGCCACATTCGCTTCAAAACCTTATCTTCAGCGCTGAAACCACCTTATGTGCACAAGCAGTACTCGAATCCAACGCTAAAATTCCATTGAATTGGTACGCTTGTACTGTGATAATGTGCTGTACTTCATATTACTCTCACTTGCAGCCTGATTGGCCGTCCTGAAGCTCACCGCTCTGATTCCTCCTCGTATTTGTGGGTCGGTCAGACTATCATTGCATTCGGACAATAGACTTACCAACTTTTAGCATATGCCATATGGCACGTGGCATCTCGACATTATGACCAAGGTACCATCACCTGTCTGAGCGTCGTTAAGCAGACACGCTAAGAATCAGATCAGCTCTGCATGATGGTTCTACCACAGACTAAACGCAGGTAACTCTGGTAGCGACTGTTTTTATTACTGGTATGGTCACATCCTTGAATTCAAACTTCCACCTGCTGTTGCATACCTAGATCTCATTTAGCCTTACAGTCAGCTCCGCCAACAAACGACGCGCCCAAAATCAGCCAAAGCCAATGCTCGAAATATTGGTTCTACGTTTCGTTCTAGGCTATCGGAAGATTAATCTCTCTACAAGATGTTATCTTCGAAAGCAAGGCTTAAGTTCGAGGTCTTTGTTATTGTGCTTTCAAGGCTCCGGATGTGGAACAAAAGGTCGACCACAGTTATGCCACCAAAGTGCAACCTCCCCAACCCCAACCCTACTCGCCGACTGTACTCATAGTCTAGACCACGAAATAGCAGAGCCCCTGCTAAACAGATCTCGTTCGTTGCAGGTTTAGTGCAGGATTTTGCGCCTCATACTTCTCATGGATCATGACTCCAACTCTAGCTCCCATGCATTGGCTCACGCTTCAACATCCTCAGCCGCGGCTTCAACTCTAAGCGGTAGATTCTAGAGCTCTGCAAACCAATCCCCGCACTCTTTCACCAAATTACTATCGTCTGTGGAAGCCATAGATGCTACATGGTCTAGTCAGTACGCCACTCGTAATGGAAGGTATAATAAGGGAGATGATTGTCTCTCTGTGCTCCATAGCCTCGATTGCGTATCTCATAAGCTTCTCAAAGCATTCCCAAGCTTCTACAATCAAGACTGTCAGTCCGCTCTAGTCTACCTCTAACTACCAAAATGCGTTTCTCAAGTACCCTCCTCCTTGCCTCAACAGCCTCCGCAATCTCATTCCCAGATATCATAAATTTCCTTCCTCGCCGAGACGGAAGTAGCCCAACTTGCCCTTCCGTCTGGACCAGCATCTCCAAGGACTTGACAAAGAAGTTTTTGACGAATGGGCAGTGCAATCCTGACGCCAGAGCTGCTATTCGAGAAGTCTTCCATGATTGTGGTGGTACGTTAAATCAGAATCTAAAAACAATAAATTCTGACATCTAGCAGCCTGGAATACGACATTGGGCACAGGGGCTGGCTGTGATGGCAGCTTGATCTTAGCAGGGGAATTGTCTCGTGGCGAGAACAAAGGACTTCAAGGCATTAGCGATTACTTGCTGGGAATGGCAACGCAGTACAAAGTCGGCGTTGCGGACATGATTGTTTTCGCCGGCAGCCATGCCATCGTTACCTGCCCTGGGGGTCCTCGTCTGCAAACTTACATCGGTCGCACGGATAGATCGACTCCAGCTCCTAATAACCTCCTCCCTGACGTCAATGCCCCAGCTGCAGATCTTTTCAATCTTTTCAAAGCCAAAGGATACGATGAGGTTGGCCTTGCTGCTCTTCTTGGTTAGTCAATTGCATGAAGCCATACATCCATAAGGCTAACATTCTCTAGGTGCACACTCGACCTCGAATCAGTTCAACTTCAACGTGGGCCAATCAGGTGCTTCTCAGGACTCAACTCCAGGTGTCTGGGATGTCAAGTACTGTAAGTTACCAACAGTAGAATAAACGGAGAACTCGATAGCTGACCAACACATAGACAGCGAGACATTGAACCCGCCCAATGGCGTTCTTGTCCTCCCATCCGACTCCAAGCTGGCCGTATACGGAAACGTCGGAAAGGAGTTTCAGGGCTTTGTCAACAATCAGGGCAAGTGGAACGGCAAATTTGCGGACGCCATGCAGAAGATGACTTTGTTTGGAAGCGCAAGCACCAGCGGAATGGCCGACTGCACCGATGCGCTGCCCAAGGCTACTAATATAAAGAGGGAGATGAGGGCTATGCCAATGTTTAAGCCTAGGAATTAGGGGAATGCCAGATGGGGCGGTGGGAGAGTTGGTCGTGCTTTCTTTGGCGTTCACGAGGGTGGGTGAGATTTGGGGCGCTTGGGCTTTCCCATACCACTTTGGGATTTCTTTGATGTCCTGTGTAAGGGTTTTCTGATGGGGGATAATGATCATATGGCGACTCCGCTGTTCTAGGAGGGATCAAGTCGGAGAGCAGCTTAGAAGCTGTCTGACCAAGATCAACTAGCTACATCTGGACAAGCCTTAAACCGTTACGTCTTGTCTAAACGATATTCTTCCAGTCCTGGAAGATATGATACTTAACTTACAATTTTATGGTTTGATAAAGAACTTAGCAATAATTGATCACGTGAGGAGGATAAATAGACTAGTCCTGGTAGGGAAAGGCGCGCATATCAACCACATTTACCGACAGCCGGCATCAAAGCAATCTAAACCACCAACGTTCGACACAGCACTTTATATCCGTGTCGATCGCATATTAGCCACGCGCTTTTATATGCTGCCAAGATGAATATAGGAACGACACCTGTGTCAGGTTACCGTGTTCATTGCAGGTAGGAAACGTGGCTTTCGTAGACGTCAACCTTTCTTCACTTCCTCACGCGTTATGAATACTTCGTTTTGTCACATCCTTCATCCATGAATGGCTTTTTTTGCATGATTCATTCTATCTGCATTTAATATGATTCCTTCACTTGTTCGGTCGCGTGGCTCTCTGTCATACTACTTCATCCCTCTGCTCATCAATTCGCACGTCGCTTCAGTAGCCGCAGAGCTCTTTGCCACAGCAAGTAGTCCGGCGATCCAGGAACCCCTAACGCATCCGCCTTCTCAAATTTGCCCGGTGGCCCAGGATGGAATTACCTTCGACACCTTTCCCTGGACGCACAATCCCACATGCGTTCGCGTGGTTATGCCCAGTGGTGTTGGATCAGGCCAGCATCAAGATTTCTGCGTGTATAGCAACGCCGTTTTTGCAAGTGGGCGCGGGCTCAGCATTGTCACGACGCCGGAGATTGCTGCTTCATTGACAGCGGAAAGTTTCGCGCCGTATGAGGAAGAGCTGGAAGGTCCGGTTTTGTATGAAGCGCGAGAGACAAAAGATCGTGGGCTTGGACTCTTCGCGAAACAGGATATCGCAGCTGGGACTACATTGATCTTGAAGCATCCTGTTTTTTTCGTTGCGGGTGAGGCGCTGAATACGTCGTCTCGTTCGAGGCGTCAACTGCTTTTGAAGAAAGCGATTGAACAGCTGCCTGAGACAACGCGAAATATGTTTCTAGCTTTGGCAAAGAGTAGGGGTGGACCGGAGATCAACGATATCATTCAGACTAACTCGATGGGGATGAAGTTTGAGGATGGGACTAGGCATTTAGGCGTTGTGCCTGAAGCGGCGGCAAGTCACATCCCCTTCACGTGATCTTCATGATTTATGCTAATTTTAATGTAGAGAATCAATCACGCTTGTCGTTCAAAGTAAGTCATCTGCCATCTGGCAAATCAATCGTCGTTTTAATCATATGCTAACCGTGCTTCAGCGCTTTTTATCGCTTTGATGACTGGACTCTGACCCTTGATGTGTTCACGTTGAAAGACATCAAAGCGGGAGAGGAGATCACATTTAGCTGTACGTGTTCCCCTTCATTTCCACGCCCCAACCTCTTCATGTTTCTCACCGCACAATTGCTAACCCGCCTAGATGGTTACTCTTCCCAACCCTACGACCAGCGCCAGAAAGCCCTCAAAGAAAACTGGGGTTTCACTTGCACCTGCCCTCTCTGCACATCCAATGTTTCCACTATCGCCACCTCCGACGAGCGCCTAACCCAAATTGTTGAGCTCCAAAAAGCGATTCCCACCGACCCCGAAAAACTCCCGCACCTCCTCGGTATCCTGCCCAACCTCATCGAACTCTTCGACGAAGAAGGCCTAATCCTCGAAACAGCGGCGTACGAAGAAATCTTGGCATACGCGTACAGTTCGTTTAGCATTGAGAAGAGGGCGAGGTATTGGGGTGAGAGGTCGATGAAGCATTGGGCGGTTATTGCGGGGAAGAATAGTTGGGAGGCAAAGAGGATGAGTGAGTTTTTGGAGAACATGCAGGGTCATGGGAGTTGGGCGACGTGGAAGGAGGATCCGTGGGAGGGGGTCGGAAAGGGACATCCATGGGATGATCATGGAGAGGATCATGATCACGACCATGATCATGAGCATGAGCATTGAGTTGTAAAGTAGGACGGCATATTTTGAGAGGAAAAGAACCAAAGATGCAGCGTGGTAATCCGCACGTACACCATATATCCGTAGTATTTGAAGAAGCTGTACGGTCCAAATTAGCACCTCTGCACGTACGTACGGCGCCTGTAGGATGAGATGAGCTTACGGATCCAAGTTTGTGCCTCTGAACCTGAGTACCGAGACTACCATATACGCCGTATACGGGTGTTTTATATGACGTCTTGGCGCGAAATGTAGATGCGAAGTTTGTTAAGATGACTCTCTCCAGCCTTGTTTTGTAGCCAGTTTTTCTATAGTTGTATTGCTTTGATTGTAGCTCCACCAACGCGATTTCTATCGTCGGTTGCGGTCCTCCTAACCTTACTAAACGCCCTCTCGCAGTTACATAAAGTCGATGGGATAGAGAGGTAGTCCTGTTAAGCGTGGTTCCTGGATCCTTAGGCATCGTCACGACCAAGAGGAGGCCTCTAAGTGTAGGGGGTGAGTGGAGGGAGTACAAGTTAATGCAGGAAATGTGGCAAGGGTGGTTGTGATAGATAATAAGGTTCTGTAGGCTGGAAGCTTCACTCTGAGTGGACTCGCAGGCAGGATAGTTGTACTCAGGCGGGTACAATCAAATTGACTATACTAAACTATAAAAGAGATTCGTGAGGTTTATATCAATCTAATTCCTTTAGATATGTGGATCTGTAGATCTGTATCAAGCAGATCTACAGATCCACAGATCCATCACGTAATCTCATCATGTGTCCATATTATGGTCAACCTTGCTGCCAAGGTTATATTCTTCATAATATTCATCAACCTGTTTATCTTAATCTTATGGGTTATTAGAGAATAAGGATTGATTACCTGTTGGTGTTTCGTGCAATATGCCCATAACAAGTCTTAAGAAGCTTAGAGCGTACAAATATATCCATTGCAACAACAGCAACAGCAATATAGGTGGGTGTTGATACATCACTGCAAGTTGATGAAGATTGGCGGTGTGAGATACCCTGCTACGTTGGTGACTACTATAGGACTACTCCGAAACAAACTTTTTAAACAATCGCTTGTACAGGTGCCTATACGCGAAAACTACAACCTCATTTACGGTACCATATACGCGTAGAACCAAAAAATCACATACGGTACGTCCCAAAACCATAAAAAGCAGCTACGGTGCCGTATTTTACAACCGTACTACTTACTGATTATCACGCTGCAAAAATGTGTCTTGACCTCTGATGTAGTTTAACCTTCTATTAAGCCGAGTTGCCCGAAGCTGTTTACGTTGTTTTCCTAAAGTTCCTGGGCTCAAGTAGTGATCATCACCACCGACAGCAAGTTAGCCATCCCGTAACGTGCACAACACAGTGCAAATCAAAGCTTTGTTTCTGGCGCACTTGCCTCGCCCCTCTCAATCAGAACATCCCCAAAGAACTTCTGTAATCCCTCTACATCATCCATTCCCGTAATCTTCGCAACGTCTACACTAGTCAGCAAACTTCCTCATCACTTATGAAAGGAAGAGGAGAGGTATATCTTACATTGATCCGGTCTCACTACCACTACTGCACCCACAGCAGGATCAACATCGTACTTCTTGAAGGCATGTCCATGTCCAGAGTTGTAGTGTTCATCGTCTATGTAGACTTTGTGGAGATCTAAACACAACAACATGAGCGCTATTTCAGACAGGTTCCAGTAGTCGAGAATAAAAAATTCAGGAGAAATGGAAACTGACCTCTGATTCCCCACTTCCCTGTCTTAGGCCAGAAATAGTCTGGTATCTGGTTTTGTTCAGTATCGAGGAATTTGGAGCTCAGAACGAGAAGAGGCTCGACGAGGCTGTCGATGTCTGATGTTGGAGGCGTGTATTTGCGGGCTAAGATCTCGAGGGCAGATGCGATCTACATTTGTTTTCATCAGCATTTCCCCCTCCAAAGAAATTAGGCGCAACAGTAGACATACCTTTTCTAATCTCTCCTTAGCTTCGAGGACACTCACATCCCCACCAAAAATAACCACCCTCCACCGCCCATCACTTTTAAACGCACTCAGGAATTGAACAGCTTTGCAGTCGCAGAACCGTATCACCTGCGCACTCGGCATCCTTGTCCCCACCTCCACGCCCCTCAACCTCACCCCCTCCTTATTCATAACCATACTCTCATTATACCGAGTCCCCAGTCCAGCCGTAAACCGACCACTTTTCACAAAAAACTCAGAAAACTCCCCCTCTTTCTCCTCCTTCTCGGAAAACAGCCGCGCAAACTGCCTATCGAACTCGATCAGCTCGCGCGCCGTCTTCTCGCGTTCAGTGACGTAAGTACGGAGGAGGGAAACGGGGGATTGGCCTGATAAAACGGCGCCCAGTTTCCACCCGATGTTGTATCCATCCTGCAGACTCACGTTCATGCCCTGTCCTGCCTTAGGAGAGTGCGTATGACACGCATCCCCGGTGAGGAACACCTTATACTCTTTATGAAACTGCGACGCTAGTCTTTGGCCAATAGCGTACGCACTCCACCACTCACACCCGGCGAATTCCATTTCATACGGAGCAAAGATGCGTTTTGCAGTGGCTTGAAGATCGGATAATGTGACGGAGGAAGGCTTTGTGCCAGCGGGGAGTTGGATGTAAAAGCGGACGAGATTTCCGCCTTCGCGGGGGATGATGAGCAGGTTTCCAGAAGAAGTGTGGAGTGTGGATTTGCGCCGGATGTCCGGGAAGGTGGTCAGCGGGTAGATATCCATGACGCCCCAGACGGTATCAGTAGTGTCGCCGAGCATGGTGTAGCCGAGGGATTTGCGGGCGATGCTGTGGGCGCCATCGCATCCCTGGGAGGTCTTGTTAGTTTAATGTTATGGGGGCATGTAGATTGGAAACAGGGAATCCGGATCGAAGAGATTACAACTTACTAAAACATATTTCGCCCTCCAAACCTCCTCCCTTCCCTCCCTCTCGGCCACCGCCTTAACACAATACTCCTCCCCTTCCATCCGCGCGTCAACCTCCACCCCCTTCACACTAACCCCGTACCTGACCCCCTGCCCGACATCACTTCTCTTCTCCAAAAGCCCCAATACCAACCCATTCATCCTTGCCTGATTAAGAATAACATGCGGCATATGACTGAGTCCTTTCTCCGTATCGCCAGCTCTATTCCTCCTCTGTAGCCCCCCCTCCCCCTCATCGCCCCAAAACGCTACTTCGAGGATATGATATGCCTCGCGTAGGACATCTTCTGCGAGGCCGAAAGACTCGTAAATCTCGACTGTGCGCACTTGCACGCCGTCTGCTTGCCCGACGTCTAGGGGGCCCGGCCGGCGTTCCAGGAGCACAAAGGGGACGTTGTAGAAGGTGAGCCAGAGGGCCGCCATGAGGCCGGCGGAACCCGATCCTATGATGAGGACATCTGTTTTCTTGACTCCAGACATGACGCCACTAATTTTGTAAAAGTTGGAAAGAAATACTGCAGTGGATGCGGATTAGGAGAATGATGTATAGGAGGAGGCTATGCAACTTGCACAGTTAATCATTGCAATTCAGTCTCAACATGGACATAAATACGAAAGCATTATCGAAGACTCGGAATTCCGTGTACAGCTTTATTTCCCTTTTTCGATGTTGTGTGTTTCTTCCGCACTCTTGGTTGTGATGATCTGGGAAATCCGGGGACGGCAAGCGGGGTCGGGACTTTGCTCCGCCAAAGTCCGAGCTTCGTCCCGACCGCAATCACCAGTTCGGACACAGATGTATGTACGGACTGCCTTCACGGGAGATGTGCCTAACGGATCGGATGGCCTTGTTCAAAGTTAGCACGAACGTGAAATACTGTATACTACACTATATTGATAATTACTATGTATAAGCGGAAGATATTCCGCACTCCTTTTCTACGAGCCTACACCTCCAGGCTATTATTATCCTTTCCAAAGTCTCTCCTATGCCCCCGGCAGTGAAACCGGCATCGTGCAAAGCCACGCCCATTCCTCCACTAATTACGAGCCTTTCCATTCATCTCACATCATGCGCCCAAACTCCTTGACATGCAAACACGCTAAACTATACAAAGGGTGGGATTTGTCGCGAAACTTGATCGAGTGGCGGACCAAAGTCGATGCTTTTAGTAGCCCACGGCGGAGTAATGCGAGGCGCGATGGTGCGATTGCTGGTGGTAGAGGGAGCCGGCGTACTCGGACTCGTTGTAAATGGTTCCACGCTTGTCCTCCTCGGGCAGGAGCTCTTTGACTTCCCAGTTGTGCTGCTTGACGCCAACGGAGAATTCGAGATCTTCGCGGGTGATAGAGTCCCAGTACTGTGATAATCAGTTAGCAAGGTACACACGACGGTAAAGCGGCAGGGCAAGAACCTACCTTGTAGACCATCATGACGGCAAGCAGATTGCAGATGGTGGCAAAGAAGAGACCATCCAGGTAATGCTGCACGCCGTGGCAGATGGTTTCGCTAAAGACGTAGAGAATGACCTGGCCAATGACGAAGAAGAAGATACCGAATGAGATATCGCCCAACGGCCAACGATCTTCGAGGGTGCCCAGGACGAGCAGGATCTGGCTGCACGCATATATAAACAGGCAGATGGCGTTCACAATGTATGTCACAACGAAGATTCCGATGGGGTTCTCGGGCTTCAGGCCGGCCCAGCCCTTAAAAGTGAGTAGGGAGACAGCGCCGCCGATGACGAACATGGCGAGCGAGAAGAGTCGCAGAAGCCAGATGGAAAGCGTTGTGCCGTCCTCGTACAGCTGGAAGCCGACGAAGCCGTTAATGAGCAGACATGTGCAGAGGGCCGAGGCTAGTCCGTTCTGGGCAGCGGCGAAGTATGGATACACGCCGGAGCCGGGAGGAGTGACGCCGGAGTCGAGGATGAGGGAGACGACGGTCAGGAGGAGGTAGATGTAGAAGAAGGATGTGATCTCCTTGCGGCCTGTTTGCCATGTTAGCGATCGATCTCTCACAACTCCATGTTGGCGGCAACGCACCCACGGCGGTGAACTTGGAGCGCACGTGGATAATCATGACCACGGTCATGATCAATGCCAGAATGTGCATGAAGTCATTGGCGGCCTGAAAGATGAGGGTATTCGCTAGCTCAATGGTCCGCGAGTAGCAGTGTGCCTGGATGCCCGCGCCACCGTTGATCGGGGAGACAGGGCCAACGAGGGCGCACAACGGTATCGCCGTCTTTTCGCATATCGTGCTAAAGTCGCCGAAGCCCATGGCCGCGGTGCGCGAGGGACGAGGGCGTGGAGGTGGCAAGAGTGAGGCTGGACGGCTTGGCGAGGGCTGAGCGGCGAGTCGAAGACGACAGAGGAGCGAGTGCGGGCGGGGTGGCAGGCGTAGTCGAGTGAGCGGATGTGTGCCAGAAGCAGGAGCGAGGGTTGGGTAGTGAATGTGGTGTTGAAGGTGGGGCCGGTGATGATGTGTGGTTGTCAGGGTGAAGGTCGTTTCAGGAGCGAATCGCCCATGCCAAGGAACGCACGGCCCCTCACCCTTGGCAAGCGCCTGCAACACCCGAAGTACCAGAAACCTTGGTTATTAGCCCTAGTGTACCATAAATCATGTCCATACTGGCCAAGGCATGCCCCAACTAAAAAAGGCCTAACTCAAAGGCGCGTCTAAACTGGGCAGCGCTCCTCTCCGCGCGCCTTTACGAATGCTGCCCAGATGTTACCCAGTGGCGGTTCTAGCGGTAGGGTTCCAAGTTCCTTTAGAAAAGCACTCGACGCTCTGTGGAAGAATCCGGAATGGGCACCCAGATTGGCGAAGTTGATCCTAGAGAGTGGGGCTTGGAAGCTGTGCGGGCATTGATGAAAGAAGAGGGTAGGGCTGTGAGTCCCGCTTGTCAGCAGATCTGAAGAGAAGAAACGGGGGGACTGGGAACAGGTAGAATTGACGACTACCGAATAGAAAAGGTGCAAGCAGTCCCGCTAACTCACCTACCCGCTCTAGATACCCTCGTCATGCTCCTCTAATAAATAGAAAGAAAAGCATGGGGAGGTCCTACTCCTACACCTGTCCTACTCCTACACCTGTCCTACTCCTACACCTGTCCTACTCCTACACCTGTCCTACTCCTACACCACCTTATTATCGGATGACTTATCTTTTATCGTTATCCATAGCGGTGACCGCCCGTACATAGCGCCGACAAAGTAGCCTCCTCATAATAAGGTGGCTGACATCCTCATGGTATCTAGTCGGCCTAACTTCTATGTTCGTCTTCTGTGGCATCCTATACTGCCAACCGTACTCCACGTATTCAAGAAACGCAGTTCCGTCGTTTCTCTAGTCTAGTCGTTCTGAAAATACGAACATTCAAATGCAATGCCTTTCCCTGCTGGAGTCTTGGAAGCTTTGTGATGATTTATGGTAGTCATCAGTGTGCGCATAGGGTTCTTGAATCGAGTCGCAGCTGATGAACCAATCATGGTAGCTCTCTGCATTTGCGTTGCAGTCTGCTAGGATGACGCGGTTACAAAATATATAGATGGTAGAGAGCTTTCGGAGAGAAGAAGTTTAGGGTTCCGCCATGGTGCTTAGCAGCCTGGTAGTTGCCCAGATATATGATGTAGGGGTGAGATTGCGGCAGCTAATATATCCTGATTCTTTGCCCGCACCTTGACAAGCGCATAGTAGATCAGCATCCGCCTAATAGGTGAGACCGATGTTAGAACTAACAAGGAGTAGATTCATTTTCCTTCGCTGTTTCTCGTCTGGAAGCATTGCACGACTGCAAATTAGAAAGTGTCCTGTTGAATCTCGTAACACCGAAAGGCTATAAGACTCATAAAATAGCATCGCTTTCAGATTTGCAACGCTTCGTTCTTTGCGTACTTCTTTTGAAGAGTCACTATGCTAATTTTGCAAGTCACCTTCATCAGTGGCACAGTTTGATTAGCCATCGGCTCTAGCAGGTGGCGAAATGGCTGTGTAAGTGCCAGCAAAATCATTTCGCTTCGGCAGTGTCTTGCATCTTATAAATTGATATTTCAGGTTTGCTTGTGACTTGGGGTACGGATAACCCGGAAACTTGCGAGTATCAATTGCATTTAACCACACTCTCAAACTGTTTGCTGTCTTATCTATGGAAATTATCCGCGCAACAATGTCTCAAGACGACAACCCACTATATCTCTGCCTAGCAGATCTGGTTGGTGAAAAATACCACATTACCTCCACCGCAGTGTCATCTCTCTGGTAGTAAAGTTCACTCAACACGTTCTATCCTCCTCAAATACGGCCTTTTCCTCGAAATCTGCTCCTACCTTAACCATCCTGCTCATGAAAATGGACACACTCGGAACCGCAAAAACACCAACCAAAAATCCGAGAACCTACCTCTTATTGTTAGAGTCATTAGATAGGGCAATCAGTATACGGCTTTCGTAGAGTCCATTTCTACGCGCACAGAGGTTCTAATTAGGGACTGTTCAGTGCAGATGCACTAGAGGTATTCAGGATGAAAGTGGAGCGGAAAATTGATGAGGTTCCTTTTGAGGGGTAAGGCGAAGGCTAGGTTGTGGTGTGCGGGAGACTGTGGGGATATTTAGAGTGAGAATATTTGTTTGGAATCATCTGGTCTGCCAGTTTGGTTTTGCGGCAATTTCGCAAGCGTAGTTTTTGTACATTAGGTCTGTGTTTCTCAGACTCCGGCAGTTTCTCGTCGGAGAGTGGGGTGTACAATCCGACGCCTAGACTAAGCACTTTCCAAAAAAGCAGCAGTGTAGCTGTACTTGTGGGTAGATTTGATGAACGAGTCAGATCTGGGAAAAGAATATAATCTGATAGGAATGTCTAAGCAGAGCGTTTTATCTGCGACGATATAGATGGGGCTAAGAATGTTGTTGCAGGTAAAGAATATACCCGGTTCTGATGATAATCATGGCTACTATCTAGACACTGATTACCTTCTTTAGGAGTAAAATTGAGGAAAACATAAGCCAGTGTCAGGTACGAGTACAAATACAAGCTACTAGGATAATTTTCCGAAAGCTGTTAGCTGGTATCATTCTTTTCAATCCACAGAAACATGTCCGACGATTTGCATCAACGAGCACTCTGGCGCTTGTTCCACGGGATGCAGATATTGAGGAAGAAATCTGGGTACTCTATGGATTCATGCTGCCGATGGCGTTTAGAAGATGTGAGCAAGATCGCTAGGGTCTCAAGTATCATCTATGCGGTCCATGCTTTCATTCATAGCTGATGCCTAGTCGGGCTATTGCTCACGTTCGAAATCTCTCTAGTACTGGTGGTGCTCGCTACTATATTTTAAGATTTGTATAGTCAATGCAGAAGCAGATTCTTAGAAGAAGCCTTGTACCTGGACCTGTTGTTGCTTACGTTCTGCTCTAGTCTAGATCATGATATCTGCGTGAGATGGCTGAGCTCATATACCTCAACTTTAATTTCATCTCGATTAATGTCTTGCCCTAAACCCTATCCAAGTTGATGCAATGCATCTCTTATAATTTCTCTGTCGCATTTCCTTTCTCGAAAATCAATTCCCAATTCACTAGGTCAAAGATCGTCGCATTACCCATAACACTCATTGATAGCTCCGTACTCCCCAAGACTTCCGCCGCGTAGGCCTCTATTTCTGGAGTATCCATCTCATGGATCGCAAGCCAGCGTGGTTTCGAACCATCGGCGGATCTATAGCGTGTGGATCGACGATAGTTCTTTAGCATAGAGATCATATCGAGATGCTAGACACAGGTTGCTTTGGATCAGCTTGAGGCGCGTCTTCATCTCATCTCAACCCTCCTTCTATTGTCTTCCGGATATTCCAAATATTTTGAAAAGATCACACGTACCTGTTTCCTATACCATTCTTCCACTTCACGTTCCGCATTATCTCCCTCTCTTGGTTCAAGCTTAACCACCATCGCGAACTTTGGTCTCCCGTCTGGAACCTGACCTCTCTTCTCCCTCAAACTCTCAAACGTCTGAATTGAGTTCCAAGCTGTTATCTCAATTGCTACATCGTCTGGTCCGATGTCTCTTTTTAATTCCACTCCTACTCTTTCTCGGGCAGCGTTTAACTTCAAGGCGTTAGTGGAAGGAGCGCTGGCATGCGCCTTGTATAACGCAAGATACTCCCACGCAGGTGGTGTCGATACAGTCGCGAGTGGAACGACTTTGTACCGCAGCGCGAGGGATGCGTTATGATGGGCCATGAAACCGGGGAGGAGGTTCTCATTGTACCAGGTGTTGAATTCAGAGGTTGTAAGATTGGGATTTACTATTCGTGCCGAGGCCATAAAGAGCTGTGTTGTGACGTTTGCGAGAAACATGGTGGTTGGAAAGACGCGCCCCTGTGGAAGTGGATGAACTCGGAAGAGAGTCGTAACGATAGTGCGGGTACGGCTTAACCTAACTTTAAAACAGTACCAGAGCGGGAAAAAAAATTGATTGAGCTTAGAGTAAAGTTGAAGCTGTGTAACCTCGCAAAGTGTTCTTAGAATTCTGGATAAATAGGGTGACAGGAGGGAACAGGGGTTGGGACTTGGGCATCCTATCGGTCATTTTCGTATACTATGTGCAGACATCCTAGCGAACGCCTTTAAGAATTTTAGTTCTACGATCCCTTCTACTAAAACCCATGTCGCTAGGTACAAAAACGCACAGTATTGCGAAAAGATTAGTGCAACTCATCCAGAAACTCCTACGTCTCTACAAATCCAGCATGGCTTATCGACGTACTGTCGTCGGAAAATTCAGCCATTGCGCATACGTCTACATCAATCCGAGTATTTGCATCTAGTAGGGGGTATGGGTCTGATAAGTGATCTTCACTCGTGTAGAAGGGGTGATTTCCAAAGACCGGAGAATAAGGTCGCCCAAGGCACTCTGTGTAATTCAGAGTTGACCGACAATCAAGCACTCACACCAGAACAGGCTGCAATGATAGTTAAAGAAGAGGAAGACTTATCGTCGGTGATAGGGTGGCCTACGATGTGTCTAGAATAAATGAAGGGCCCGTATGATATGTGAAAGTACGCGACATAGGCTCTCTATTTAAATACGCCACTATATCGAAACCCTTATAGAGTCGAGAGAGGAAATGAGCAGGCTGAAAGTCGACTTAATCATCGTGAAGATGAGGATCAGATGTCAAAGCCATCAGATTGTTATGGGTCGGACCATGCGGTCGGCCTGTTCCGTACCAGAAACATAATTTTCCAGATCTCTTTGTTCGCAAAATCCTCTTTGCATGTGTGGAAATTTTGAGGAAGTGAGAGAAATCCTGATGAACCTGAGAAATGCTGGTTTGCGGGTGGGGACGAGAACAACCCAAGGACGCAATGGGCGAACTCATGGAGAGAAATCTGGGATATGGATGGAGCCCACGTCATTATTCAGAAAGACAGGCCGCCTATCAACTTGTGGGGACTGTACCTAAACTTGGTCAAGGCATGGGCATTCGACGAGGACCCGGCAAAGACGCGCATGGTCCGCATGGTTCACTCCCTTCCCCAGCCCAATCCTAAGACTGATACGCATCCGACGTGGAAGTTAATGCTGAACGAGGCTCCCGTGACTATTGTCGACAATACCAAAAATCCGGGGGCTAGAGAACTGCAATGTGGGAACATAGGCAGATTCTCTGTGATCCATTTTGACAAAGGTTTTGTTGACATTGGTCCTGAGCCTCCCTGGCTGGGGAAAAACGCTCATCACGGCACGCCAAAGATTGCGTTCAGTTACTCATCTGCTCTCAGTCCCGTTGGGGTACCTCATTAGAGGACCAAGGATTTACGTTCTGCAATGTTATTTTATTGTTGAGATCGTAGTGTCGCTAATAGTGTACCCTTTTCTCTCTCTCTCTCTCTCTCTCTCTCTCTTGTACAAGTTGATTAGAATTGACTCACATGACTATAGATCTTTGACCGACGCGAAACATTTTTTATTAAGACTCTTAGCTTACTAGTGCTTGAGGAAACGGCGGGTGTTCTAAATGTAAGAATTTTAAGATGCTGAGCGAGAGCAGGACGATTAGTTTTGACCTCTGTGGGGCTAGACTTGCCTGCCCTATGGGAGGTTCTGAGGCTTTGATGCGAGTGATATTTCGGGTCTGCGAGAAAGCTCTGAAGATATTGGAGCCATTCCTCGAGTTGTGTTCACATCATTAGTGGCGATTGCGTCGTCGGCGAAACTTCCTCTGTTGGAAAACTTTATGATGTTGGAAATGCACAGGCGCCAGGCGGGCGGGGTAGAGAGCGCGTGGGGGTGGTTGTCAAGCAGATGATCTCGAGGTATACAAATAGAGAGAGAAATTGTGCTCATGAAATATATATCTGCTTATCCATAAACATGAAATTCGTGACGTCGCGCGGGATCAAAGTTTTGGCCGCGTTTGCTACTACGAAACAACAACAACCCTCACCCACGCTCTCTCCTCTTCCATCCACTTAGGCCATCCATACGGCCCGCCAACACCATGACAGGACAATCAGGCATGGTCGACCCGGCCATCTTCGAGGACCTGCAAGCCCGCGTCGACGAAGACACGGCCGTCCGCGATGTGAGAGCGCAGATTTCACCACACGTGATACACCGCTAACAGCGTCGCAGGAACTCAAGGACATCATCCAGGCGCTGGAGAAGCACAGTACGAATTTTTTTTCCTGACCCTTGGGAAGCAGTATTAACACTCCCAGACCGCACCATCTCCTTCGTGCTGTCCCGAGCACATTCAACACCCGTCGCCAACCGTAAGATGCAAACTCCTCTCTCGCAAAGCAAAGCTCACCACCTGCAGTTTCCAGCGTCCTCAATCAGGCGCAAGAGTCCATCCAGAATGCCGTCGATACGATTGCCAAGCTCTCGCAGTCCGCGTCGAAGCTGCCATACTACAAATTTAATTCCATGTGGAGCCGGCAGGTGCAAGACGCTGTATTTTCCCCATACCATTCCCATCTCAAACCTTAGCATTGACAACACCTAGATATTTGGCATCCTCTTCTGGAGCTGGCTAGGCGGTTACCAATCCACATCTCCCACGCCCAAATGCGGCCGCCTCCTCACAATCGAAGACCTTGGCACCATCTTGCGTGTCCCCGTCAACCTTAAAGACCGCGACGAATTCCACCTCACCATCGAGGAGTACCTGCAAGCGCTCATTTCGCTTGTCGAAGAACTGTCTCGACTAGCGCGCAACTCGGTCACGCTCGGCGATTACGAGAGGCCGCTGCTCATCAACCAGTTTGCGAAAGATGTACTAGCGGGCTTCCAGATCCTGAACCTCAAGAATGATAGTTTGAGGAGGAGGTCAGATGGCCTCAAGTATAAAGTTAAGGATGTCGAGGATGTGGTGTATGATTTGAGCTTGAGGGATTTGCTGCCAAAGGTGGTGAAAGAGGAGGAGCTGCCGAAGAAGGTGAAGGTGGAGGAGGAGCTGCTGAAGAAGCTGAAGGTGGAGGAGGAGGTGCCGAAGAAGGTGAAGGTGGAGGAGGAGTAGAGGAGAGAGTTTTATTTAGTGCGCAGGATCTTGAGAGCGTGAGTGTCTTCTTGAGCGTGCGGTGGACATTGTATGCTCTAGATTAATCTCTCTGAGCGAACACTGCGGGGCAGGAGTCTTCTTATGTACATGAGAATGGAGTAGGGATAGCCGTCTCTGTCTGAACTTCCTTGAACGTTTTGCCCTGTCCCTATTGTCCCTGCCAGAAATGCATCCACAAAAGGCAACGCTTTTCCCAAACGATTCCACAAGGGCAGACTCGGAGGTGTGGCGCACAGCCTCCCACTTCATCTTCGGCAGCATCAGCACAATGAGAAGCAGGAGGATAAAGCCGAACAATAGCTCTCATTATGATGATATGAACTTTCACTCTTACAGTCCACTTGTCATTCGTTTTGGGGGATCGAATGTTGAGTGTTTACGCAGAACTGCTCTTCATTTCGATTCCCCATCGTCCATTGGTCGACAGTTTACACCGCCACAGCCGGGACTGCGAGGCTTTGAGCTCGGCTATGGGGATTCCGACCACCGTGGCCGTAGACGTGTTTCGTGCAACTATACGATAACTCTCAACACCTCAATTCAATATGAATGCGAAAGAGCTGGCTATTGAAGCTGCTATTCGTGATTATAAAGCAGGCATTTTTAAAAGCCAGCGCGCTGCTGCAAAAGCGCACAACATCCCTCGAAGCACCCTCCGCGATCGCCTCAATGGCGCGACGAACAGCGCGATATCCCATCAGCATCAACAGCGATTAAGCCCTCAACAAGAGGAGTTCCTAGTTGAATGGATACTTGAAGAAGGCGCGCGCGGTTATCCTCCCTCGATCCTCCGTGTACGAGAAATGGCCAATCGAATACTAAGGATGAACGGCGATACAAATCCGATCGGCCAGGCATGGGTAACACAATTCACACGGCGGAACACACGCGTCGCCTCTGTGATAGGCAAGAGGATTGAGGCCTCCGGGCCGAGGCAGCCACTCTTGAAGAAATCCGCACGTTCCTAGAGCTCTTTGAGCGCACCCGAACACGCCTGAATATGCGCCTTGCCAATATATACAATATGGATGAGACAGGCATCGCCCTAGGTGTATGTACGAACACCCGAGTCCTTGCAGATGCTTGTAGAAAGAAGGCCTATATCAAATCGCCAGAAAATTACAAGCGGGTATCAATTCTTGAGTTGATATCAGCCGACGGCTGGAGGTTACGCTATCTCTAAAGACGAGAGCCTCCAAACAACGTGACTTCTGTCCAAATTAGTGCCTGATTGGCTATAAACAACCTCTAAGAATGGATGGACATGAAATGATATAGGAGTTAAGTGGCTAGAGTCAATATTCACCCCCGAAACCAAGCGTACTGGCGATGAATACAATTGCTAATACGTTACGGGCACGGCGATTTCCTATGGACCTGCAAACAGTACAAGATTCAGCTCCTCTTTCTACCTCCTTACTCGTCTCATATCCTCTAGTCTTTGGATCTCGCGCCTTTCTCAGCTTTCAAGTCAAATGATCGTAGCCAGATTGCTGGGCTCGCGACGTTTGACAACGCTGCACCTGTTAAGAAGGAGCGCTTTATTACCTGCTACCATTAAGCTAGGGAGGAGGGCCTGTTAGAACGCGTGATTTGAGCTGGCTGGCGAGGTGGTGGTCTCTGCCCGTTTAATATCAATTGACCCAAATCAGAGGTTTGCAGATATCGAGAGTATCAAGCAGGCTATGGATCAGGCAGCTGCTGAACAAACCCAAAACTCCACAAAATTTACAGAGAGGGCAGCAGCAGCAACTCTTCAATCTATGTGTACCGAGTGGCAATTGTAATATATATCAATCAAGTTATCGCGATAGTTGCATGAAACACGTCTTCAGCCACTTGTGACCGGAAACCCCTTGGCCGGGATCCCCGTAGCCGAGCTCACCCTGCGCGACAAAAGCGACTTCGTCAGAAACGTACATCTCCAAACGCATCCTCCACGCCATGAATCCCACTCCCAAGGTCCGGCCACCGGCTACTCCCATTGAAATTCTCTCTACCGACGCCGCGAAGCTATACACACACATCCACCCGGTCCTCGTCCTTTCGCTGTACGCCTTCAAGTTCAACGCAATTGTCGCGGACCCCGTTCCCGCGCTCTTGAGCACCCTCATTCCGCTTGCTGTGCTGCAGATAGCATTTGTGGCAATATGTCTACCTCCGGCAGGCAGTAGTACGACGATTGTGGAGAAGAAGAAGCCAGGCGAGAAGAAGAAGGCGGCTGAGAGCCAGCTTCCGAGGAAGATCGTTGTACGTGCTCCTTCACTCCTTCACTCATCGACTCTTCTATCTACATACTTCTCTGTAACGGGGCACCAAATGAGCTAACTGATCTATTTACAGCCGGCGTTCCTCTCCCTTCTCCTCTCCCTCCTTGCCGCGACCCCCCTCCTCGCAGGAACCCTTGTCCTCTTCGGCGCCCCCATCAGCACACACCATATCCACACGCTCCTCTGCGCGGCACACATCTCGCTCCTCGCAACACTACCCCTCGTCTATGTCCATGGCGTGGACGGGCAGACATGGCGCGAGGTCGTGGCCTTATTGCTGCCGGTTGACGAGGTGTATGGGGGTATGATTGGGACCGTGGTCGGCGCGTGGCTGGGTGCTGTTCCGATCCCACTGGACTGGGACCGCGAATGGCAGAAATGGCCTGTTACGATTGTTACGGGCGCGTATATCGGGTTTGCGGTGGGTAAGTTGGTTGGCGGGACGATTGGAAAGGGACGCAAGATCATGTTCGACTAGGTGGGACAGAGAAAAGGAGGAGGGAGGTAGTGCGAAGTAGTCAAAACAGAGGGTTATGTTACTTGGGCATTTTTGTCGCACGAAAAGCATGGAGCTAGGCGCCATTGTTGTGCATAGAAGAGATCGATCGCTTTACATACCCTTATTCATGGAACGTGTGGACGAGTGAGTTCACGAACACTACGTGTTAAAGCTAGTCCTTAACATCAAGCTTAGACCGAACCCTGCAGCAGCAGACACTCGAAAAGTGGCCAATTCTCTATTCCTCTATCAAAACCTTCCCATCGCTCCCTCAAGACACATTTGCGCTCACATATATATACACTACGCTCTCTTTCTCTTCACCGCGCCTAGGCTTCGAATCGCTTGGCCCTCATCACATGGCGCCCCGAAACAACAACAATAGCACTGGGCGCTACACTCACGGCTGCAGGAGCCGCTGCAGAAGCCGCTGCAGAAGCCGCTGCAGGAGCCGCTGCAGAAGCCGCTGCAGGAGCTGCTGCAGCGGCTGGAGGGGCAGCAGCTGCGGCCGGTGGTGGGGGTGCTGCCGCTTTCCTACATCCATATTATTAGCAAGACAGTCCTCGATCTAGGAATTGTGGGACCTACGCAGGAGCAGGAACAAATGCCGCAGCCTCCAGCGCTAGTCTGCCCACCGAACCTCCGATTACCGCCGCTCCGTCTGTACTTTTCGTCGTAGCCTGCGAGAGCTTGACGTAGTCGACAATCTGCTGTGGCTTCGCCCTAATTTTTCATCAGCCATCCACCCCGCCCCACTCAAATCAACAGTACGTACGGATTCACAATCATAACCTGTCCTTCCTGGCAATGCGGCCCGGTCGCACAGTATAAAAATATCGGATCCGTGGCTGTGATCGGCAGCGAAAATGTGCCTACATCTGTTTGCCCGTTGACGAACGGGATGTGCCCGCTGTGCACGCCGCCAGTTAGGGGCGTGCAGGCGGCGTCGGAAGAGGACTGGGTTACAGTGTGGTTTCCGTTACTGAATTGGAATTGGATTACGTCGCCTACGGCCGCGGTGACAACGTTCGGGACGAAGGTGTCTTGCGGGCCGCCGACGACGACGGGGATGAGAGCGCTGAGGGTGGGAGTTGTAAGGAACAGGAGGAGAGAGGTTAAGAGACGTAGCATCGTGGTGTGATGGTAGATGGGAGGGGAGAGGGGAAAGGGGGACGGGGGATTGGGGATTAGAGCCGTTCAACGGCTAGAGAAGCAAAAAATGGGTATCAAATGGAAGGGGTATTACAAAGGCTGGTCTACAGCTACGTCTCTCAAAGAGCGTGAAAAGAATGGAAGAATGGAATAAAAAGTAGTTAGTTAGGATTGGAAAGGAAAGACTGAAAGCGAAGAAAGAGGTGGATGCACTGGAATAGACATACTCCATCACAGGTCCACTGCGCACATCATACACCGCTATGAACCTGACCATTCCTCGGACATAAATCTCGCTCCGATTACATTGTTCGGCCTTCAATATTCAACAAGGTCCACTTTACCGACCATTCCCAGACTAAGGGTTGGAAGTCGAGCCTTGCACGGGCCCACTTCGCCATGTGTGCTCAGACTGCCAAGGCGATTGCCTACGACGACAGAGGAGTCGCCAAAACAGTCAAACGCCTCCAAACACCAGACCTTGCACAGTGCTTTGGTGTGGCTAAGCCCAAAAAGCTCACACGGTTACCAGGACGGCAGTTCGAAAGAGCATAGGATTGCAGACATCTTGTTTGAGGAGCGCCAAGACCGGTGGGCCCAGTTAGGCAATTATCGACTAAGGTTTCGGAACATGCCTCAGGTGTTGAAAATTGTTTCGTGGGATGGCGATGACGATAATATCGAAAGATGCCATAGGCAATGATTGAGTGATCGGTAAGCAGTAGGTTGAATGAGAGGGTTAGGTTTGATGCGGTTGCTGTTTGGGTATAGACAAGGAGGTGAGCGTGATAAAGGTTTTTGAAGAAGAGATTCAGAGATTTGGTTGATTTCTGGAACCAAATAAACTGAAGGTCTTATTTTGATAAACATGGGCGAAGAGATGTGAAAGAGAAGAAGGATGAAAGTGGAAGATATCATACTCTAACCTACCTTTCGTAATTCCTGCATCTTCTTGATAGTCGGACAAACGTGCTGCTCCGATAACTGGCAGCATCAATTACCTTCTTATCTTGGAGCAAACTAATGTTTGCCCGGTGAACGTGAGGTTTTTTCAGAATCTAGGTGTTAGTCCACGCGACTCTAAACGATGGTGAGGCTCGAGGATCCATGCGGCTTCCTTGGCTTTTTAACAGAGGTAGATCAAACCTTAGGCCCAAAAACTCTACGATGGGTGTTGTACGAGTACAAGTCTAATGCAAAGTGGTCGCATGCTTAGAATCTCCTGTCCACGCTTTCGGTGTTCTCGGGTCGCGATGTGAGGTAACTCATGTTGAAGCTAGTTCCAAATGGGTTAGTGGTAATAATGTGACAGGAATGCTCTGCACAACATTTCCATCATCGTAAAAGACCTTTATCAGCTTATAAACGTATACTAGACGGAAGTCTTCAGTTCTTTCAGCGTTTCTCCCTATCCGTCGGCTCTCGTCACGAGGCACCTCTCCAACAGCCGACCTCGCATCGATCCCCTCCGTCCGGGTATCCTCATTCGGACAAGCCGGCGCAAAACCTCCATCACATTCAACAGACACAATTCACTTGCCCTGATCAAGTATTTCGCAAACTCGAAAAACACTGGAAGCGATGCAGATTCGACACGGTTCGTGGTCCGCCGGCGTCGGGCGTTGTTTGGTGGCTCAAAATGCACCCCTCAATATGGCGGGGCTGATCAACGCGGGGCAAGGGGTGCTTGGAATGTGGTTTATATAAAAGCTCGTTCCCGCTTTGAAAGAGCTTGTGGGCCATTCTGCCGGCGGCTGTATTCTTCCTGTGATAAGGGATTGAGCTGGAGACTTGTTGGGAAATCGAATCGGATCGTGCCGTACGTTTGTTCGACCTTTTGTGAAGGCTCACTGCAACTACCTTCAATGCTGCCATTGACGCCTTTTAGTTTCTCAAGGACGCCGATAATATAGCAGAGCAGACATACGAGAGCAGACATCGAATCCTTCAATCTCACATCCTAAACCACAACCATGTCACGAAAACACTTCTTCTCGTCCCCCGACGGCGTCGTCGTAAACATGCTCAACTCCCTCGTCACACGAAACGCCCACATGGCGCTTGACGAGCCGAACCGCGTGGTCTACTCGCTCACACATCCGCCCAACCAAGTCACCATAATATCGGGCGGTGGCTCCGGACACGAGCCTGCTTGGTCAGGCTTTGTGGGCGACGGCATGCTGTCCGCTGCTGTATGCGGCGACATCTTTGCTTCGCCGTCCACGAAGCAGATCATGGCAGGGATTAGGAATGTGCCAAGTAATGAGGGGGTGATACTTTGCATTACAAATTATACGGGCGATATGCTGCACTTCGGCTTGGCCAGGGAGAAGGGACAGGCGCTGGGATATAAGGTGGATGTTGTGTGTATGGCGGAGGATGCGAGTTTGGGGAGGAAGAAGAGTGAGAAGGTAGGACGGAGAGGGTTGGCGGGGAATTTGCTAGGTAGGCGAACTTGATTCTTGAATTGAAGAGTGCTAATAGTGTTTTTTTATGTAGTTATCAAACTTACTGGTGCGGCATCGGCAAAAAATTGGTCATTTGAGAAGGTGAAGAAGCTGGGAGATTTGGGAAATTTGGAGTTGGTTACTATAGGGACGAGTCTGGATCACTGTCATGTCCCAGGAAGAGACGCGTTCGAGCAAGTTGCGGATGATGCTTGTGTACTGGGGATGGGTATCCACAACGAGCCAGTAAGCTCTCCTTCCACCTTTTCCAGAAACTATCGCTTATCACGCCCCAGGGCCTCCGCACCATATCACCCATGCCCTCTGCCGAAGATATCGTCTCCGAAATGCTAAAATATCTCCTCGACCCATCCGACAGCGATCGCGCATTCGTCGAATTCAAGCCGGAGGACGAAGTCGTCATGCTAGTAAACAACTTCGGCGGCCTCTCTGGCCTCGAACTCGAAGCCCTCGTCAACGTCACCCTCACCCTTCTTAAGCGCGACTGGAAGATAGCCCCCACGCGTATCTACGCCGGCATCCTCGAGACGTCACTGAACGGCCAGGGATTCTCGATCACATTGGGGAATATGTCCGGCATGGCGCGCGCGATGGGCTTGAAGGATGCTGAGATCATAGAGCTTTTGGATGCGCCGACGAATGCCCCAGCGTGGCCAAAGAACGGATACGCACCCGTCCAGCACTCGAAAGAAACCGCTGACCTTCGCGAAAAGGCGAATGCCCCAGCGGCAGAAGCTGATGCCGCACACAAAGGCCCCGATACACCAGCGTCACTCATTCCTGCACTGCGGAAAGCGTGTAATGCAGGTCTAGAAGCTGAGCCTACGATCACGCAGTATGATCTGCAAATGGGCGATGGTGACTGCGGAGAAGCGGTGGCCGGCGTGTGCAAGTCGATTCTTACCAACATTGACTCGCTGCCTAAGGAGCTACCACCGCTACTAGCGCTTCTGGAGTCTATTGGCGAGAACGTAGAAGATGTCGGTGGCTCCCTAGGCGCCATCCTCAGTATTCTCGTCACTGCCTTTACAAATGCCCTTCACACAAACACTATAGAATCCCACAAGCCGCTCGATATCTCAACCATTGCAGACTCGGCTCTGCACGCTCTCGAGAATTTGAAAAACTACACGTCGGCAAGGGAGGGCGATAGAACGGTCATGGACGTGCTTATTCCATTCGTGGAGAGTCTGGCGAAGACGAAGGATTTGAAAGAGAGTGTGAAGGTGGCCCAGGAGAAGGCGGATAGTACAAAGAATATGAAGGCGAAGTTTGGTAGAGCAACGTATGTTGGCGACGAGAGTAGTGAGCGGAGTGCGATTCCAGATCCGGGCGCGTATGCGGCGGGGGTTTGGCTGGGCGGGTTGGTGGAGGGGTTTGAGGGTTAGCGTATGTACCCATTTATAATGAGTTGGGGGAGTAGTGTTGAGGTTTAGTTTGTATAGCAAATTTTTTTCTGTTCACGGTGATCACCATTCTGTGACTCTGGAATCGTGGTTCGCGTGGCGTAATAGTGCAAGTACCTACCTGTATACCAAAGTACGGTGCTAGATACATCGCCACTCCAATACCGGTACTCCTCTGGTGTATATGAACACCTCTCCAACCCTTTCGGAAACACCATAACTATTCCTCATATCCTTTTTCTTTAAAATCCTGGCATAGAAGCTGCCATGGTTGTGGTCCACTTCTGAAAGCTACCCGGTCACCAATTATTTTCTCCTCTGGATTGTTCAAAGCGCAACAAGCGCAAGGGTATGTCGAGCTCCAACTCTGTGAGCACTGCGATTAGTGTCTAGTCTTTAAGTGTCGGCTCGCGGGTCGCATGATGAGTCACCTCTATGTTTGCTTTCACTATCTTGGCAGGCTCCAACTGGTTAGTCAGTGGCATATCCACGTGACGGTATGGTGTCCTGCTTGCACATACAAATTTACCTATGCGGTGGCTTGCGCTAGTCCAAACCCAAATACAAGCGCCTCGACTCAACCTAGCCTCGTCGACTGCATCACCCCCTCATTCTTCGACAGATACCTCTTTATCTCGAAAGACAAGCCATCACGAAAAAATACCATGGGTTTCACGTACGACGACGACACGGGAGAGGAGATTCGCCGCCTCTTTGTCCCATCGGACGACCCAGGTAGGCGCCCAATTCCACTTGCCGATCTAGTGGTCTACAATGAGGAAAAAAAGATCTCGCAGCTCCAGATCAAGGTCGTGAACCCAAAATTCCCAAATCCGTTCAGAGATGACCATACCATGGTCGTTTACATTGATGGAGCATGTCGCGGAAACGGTACATCCGACGCTCAGGCGTCGTACGGTGTATACTTCGGTCCCGGCTCGCCACATAATGCCAACGGAATCGTTTCTGCTTCTGTTCCACAAACCAGCACTCGCGCTGAGATTGAAGCCCTCGCCGCAGCCCTAGAAATTATCCGCAGCATCTGCGCTCTGGACTACAGCCTTACACAGATCAAAATCGCCACAGATTCCAGTTTTGTCGTCCAAGCCATGTCGGAATGGATCGAAGGCTGGATCGAGAATGATGGCAAGGGCTCAAATGGAAAGAAGGTGGCGCATTTTAAGCGATTGAAGGAGTTGCATGAGAAGTTGGATCATATGGAGTTCAGCGATGACGGGGGAATCGTGGTAGAGTTTTGGCATATTCCACGGGAGATGAATGGCGAAGCCGACAATCTTGCGAATGCTGCTTTTGAGGTGGCTTGAGGATTTCAGAAAGGCTTCAAGAAAAGGATCATGGTTGGCCGCTGGGAGCAGCGAGATGAGAATGGAACAAAACATGAGGAAGTATGACACAAAAAGAAAGCTCACGGAATTGATGGGAACCCATTTTTTGGTATGGAATTGGAATCGACAATATCTCTTCTATTTAGCTGCAGTTTAGTTTTACTTAAAGCCACCTAATATTTTGGTTTCCGTTAAATCTTGCCTTACTTCGGCGCCCACATCCTGTCTTAACTCATCAACAGCTATAGCGATAATGCTGGTTACGTTCTTATCGCTTTATTACGAGATCGAAATAGCGAAAAGGAAGGTTCACACATTGAAATTCTAGTGGTATCCGTGAATCATTATAGCAACGATGATGAATGAGTCAGTCAGCTGAAAAAGGGCGGTATTCGCTAAGCCCTGTTACTAGTGTACCATTTAGGCGGCGACAAAAGGTACAAATAGAGGTATTAGAACATCATAAGCGCCTATGAAAATCATGGAATGTCAGATCACCACCCTAAGTGAACGATAAAATGTCGACCCAACTCTTACAGCCAACCCTCACCGACCTCCCCTTCCAAGGCTCCAACCCAACCACCAACTTCGTTAACATCGTCCACAACCTCCTCGACTCATCTGAATGCCAACGGCTGATACAGTCGCGCAAAAACCTAATCCCGTCAAATGTCACACCAGAAACGATACGCACAAGAGAGCAATTCGACGACGACGCGCTTTCCGAACTGCTTTGGGAAAGGTTGAAAGAGTTTTATGGAGAGCATAGAGTAAAGGATGAGGAGGGCTCCTGGTGGAAGGCTACGGGATTGAATGAGAGATTTAGATTGTGTCGATATGATAAAGGTGTGTTCTGCAAAGTCTCATCGAGGGAAAAGGGATAGCGACCAAATGATTAACTGCTTCCAGGAGGCAAATTCTCACCTCATTACGACGGTAGACGAATGGCTGACCTAGACAATCAATCTTTCATGACTGTTAACATCTACCTCAACACCGTTCCCGAGAACTTCGGCGGTGCCACGCGAGCGCTTGGGAGCCCAGACTCCGCAGCTGCAGGAAATGTACTTCTTCAAGCTTAACGTCAACCTCGACACGAATGACTAACCTCCACCCAAGGTCCTCGCCAAAATCCAGCCCGTCCTCGGGACTGCGGCGATCTTCCGCGACACGCTCTGGCACGATGGCGAAGAACTCACCGCAGGCGAGAAGTACCTTCTGAGCAGCGTGGAGGTCCGTACGTAGTACGGTCGTATTTTACGGCACCGTAAGTTCACCGTACACCGTACGTACGTAGCCACCTTTGTGGATATTTTTGACCGTACGTAAATAATTAAGATGGTGGATTTACGCGTACGTACGTAGGTGAAGCTGTATATATACGCGTATATGGTCCGTACAGGCTGATTTTTAGAGTCATAATTTGTCCGTGCGGAGGCTTGTGTGGGGGCCATTTTGGCTTGTTTAGTAGGCTTAATTTAGAGTAGTAGGAGGCCTACTTTGGAGGCTTGTTTTGGGGAGCCCTGTTTGGCTTGTTTTGGGGGCTCAATTTAGAGTAGTGGAGGCTTGTTTTGGAGTGGTAGTCCTAGGTAGGTTAGTAAGGCTCTAGGGAGGATTTTTATCAAGATACAGTGTGTATTAACACCTGCTCAACCACCTACTGTTGTTGTTATTATGGATAACTTTGTACGCTCTACACGTAGTAGCCAACCTACTTAACAAGCTATTGCCTCCTCCTCTAGCAGCGCATCGCCCTACCACGCAGCTGCCTTAAAGCGCCTTGGGAAGCTGCCTGTTCCTACATTAGCTCAATCATCAACATCCTTATTACAAGAAGGGACGCCTTCCTCTATTGTAGCCGCTCTATCTAAACCACCTCCTCACAACTATCTAAATAGTGCCAACTTATACACACTTAGTGTTTAGTTTCTAGTGCAGTAGGACTAGATTTGGAAGGGCCAAACGCGTTTGCAGAGCAATTAAATTAGCTACTAAGTTGTTAACAAGCAGCACCTGCAGGGGGGCTCTCAACGTTCCGCAATTTACAACTATAGTGCTAACTTAATTTATAGGGATTGCAATGGCTAGTATAAACGCATGTGGCTTTGTAGGCTCTGCTATAAGATAGGCAAGCGTGACTGTGCCAAATTCTCTAATTCTACTTATTATATTAGTACGCACCTTAACAAGGTGCACTAAATCTCAGCCCTAGGCTACCTACCTACCTTAAGGCCAAACAGTCCCTAGGAAGCCACTACTAGTACAGCAGCTAGTACAAATAATATACTCTTACAGTCGCCCTAGCAGGAGGATGAGTTAGTAAGCGCGTACGTTGATTGGATTATTACTCACAATCTTTTAATAAGGTGTTACGGTTCGAAGAAGTAGCACAGATGCGGGCTGCAGATGAGGAACCAACCCCGTCAACAGGCGCAGCACGGCGCGCAGGCGGGCGCAAAGGAACAGCGAGGATTCGCGCAGGTAAGCGAGGC